>ML675647.1:7657230-7745887 GCA_007922155.1 Mesoclemmys tuberculata
GCAGAGGGATGTGCACCGCTGGGGAAGGGATCCTCTAGCATTGTGCACGGGCACAACGGGGAGAAGAGGGGAATCCACTGAAACTGCACTCAAAAGAGTCAGTGCCCCTCACAAGACAAGCTTCAGCCATTTTCTTGGAGGCCACAGCAGCTAATGCTATAAAAGAAAGCCAACTTACCAAGACGAGCACAAAGGGACAAGTGGAGAGTCCGCTGCGTGGTAGGCAGCTCCCTCTTATACCCTCTCAGCTCCCAGAGAGAGCCCTGGTTTCTAGCCCTGGAGAGGGCCAATGGAAAGCTGATCCTGTTGCCAGGATCGTGGCTGGGTGCAGCCTCCCAGCCTGTGTCTCTCCAGATGTTTCTTAGATGTCACATGGATGCAGAGCTGAATGCTGCAGCTGCGGGCACCTGCCCTTGTGATGGGCCTGGGTGTGGGGTCGGACGGGCAAACCCCTCACCCGCTGCCGCTGTGAGCTTTTGACTTGCCCCACATGGGCTGTTCTCAGTTACACCGGTGTAAATCCAGAGGGACCCCTCTGAAGTCCAAGGTTCACTCAGCAGAATCCAGTCCCTGGTGTGCAATGACATGGGTGACGCCTCTCGCTAACAGCACTTGGGGGATAAGTCCTGGAGCTGCCCATTTATACAGGGGCCCAGGCTGGGGCCAGAGCTAAAGGAAATCAGAAGGGCACCACTGCCAGTTTCCTTAGCAGCAGCTGCTGCCTGGCACCGGCACCGGTGGTGACGGGGGATTTCCCGGGGAGCAGGATGCACAAGTCCGTGGGGACCAGTTGCTTAGCAGCAGGAGGCTGGGGACCCAGTTTGGAAACTGCTCGGCGGATGAAGATGGATGGAGAATTTAAGGGCCGGGGCAAGAAGGGAAGAGCGGAGAGACAAGAGAGGGCATGAAAGGGTCAAGAGAGGGAGTAAGGGGGGCAACAACCGATCTGGGGCGCAGGAAGCTACATGTGGAGTTGAGCTCATGGAATTCATGTTCCTCCAGATTCCAGAGAGGAGCAAGACACGTTGCACGGGGAAGACACAATAAAAGAGGGCGTGCGGGTAGGTGGCCCAGCCATTCTCTAGCTCAGTTGAAGCACAAGGTCCCCAGGTCCCCTCTCTGCTCCCACCACACTCAGGAGACGTCTTCACCGCAGAGCTGGCCGGGGTGATGGGCCCCTGGCTGTGAGGGGCTGTCCCTCGCTGATGCTGCGCACTGCTCTCCCCTGCATCACTCCAGCTTGGCTGGGACTTTGGGGGCCATAGCCCCTGGGCATTGTGCTGCGTTAAGCTGAGCCACTCGGATTCTTTCCCAGGAGATTGTGGGAGGACTTGTCCAGCCTGCTGGGCACAGGACAGGGGGACTTGTGGGAAAGCATGGGAGGACTGTCAGCAATCCAGTGGTTTAGCCCGTGTCCTCACTGCACGGGGGGTGGGTTCGAACCCACCTCCCAGCCCGGCCAGCTTGCCTAGGTTGCAAGGACCGGGGATGGGGGTGGACAACAGGCTAAGAGTTTGCGTAACTCTGCAATGAAGCCAGACTCTCAGGGCCTGGTTCACGGCTGCCCTGCACCCACACAGTCGTTGCACTAGCACGCAGGGGGCGTGAGACTGCCAGGTCGACATTTGAACCACTTGTGTGCAGTGGTGCAAATGACAGCTCAAGGCCCAGGGCAATGGTGAGTCGGCCCTGGGTGTGTAACTGGGGGGGGGGGCGGGGCAGAGCGGGAAATGCAAGCCTGGAAGCTGCCAGCCCATCCTGACTGTTACAGGACTCAGAGGGGTGTCATGTGAGCTGGGAGGTGGGCGGACGGCTCCGGATAGAATAACCAGGCCTTTGTGCGTGGCCGCATTGCAATGCAGAGCAGTCACGCGGGGAGTCTCTCCCCCCCTGCAGCCTGGCATGACATGTCCGCCGCAGCGTTGCCAACTCTTGCAACGTGGCCGGGACCCTTGTGATTTTGGGAATCATGGGATTACCTGAGAATCCCAGCTTCCACCGGCAGCACAATGAAGAGTCTAGCCCGCGGGGTTGCAGAGACAAGCTTGAAAACGTGGCTGCTCGTGTCTCTGAGACCAGAAGACAGACAGAGAGCCCTGAGTTTGTTATTTGTCCAGAAAACGCAGGGGTTTTTTAGGCCCCAGCTTGGCCACGCTGCAAGAGCTCCCTCCCTCTCCCCAAAACCCCGGTGCTGCTGGCTGCTGCCAGCTGAGCCAGGTCAGCCCAGCCCCGCCTGGCCCGACCCACTGCACTGCTTGTCCCAGCACCTGGAGCGGCAAACTCCGAAAGAGGGAGGCCTGCGAGATTAACCTGGGGGCTCATGATTCCATCCCGCGTGAGCCCCGTACAAGACAGCTTGGGCCAGGAGTGGGAAATGTTTTAGCCTCAGGCACCTCTGTCCCACTGGACCCAGGAGAAGCCGTGATCCTGGGGAAAGGGCCTGGGATCTTAACTGGATTTAGCATCAGCTCCAGTCTTTGAAGCCCATCTGGCTCAGGCAGAGCTAGGCCCTGGCATCTCATTGCACAAGAGTTGACCCTGGGCTGCTCTGCTGTTAGGGTCTGGGTCTGACGGCACTGCAGGGACCAAGGAGGGACCAGAGGCAGGGAACGCCCCTGCTCAGTACTATTGCAACCTGCTGAAAATGCAGCAAAGTCAGTTGCATCCTAGCTGAGGCACATGGGAGATGGGAAGGTTAAAATCAGGTGCAGAAAGATGGTTTAGGCAGAGCTAAAGATCCTTCTAGAGCCTGGGGCACATAGAGGATAACAGCCTACTCCTGCTACTGGCTAATAGAATTACTGCTTTTGCTCGTGTGGTAGAGGTGTCTGCTAAAGGTCTGGGGTTAAAACCCTTTTGGTGATCCAGCTCATCCCATCCCTGCCTGTTTGCTGCTCACTCTGTGCAGCCAAACACAGAGGTCTTTTCTCAGGCGGGGCTCCCATCAGCCCCAGGGACTTCTCTGCCTGGCTACCAGCCGGCCACTGGGAGTGTCTGCAGCTTCTTGTGCCTTCAGGACCTTTTTTGGGGTGGCTGATGCTGGAAGATCATCGAGGGCCTGATCCAGGGGGAGAGGCCTGTGGACAGCAGTGAGCTTCAGGACACCCTCCAAATTTAAACCCACACCCAAATTTTCCTGAAAAATGAGAGTCTGCATTGATAATGGGTCACCAAAAGGGAAAAAAATCTGCTTGCAAAATACAAAGGGGACCTTCTTTAAAGCAACCTTTATTGAAAGACCACCAGGATCATAATGCAGGGGATATGGGAGGTGACGGCCAATAAGGCAGGGTGCTATCAGCAGGGGCCGGTGGGGATACAATTCAGATATTTCTGGGTGTCTGTTCACCGCCACCTCCCGGCCTGGGTTTCACATATTCCGTGGCATCTTGTCAGGGTAGTCCTGGAAGTCTTCGTTGCACATCATGGCGATGCAGGCCAGGAACGTCGCATACTCCTGGAAATCCACTTCCTTGTCCCTGTTGCTATCCAGGTTGTTCATCAGCTTCTGGAAGCTGGCGTCGTCACTTTGTTTCTGCTGAGGGGAGAGGACGATAAAAAGAGATTTTTGCATTACAGAGCCTGGGAGAGCTTGGTTCCTGAACTAGCTCCAGTGGACCATCACCCCAGCCTCCTTCTCTGCAGCCCCCACTGCCTGGTACAGCCTCATCAGCAATTCCTGTGCATCTCAGCGCTGAGCGGCCGTGGAGCATCGCAGACCCAGCCAAACCTAGGAAGGATATTTAAGGAGGCAGACCATAAATATCTCAGTTAACCCCAATGGCCCGGCCAACTGTTAACCATCCCTGCACTTTGGGCAGGTGCCTGGGAAACTTTAATACCACCCCCATCCACGTGGGAAGAAGCCGGCCACACCCCGGTAACAATCGTAAGCTGATCGTCATGCACTGTACCCAGGAGGTATCATTGCCCCCATTCCACAGGCAGGAAAACCGAGGTGCGGACGGTGAAATAACTTGCTCACGGTCTCAAACAGCTTTCGAACCCAGGTCTCCTGAGCGTCACTCTGGTGCTCTGTCCCCTCAGGCACTACCAAGCCATTCACCCAGCCCGAGCCCACCCCACCCCCAGTTACAGTGGTTACCACATCCCCCAACTCGGATTCCCGAGCGACTGCTCTGCCACAATTGGCCTGGTCAGGCCCCGGCCGAGCGTGCCTCGGGCCCTCATGCTTACGCTGATGTAGCTCGGCAGCTCCTTCAGCAGCATTTCCTTGAGCTCGGCCTTGTTGAGCTTGTACTTGTCACCTTCCTTCCCAGCGTATTTGTGGAACGTGGAGACCATCACGTCCAGAGAGCGCTCCAGGGGCCGGGCCATGGCGGGCTGAGTGAGTCTAAGACGCAGAGACAAGGGAGGCCGGTTAGCGCTGGACTCATCCCGCCTGGGAACTGGCCTGGCCAGGGCAAGGACGTGACGTTGTAGGAAGGAACGAGTTCTGCTGCGCAAACCGAGCCGCAGCACTACCAACCCAGCCTGCAGCTGTTGACTTGTGTGTTGCCAGCAAGGAAAGAGACCCCAGGACAGACAAGGGGGGGGGGTCTTTCTATTTTAATAACCAAGAGCTTCTGCGACACTGTGGCAGCGGGGTGCAGAAAGACGAGGTAGAGACTCAGAAGGATCTGTCACCCCATGGCCCATCTAGGGTCTTGCCTTTCCAATGGCTTTTGGCTAGGACTTTGGACTGCTCGAGAGGTGCTTACGGCCAGTCTGGCCTCCAGAAGCCCCCCATTAATGATAGCCCTCTCCCAGCACGTTCTGGGCGTCATTCGACATCACGAGCCCAGGGGGTGACCTGAGAGCTCAGGCCCCAAGGTGCTGAAATGTGGCTAGTTACACGTCCGCCCGGGTGCCATCTGCCTCCATCACCTGGCCAGTGCGACGTCCCACGGGTCCCAGCCGAGGGACAGGCACACCCTGCTTCGTAGCACAGGCTAGATCTCACTCAGGAGCAGGTCGGCCGCTCAGAGGGGCAGCTCCTGATCTCAGTTGCAGTGGGGCAAATCCAGGGTGATGCCACTGGCCGGCCCAGGGTCTGCCCCAGAGCAAGCTCCTCAGAGGGGACTTTGCCTGCTCCTTCCTGTGTCAGACCCCGCCGGGCTGGTGATGAGCCCTGCCCTGATGTCTCACTCCTTCCTGCTCCGTTTCCGACGCCTCCTGCCTTCACGGCTCTCACATCAGCAGCCAAGGCTGGGCGTTGGCATCAGAGCTGAATATGAGCCCCGAGGCGACAGAGGGGAAAATGTGGGGATGGAGAGGAGCAGTGGAAGGGTGGAAAAGAAAAAGCCCCCAGTGAGAAGAAAGGACGCTCCACCCACACCGTGGGCACGGGCGGAGTTCAGCTGCAAGAATTCAGATGCGTGGCTCCTGGATGGACTGACGGGGATGGTTATTGGGCCGTGCTCCATCCACACCATGCACAGCTGTGCCTGGGGGGGGGGCTCTGCCTATCCAAATGTGCAGTGGAGGAGAGCAGCACGGCGTTGACATGCTCATTTCCAATCTCACAAGCAGCCAGAGGCCAAGATCAGCCTCTCACACAAAGTCCGACTCCTCGCCAACTGCAAAAAGTTCGTTACTGCCTCCCCTGCTGACCCAACCCCACGGCAGCAGGGATGGGCAGAAACCTTTGGATCTGCTGCCCCAAAGACATTTCGAAGCCAGACCCCCCAGATTGCCGAGGGCTGCGTCCTCCCCCCCCCAAACTCGGTGTGGCAAGGCAGCCCCGAAATACCAACTGCTGCCATCTCAGAGTGAAAGCAGCCGCCAGAACATCTCAGTGGAAAACACACTTACCAAGGCAGCCAAACAGGAAGCCGATGAAGGGGAGGCAGGGCTGGAGTGGCGGCTGAGTAACAGTGCTCATATTTATAGTCCTAGAGTGGGGGACACCCACTCGAGGGGTAAGAATTAAAAAGAAACCAATGAAAGGGCGCGTCTCCGTGCAGAGAGCTGGCAGAGCACTGCTACCTCGGGTCATCTCACCCCCACCCCCTTTGGTGATGCTTTTCAGCTGTTTGGCAAGGAGGGACAGCCTTGGTTAGCAGAGGGGGAGGCTGGGACGGGAGCCGGCAGCCACACACACCAGGAAAGCCTGGCGCCTGGCCTCAGCTAGAGCAGGGAGCCGCAGCAGGGGAGAAGATTTGCCCGGGTGGGATGGAAAATCAGTAGGGCTGGTGCACGGGGGAATTAATCATAACAGCTTCTTCAAAGCCCTTTCCACATCCTCGCTCGGCACAGGGACAGGGAAGATTTTACAGGCCGGGATGACTTCGCAGATTCGAGCAGGAGGCTGTTGTGTGAAATGCACCTTGCAGCTCTCTCTGCCTAGGTATTTATATTGGCCTCCTTCCACCTCGTGTCAGAGCGCCTGGCCTCTGAGGTCATTGTCTTGTCTTCCCAGTTATCTCCAGATAGGAGCCGGCCTCCGCACGCTCATTCTGGGGGCAGCTGGCCAACGGTGTATTGAACAGTCACGTTGCTGTTCATGTTTCAAACCAGCAAGCCTGACGGGACAAGCGAAGAAAACCCACAGTCAGAAGAGGGAACCCAGGGACATCTTGCGCACAGCTGCTGTGAATAAGGCCCCTGAACAAGCAAATGGCCCTGGACATGTTCCATGTTTGTGACAGTCAGTGCTGAACAAGGCACACACCCCATGGGGACTGGAACCGGTGGCGAGTCTCCGGTGCCCTGCCCGGGGTAGTTTTTAACTAAAATTAGGTTTGAATTATTCATGTTTCATAACTGCAAAGACGGCGTGGTGCAATTCAGGGTGGTGCCACTTAATTCTGTTTGGGAGATGCTTGTAATGTACTAGCCTGTGGGTCTCAAGTGCTGCTGCCCTCTGCGGGATGTAATCAGTACAGCTCAACTGTGTGTCATAAACCCCGTACGTCAGTGTTTCTCAACCTTTTCAGTTCCCTAATTCTGAATCCCTAATTCTGTCAGAAATTTGTGACACCCCCCGCACAGGAACTGTAAAAGCAAGAGTAAAACAATGTATCAGTGCCAGCAATGATCAGCCAGTATAACTGATTTATGGGGCAGGAAGTATATTGAGAGGTTGACAGAGCGTACTTCGCTTTGATAGGCCAGGGTGCACGGGGATGGGGAGCCGAGATTTGCTTTGCTTTATACTGATACATTTTTCAATGCCTCACGACCCCCCTGGTTGCCTTTCGTGGCCCGCCTCTCCAGGGCTGAGAAACACGGCTCTACTGCAGTTACATGATAGAGGGCTGCCTTTCACTCCAGGGAGTGGCTCTGCCCTCAGGGGCCCAACCGTTATCAGTTCAATCCCTGCTACAGCCATGAAGTTTCACAGTCTGACGCTCCTAGGGGGTGGCCCGTTTGCGGCCAGTTTTGCTGTCCGGCTTTGTATTCAGATCCCGTGCACTGCCAGCTATGTGCGCCCCAGCAGGGATGAGTTTATTGTCCACGGGGCAGAACTACAGGGAAGTCCAGGAAAAACTCGTGGCAGAAGGTGCAGGCCACAGCCACGAAGCGAATGTACTCCTCAAAGTCAACTTCCCCATCTTTGTTAGTATCCAGGAGGCTCAGAAGCTCCTCAAAGGCGCCTTCCTTCATTTGCACCTAGCGGCAAGAGTGAAGATGAATAACGGGGAAAGGGAAACCCCCTCAGGAGTCTTTCAAATGCAGTGAGTGCCAGACTCCTGCAGCCGGAGGGGACACGTTGCCTAGTGGTTAGAACACGAGGCTATGGTCCAGGAGACCCACGCACAAGTCCTGTCTGTGCCACAAATTCTGTGACCGACCCTTGGCAAACCACTCTGAGCTTTGCTCCCAGTCAGTAATATCCCCATCCCTTGGAGAGTTAACCAAATAGCTAGACATGACTGCGGAAGGGTGGGAGGAAGGGTTATCGTTTCCATTTTACAGATGGGGAAGTGATGCAGAGAGGGATAAATATTCCATTTCGTTTGCAAGAACTGTCTCTCACTCTGCATTTGTGCAGCACCTGGTTCAATGGGCCTCGATCACACTTGGGGGCCTCTCGGTGCTACCATAACTGATATAATAATGAGGTTAGGAGGCAATTTCCATCCCGAGTGTGTGACAGCACGCAACCGTGTGACGCTGGTGCGTTGCCCCTTGGCTGCGTTTGTACAGCTACGTGTGGCATCCATAGAACTGCTTCCAGTCCCAGACAGAACCCTGGGGAGCACGTGCAAATTGTCATGTCCCATGCTGGAGGCTGGGCCACACAGAGGATAACAGCCTACTACTATCATCTGCTACCAGGGATACTCTCCTAGCTCAAGTGGCAGAGAGTCGGGGCTCTGGTCCTGGAGATCAGGGTTCAGACAGAGCTGATGGGGATTGTTACGTGGGATAACAAAAAATACTTTAAAAACAACAAAAAATCAAGAGGCAGCGTCATCTAGTGGATAGGGCACTGTCTGGTGAACTGGGCTCTGATCCTAGCTCTGTCACTGGGGGATCTGGGCCACCTCACTTCCCCTCTCCCTACCTGTTTCCCCTCCCGCCCCGTGTCTATTGAGCTTGCGAGCTCTAGGACTCTTTCATTCTGGGTGTGTGCAGCTGAGGCCTCTAGGTGCTGGGACTGTTTGCAACCACTTCTGGGTCGAGACTGCTCTCGCCTCATCCCAGCGGCTCCGTTCTAGCCTGCCTCCACCTCCTCGCTCTGACTCACGTGTCCCAGGCTGGGCAGCTCTTTCTCTAGCAGCTCCTTCAGCTCCCCTTTGCTGAGCGTGTATCTGTCGCCCTCCTTTTTGGAATAGCGCTGGAAGGTGCAAACCAGCACGGCCAGCGCCTGCTGCAAGGTTTGCAGATCCTCCATGGCCGACTCCCAGCGGGGCTGAAAGGCAGGAGCAGAGCAAATGGGTTAACAGGGCCAGGCCCCACGGGGAGATGGAGGACGCGGGGTGCCCTTCGGGTCCATGTGGATGGTGCGTGTAGAAGCTCTGACCGGGGAGCTTGAGGAAGACCCCATCCCTCCCAGCTGTGGGCAACTGGTCCTTGTTCCATCTAACCCCGGTCGGGTTTCTAGTGTCCACTGGCCCTCGAGGACACACCACCAGTGGCAGCCAGTCTCCTTGGGGCTGCTACAACATCCGCTCCCTCGCGGGGAGGGGAGGCGGTGGGAAGCAGCAATGCCGCACGAGGAAATGCCGACTCAAGAGAAGACAGCGGGTCAGAGGAGCTTGCAGCCTGACCGCGGCGGGGCCTTTTGACAGCAGAGCCCATGTGGTCAGGCGCATTCTTACCAAACACCGCAGAGGCACATTTCTCTCTTTATGGACACCCCTGGTTCCCGGGCTCTCTACCCTGGACAGCCATTGTCCAAGTCACTTCAGACGGGGCAGAAACATTCTACCTTGCCCCGGGCCCGGCCTGCCAGTGCTGGGCCAATCCCATGGTCTTTGTGGATCCGAGCGGAGAACCCAGCACTGGCCTTTGAATGGAAACCCAGCTGCAACCTCAGCTACGAAGCGGCTGCTGTCACTCCGTAATCCGGAGCAGATGTGCTGGCGCGACTCCAGAGTCCTCTGGTCTTCCCATTGATTTCAACGGGCTTTGGACCAGGCCCTGGAGTACTGAGGATCCTGACTCCCATGACACAGAAACGCGGGAGAGCCTAGGCGCCATCTCCCAGAGCTGCTGCGTCCACTGCTGCGCCCTGGGGGATAGTCTGGGGAAACAGGCATGCAACCCAAAAGAGACACAGATGCAGGAAGGAATTTCAGCTGGGAATATGGAGCCGCATACGACCGCTGGGTCCTGCACTGGCTGCAAAACACAGAGGATCTTGTCTCCCAGGAGGTGCCTTGCTTTGGAAAGGGATTTGAATAGTACAGAATGAATCACAGCGGCGGGTTTCTGTCTCCTCCGCACACCCACACACTGAGCAACGCCTGCTTTTCTGCCAGCCCCTCCAGCGTCCCTGCTGCGGGCAGCTGAACGAGCTGCGAAGGATGAGGGGGGGAAAGAGCTTCTAGGGACCATCCCCTTGGGTAGCTTTGGGCATTTTGTTGACCAGCACAATACATTAGAGAGAGCCATTGTGCAAAGAAGGAAGGACGGACAGATAGACAGACAGATGATGGGGTGTATGGGGATAGATAGATAGATAATCTTCCTGTGAAGATGGACAAGCAGTTTTGGGCCAAGGCCGTAGATTTTAATAGCCATGTCCCTGGGCTGCTCCAAGAGGAGAATGGTTTTATGGTTTTATCCTGCAAGGATGAGGGGCCTGTCTTCACACCTTCCCTGGGTAGGGCAAAGGTAGGGCAATGACCAGCTCAACACTTCCTGATGCCCCTCTGGGGAGCTGCCGGCCTGGCTGCCCCGAGCAGCCGAGGGAAGGGCAGAGATGGCAGGAGCTGAGATGGAAGCAGCTGGGATGAAGGATGACGCTGGCCACAGACACAGCACTGCTCTTTGCAAAGCTCTTCTCATCTGTCCGCCCCCCCTGGGCAGGGAGGCCCGAGTTCCTAGAGCGGTCCCTGGCCGCTCAGGGCAGCCACTTGGCAGAGCAGCTGCTGGTAAATCCCCATTTGCCTAGAAAATGGCTTTGGTGAAAGGGAGGGACAGAGCAGGCCCCGGGACCTGGTTGGAGAGACAGACTGAGAGATAATTCAAAGGTCCATTGCAAGAGGGGTGGCTGCACAAGGCCAGTTTCAACCCTCCCTCCCCCTCCTCCGCCACAGCTTCCCACTTCCCCCTGCTCTCTGCGCCCCCCGGGGCTGCGGCACGCACAGACCAGACGGCAGCCTGGGTGGCCCCCAGCCCTGAAACCTCCATCATCATTGTTTGATGGCGCGTCAGGGCAGCCTCTAGACCCCACCCACACCCCTCTGGAAAACTCACCGATGTGAGACCTCAGCTAACGATCTGGGCAAGCCAAGATTGCGCCGGCGTGTGGGAGCCAGCCTGTATTTATCACCTTCCAGAAGCTACCTGCTCCGCCAGTTCCAGGGTCAGAATCTGCTGGGATCTCCCAGCCTGCTGGGATAATATCGCAGACAGGCCTGGGAAATGGCCCCGAGCCAGACCCACCCAAGGGTTGCATCAAATTGGCTTCCAATCCACGCCCTGAGCTGCGTGTGGAGTTGGAGGAACATCACAGGCTGTTTTAAAATCAGGACTAGGGGTTCGTCTAAGAGATCTGCTCTAGGAATTCCCGTGGGGCGGGTCTCTGGCCCGCGTTAACCAGGAGCTCAGACCAGGTTAGCGCAAGGGCCTGCTCTGGCCTTGGAATCTGGGACGCCAGGAAGCCCCCAGCCCACGGCGCTCCCCGAGAAGGCCCTGGACTCCTTTGCTTTCTAAGGACCATCTCTTGAACTGAGGAGGGGACTCTCCCTTCCCACCCAGCATGGGCGGCCATCGCTCCCCATGTCCTTCCCAGTGGTGGGCAAACAAGGAGCCGTAGCAGCGATGGCACTGAGCGTGCAGATCCGTCCTCAAACTGGAGCTCAGAGGTTTGCGCCATCCATGAACCTCTGTGGTGGGATGTCCCACTGCCGGCAACTCCCTGAGCAGCAAAGAGAGGGAGGGCCAAGGCTGACCAGAGAGGGAGTTTGCAAACTATCCACCCCCGACTGACTCGTTTGCAGGGTTCAGTTTGCACAGCACATGCTATGGGGCTACCCCAGCTTTCCTGCTGGTGGCTCGAGAGCCGGGAGAACAGAAAACACACTTGCAGCATTTGGGGTCTTTTGCACGTAGATTTGGGGCATAGCTCCTCCCCCTTGTGCTGAACCCCACATTGCAAAATACAGAGCAGCGTTGGAGTCAGCGGCACCTCTGCTGCCCAAGCCTCGGCGAGAAGCTGCCCATCTCCCCTGGAACATGCAGCGAAGGTTTTGTTAGCTGCCCTCTAACGGGACGAGGCGCGTGGAGCACGCAGGCGCATGAGGAGCATTGGTTGTAGCTCCAGAAGAGGAGGGAGCTGGAAGTCAGTGGATTGGGTCTCTCGTGCCAGCCCATCCAGCTCTGCCCTCCCTAAAGTAGGGAACAGCCAGTTACCCAGCCTGTCACACGGGCCAGGCCTCATTGGCTATTGCAAAGCACTCACATGCATCCTGGTTCTGGGACCCTGCCTGCTCCAAACCTGCCCCCAGCCTGTGTCCTGCCAGTGCCCCACCATCCTGACCCACAGCAGCTGCTGCTATTTGTATCCTGGGCTCTCCCCTCGCACCTTCGTCAGCTGCCTAGCCAGCCATGGGCTGCCCCTGGCTCTGAGGGCCAGGAAATGAGCTCCAAGAGAGGGTTTTTTTTTCTCTTCCCATCCTGGAGCAGTGAGTGAGCCAGGGTCCCGCTCTCTCCCCTTTAGAAGCTGCTGTAGCAGGATCATTGTCCACCTGCTATGGATTTCCTGCATCAGCTGGGGCAAATCATTTAGGCCCAGATTCTCGAAGGCATTCGGCTCACACATTCCCATTGACATGGAAGGAGGGAGACCCTGGGTCCAGGCACCTGCTCCAACCTTGGTTTGGTGATTTAATGCAGCGTGCAGCAGCTACACCAGGAGAGCTGGAGGGACCCCCCGCACACATCAGGCTATCCCAGAGCTCAGGGCTTCGAGTGCTCTGCTGAGAGGTGGAATTGCCCTGTGCAAATCTTTTCTCCCCCTCTGGCAGAGTGGGGTGAATTGACCGTGGGTCTCCTACCTCTCGCCACAGGGTGAAAATGTATAAGGTAGACACCGGCTGCTCCTTCTCCAGCCAGCTTTTGAACAGGACCTGCCCCAGTAGGTGTGCTCAGATATCAGGCCCCTCACACAACCGGGACAGCCAGCTGCCAATCTTCTCCCGGTTCATGGGTCTTTCTGGGCCTTTGGTGGGAAGTGGGCGCCCAGACCCCTAAGACCACAGCAGCAGGACATGTGTCCAGAGGTGCCAAGGTCAGTTTAGGTGTCTACAGGGTTCAACGGGAGTTTTGTGTATCCTAGTGGTGCCAAAACATGGACTTATGCCCCTAACCCTGAAACTTGCCTAAACACCTTCCTGGAGCCACCTTCTGTGCCTTGTTTCCCCCTCTCTGAAAAGGGGGTGACCAGATAAACATATTACAGATCTTGTGCGATGCTCGCCCTGCGATAGGGTAACACCCCGGTAGCCAGAAAGAGCCAGTCACAGTATTCCTGCATAACAGCTCCTCACACAAGAGCTAACAGTTGTCATGGTTGTTTTGTTTCTGATCTTTATGCCCGGGGATTTGTAAACTTGGTAAAACTTCCTCGATAAATAGCTTCAAAACCTTGTGAGCTGTTGAGATACGCTGGTAACAGAGGGCATGTACTGAGGAGCTAAGAGAGAGGCTTGTCGTGATAGGGAAAAGCACATTATCAATTTCTGATCTGTTGTTTCAGTGTTTAGATCTTTTGAGCTGATGGTTCAGGACTAGATAATTGATGTCATTAACCCCGGCAGTTCTTGTTACAGGCTTGGTTTTTTACACTGGGAACGCCAGGATATGAAGCTACCCACCTGGCAAACAAAAATTAACAAAATAAAATCCACAGTTCTTTAAATAATGCACCCTAAATATACAGCAAATAGGCACATATTCCTGTAGCTGAACACGGCCCTCTCTGGAAACGTAGCTGCTTCTGGCATTGAGAGAGGATCTTGTCTGCACTTTTGTCTTTAAATAATGTATTTAAAGATCCTTTTAGCGGAGCAACTTCCCCCTACCCCTCCAGGGTTTGGGTCTGGTCTCCCAATTAAGAACTAGATTAAACCTGTTGTCAGTTTCCTTTCTCCATGTGGGAAGCCGATTGGTTCCCTGCAGGGGCGTGGGGCAGCCCAGCTGTGTTATAAAAACCAACCTCCAGGAAGTCCTTATCTGAGTGTTTCCAGAGCTGGGGAAGCTATGGAAAAAGTGAGAAGGGGTGTTTTACAGAGGGGGAAAAAACATCTGGTTTTGTTGGTGGGCTGGGCCTATATAAATAGCACAAAAGTTTGTCTCTGGAGTGTAGCTTTTGAGAGAAGGGTTTTAGTTCTGATTCTCGGCATGTAGGATCCTGTTCTCAGTAGATGAGTGAGTTAGAAGGGAGTGGCCCAGGGATGTGAATTACTCTAGCTTTTAGCTGAACCTATGTACGGGCAGGTGGGGAGAGAAGTTCATTTAGGGTGGGCAGGAATGGAGGAGGGGGGGTCAGTTTCCCATCTCGTAGGACATTTAAATGATCAACTGATGTGCAAAGGCGACCCCCTGTTTCCCTTGAGAGGGGTTGCCCGTGCTAGGAGAGCAGGCCCTAAGGACTGCGTGGAGCCTGGTGCTTAGCCCCACTGCAAGCAGGCTACCTCACCCTGCAGAGGGACTTAAGTCTTTGAAGGCTCTTCGCATGAAATAAAAGCCCGGCGTGGCAGAGCCTGGTGTCCTCTCTGCCTTGCTCTGAGCCTTGTTATCACTGAGCACCCCTCAGGGAGCATGCGGAGCTGAGCTCCGGCTAGTGCACGATGTGAATGACGTGCTTGACAGCGAGAAAGATAATGGATCCCCGGGGGGAGGCATCGCGTTATGGCAATAGTAATGTAGTCACCTGGCTTAGGCAGGTGTGTGCCAGGGGCAGTATTTTGTGCTTGTTTAACCCTCCCCTCCCACCTCGCTTCTCTTCCCTCCCCAGCTCAGTTCCCTTCATGTTCTCTTCACCTTCCTTCGCTAGATCCCCTCCTCTCACTCATACCCTGCGATCAAGGGGCCAGGGACACAGCCAGGCGGGGAGGGTTTCTAAGACTCCTAGGAGGGAGGTCCTGGAACAGCCTCCCTCCAGGCAGGGGGACAGAGGAGCTAAGTAGTTTTAAGAGGGGGCTGGATCATTTGACTGAGATTTTATGACTGTGGGCTGCAATAGCAGCAACTGTTGTATGCGGTGAGCCAGGGAGCAGCCTTGGGGCGAGATTTCCTGCCCACAGTGGGGAGTCTAGACAGGTCTGGGAGATCCCATTTCTTTCCTGGATCCTCTTCAGAGCCTGAGATCCAGAGGGTTTCAGCCACAGGTGCATGTCCCAGACCCACCCTTAAAAGATCCTTCATGTATCTTCCTACCAGGGCAAGAAAGTTATGTCGTGAGGGCCCAGCCCTGCATGGTGTGCCTGGGCGCCATTCCGGCTTGATGCAGCACTTACAGTGGAAAGGGACTGGTTCGATTCCAGCTCTCAGAAGCAGTGGTGTGTGGTGGTTATCATGGCAAGTTCCTGGCTCCATCTAGTAAAACTGCCCAGCCAGGGAGGGTGGCTGTGTGGTCTGAAGTTTGAAACTCCAAATCTCCACGTGACCCGGGATCAGAATCCCCCCGCTGAGATTAATCACTGAATTCCACGTGGTTTTACGAGAGTGCAGCCCGGTAAGAAAAGGCTCTGCTTGTTCTCTGTGGCTCGTAAAATCCCCACAGACGCGCCAGTGTGCAGCATGCGGGGCTTGCTGCCACCCTCTGCCAAAGAGGTGGCTGCATTTCAGTGACACCCGGTGTCCTAAAGCCCATAGGGGTCCTTTGGGTGAAAGGTGTTGAATAAATGCAACAGATTCCACTCCCCTCGCTGTGGCATGCAGGAATTGGGTCGTGCCCCTTTAAATTGTCTGTGAGCCCTCCAGCGCTGCTCACCGTGGTCTAGCGCAGAAGGCCTCTGAAGCGAACAGAGCAGCCGCGCAGCCCTGGGGCTCAGCCCTATGCCGTCTTCAGACCCCAGCTGCCCCCCTGGGGCTCCCTCATCTTCTTAACGTCCCTGAGAGAGCAAAGACACGCGGAAGCTCCAGCCTGGCCCCTGGCTGGATTCAGAAGCTAGCCGTGCTCAGAGTGGAAATCGGGGGTACGTTTTTCAGTGCGAGTAATTATCCCGGGGGGCGATTGGCCAAGGGGTGGGGGCAGTGGGAGGAGGTTCTCCATCGCTGGCCATTTCAAAACCGCACTGGGGTGTTCCTCAAAGCTTGACTCTAGGAATTCTTTGGGGACAGTTCTCTGGCCCGTGCCATGCAGGAGGCGTCTGCGCAGACTACACAATCCCAGTGGGCATTTCTGGCCTTGGGATCTATGAATCTACCCGCCCCCCCTGCTAATCCCAGCCCCGATGCTCAGTTTAGGGATGCTGGCACCTGACTCTCCCTGTGTGTTTGCAAAATCAGAGCAGTCCTAAAGTCGTGTGGCCAGGCTGCGATTGCCCCAGGGTCCCCAGCAGGGCTGGGGAAGGCTGGTTCAGGGAGGGTGGGGTGGAATATCCCGCTGTTCTAGCTGCACCCTGATACCTGGTGACGGGCACGGTGTCTGAGCACCTGATGGGAAGTGAGGGGGCAAGAGGATCGTCCTGCAAGTGAGACCCCGTAAGTCACTACAGACTTGGTCCTTCTGCCCAGCACAGGGTTTTACCCACACCCTTCCCCCTCTGTGTCCAGGTTGGATGGGAAGCCAGGGGTGTTGTAAGGGGGAAATGGGAAGCCTTCCCAGGGCCTGATCCCAGGACCATCCTGGGCGGGGCCTTGCTCATGAAAGACAACGGAAACATCTGGCTGAAGCATCTTTAATGTGTGCAGGCCCCCCGCCACCCCACATGGACACGCACAGGGCAGCTGTGGGCTCAGACCTTCCGGTTCCTCTCATCGGCACACTCCCGGAAGAACTCGTCGCACAGCCGGGCAGTGAGGGCCAGGAACACCGCGTACTCCTGGAAATCCAGCTCCTCGTCCCCGTTGTCATCCAGGTTCCCCATCAGCTTCTTGAGGCCACCTTCATCCACCTGGTCCTGCAGTAGGGGGAGGGGAGAGACACGGGCTTCTAATGTGAAACATGCACAGCCTGGGCACTGGACCCCAATCAAACAGGAATCCAGGTTCTACGGGCTGCTGACAGTCAGGGCAGGATAGGCTAGTGGTTACAGCACAGAGCTGGGCCCCAGGACTCCTGGGTTCTGTTCCCAGCTCAGAGTTCGGTCTAAGGGGTTATGGCAGGGGGCTGGGAGCCAGGACACCTGGGTTCTCTTCCTGGCTCTACCACTGACTTGCTGCATGTCCTTAAGGAAATCCATTTCCCCTGTCTGTGACTCAGTTTCCCAGCTGATACTTCCCTTGGAGAGCCAGGGAGATATGGGCCACCTCAGCCGCTGCTGGTATTATTTGGGGATGACGTTGGCTGCAGGTCGGCTCAAGCCCCAGAGTCCCCTGCCTCTCCCTTGCACTTACCCCGACAAAGCTGGGCAGTTCCACGAGGAGCAGCTCCTTCATCTCCGCCTTGCTGAGCTTGTATCGGTCCCCCTCCTTGCCGGAATACTTACGGAAAGTGCCGACCATCACCCCGAGGGCTTGTTCCAAGGGAGCAGCCATCCCGCAGCCCTGGCAGATCTGAAAGGGGTCAGACGAGAGCAAGTCAGGGTCTTTACAGCCTGCCTTCCCATGCAAGCCTCGTGGAGCGTCATCCCTTTACCCAAAAGAGAGTTCAGGGGTGAGTTGATCACAGTCCACAAGCACCTTTGGGGGGAAGAGATTTCTGAGCGCAGATGCTGCTTTCCTAGGAAAAGGGCATCACAAGATCCAGTGGCTGGAAGCGGAAGCCAGGCATGTTCAGCCTAGAAATAAGGCCCAAACTTCTAACAGTGAGGGGAGTCACCCAGTGCGGTGGATCCTCCGTCACCCGGTGTCGGTGAATCAAGACTGGATGTGATGCTCACATCTCTGCTGGAGCATGGCCAGCGGTGATGGGCTGGATGCAGAAATCCCCGGGCGAGGTTCTTGGGCCTCTGTGCTCCACCTAGCTGATCTCTTCTGACCTGAGACTCCGTGGACAGCAGAGTACAGGGCTTGGGGGAGAGGAAGTGCCACTGTAGGGTGAGAGCAGGATTGGCTCCTTTTCTAGCCTTCCCTGCAAGGTCTCGCCTTTCAGCGCCCCCACTGTACTCCTGGCTACGTCGGTGGAGCAAAAACTCCATTATCCGGTGCCCTTGCCATGAAATCGACTAAAAATGTGCAGGCCAAAATCATAGCCTCAGGAAGGAGACATAGAATCCTAGAAGATGAGGGATGTAAGGGGCCTCAGGAGGTGTCTAGTCCAACCTCCTGCTCAAAGCAGGACCAACCCAAACTAAATCATCCCAGCCAGGGTTTTGTCATGCCGGGCCTTACAAATCTCTGAGGATGGAGATTCCTCCACCTCCCCAGGTAACCCATTCCAGTGCTTCACCCCCTCCTAATATCCAACCTAGACCCCCCCCACTACAACTTGAGACCATTGCTCCTCGTTCTGTCACCTGCCACCAGTGAGCCCACTCTAGCTTCATCCTCCCTGGAGCCCCCCGTGAGATAGTTGAAGGCTGCCAGAGACAGACAGACAGCCCATCTTGTATGGGGTGCAAAGCCCACCCCATCTTGTATAACCCTGTCAGGGGCCGTTCCTGCATCTGACGGATACCAAAGCAAGGCTGGCTTTGGCAGCGCTTTTCCTGCCCATCGAGTGAGTCTCGCTGAATTCAGTTCTCTGGGCCTTGCTCCATCATCACTGCTTCTTCTTGCTGCCCTGGGGCCCAGCAGCAGAACCCACGTGGGGTGTTCTTGAATCCCGCTCCCGCGGCAGGATCCCAGTCCCACTGCAGGACTCCGCCTTGCCGCCAGGGCTCCAGGGTGCAGGGCTCTGGGCCGTCAGTCTCTGCCCCCAGCAGCTTACAATCTAGGTGTAAGGGGAGGGGCGCCAGGGACAACGCGAAGCAGCAAGGAGACTAGGAAACCCTACGCGATTCTCCTGCCTGCTTCACGCCTTCACTGATGTGTGCCGAGTGCTGCCAAGGCCGAGGGGGTCCCCCGGCACCCCTGAGAGCAGGGGACATGTCACCTGTCCCATGCCTGTGGGGAAACAGCGAGTGGGAAAAGGAGGGGTCTGGGTCACGCACGGAGTCAGTGGCAAAGCAGGGTTTAGATCCCAGGAGGCCTGGCTCAGGTTACTCTGCTGCACGTCTTTCCGGTAGCCAGTGGCAGCTGTGAGCGGGGCACGCCTGAATTTCTGCTGCACACGTGCAATAGGAAGCCATGCTTGATCTGATGGGGCAGAAACATCTCCAGCCCCACCCTCACCCCACTCCCCTTTGAACTCAGCCGACAGGTCCCGCGGTGGGTCTCCGTAGCTGGGGAGAGCAGCTCTTCGCTCAGCCCCTGCTGCACGTCTGGAGTGGTCTGTGCACAACCGGACCCGACCACCTCATGCTGCACAGGCCAGGGCGTCTGAACGCCACCGGAAGGACACTTTGCAGCCAGCTACAAAGCAAGACTGTGCAATTAATCCCTGGGAAACTTACCAAGCCAAGCAGAAGAGGGATCCGAGAAGCGAGGGAGGGGAGGGAAGGCAGCGGGGAGAATATGGCCTCCTCTCTCCAGCTGCTCGTGGGAAGAGCAGACCCATGTGAACCTGAATTGCACTTGGAAGACACCCTCGCCGCAGGCCAACCTGCGCCACCCTGATCTCACGCCTCTTGCTGGCTCCGCCAGCTGAATTCCCATCTTCAGCTCCCAGCGTTTCTGTTCCAGGTGTGGTTTATCCCTGGGGAAGCTGGGCTGTGTGGACAGAGTTAATGAATGTCGAGCAGGGGCCTTGGAGCTGGATAAAGACTGCATGTCGTTTGTGGTTTGGATCTAGAATTGTCAGGTGAAAGCCCCATTCTGGGGTGAATCCTGCCCCCCAAAATGACACCCAGGCCTAGCAAGACCCTCAGACATAACCCCACAGAATGAGAGGTATTTTCCCACTTGGGCTCTGTGGCTGCTCTTTAAACCATGAATATTAACCATGAATATTTCCTGTTCACCAGCACAGACCTGCCGCACGCTGACAAGGCCCCGGGCCTGCGAGCCAAGACCTGTCTAGCAGGTCTTACTGAGGGGATGCACCTGCGTGATGACACACCTGGGCGACTGCAATCACGTCACAGGGCAGGAACTCAGACCCCCCCAGGTTCAATTCCCAGAATAATCCGTTGCCCAGGTACAGAACGGGCAGTGACCGCTGAGCCAGGAGTGCTGCAGAAAAGGATCTGGGGGTTAGAAATGTGACTAAACATGAGTCCACGTGACAGTGTCACAAAGAAAGTGAGCGTCATTCTGGGATGTATCAGCAGGAGGGTTGAAAACGAGATTCGAGAAATAACTCTTCTGCTCTTCTCAGCACTGATAAAGCCTCCACTGGAGTACTGGGGCCAGCGCTGGGCACCACACTTCGGGAAAGATGTGGGCAAATTGGAGAAAGTCCAGAGAAGAGCAACAACAATTATTAAAGGTCTAGAAAACGAGCTATGAGGAAAAACTGTTTAGTCAGGAGAAGAGAAGCCTCAGGGGGGACACAACAGTCTTCAAATACGGAAAAGGTTGTTTTAAAGAGGAAGGTGATCAAATGTTCTCCTTCACCACTGAGAACAGGACAAGAAGTAAGGGGCTTAAATCGCTGCAAGGGAGATTTAGGTTGGACATTAGGAGAAATGTCCTAAGTGTCGGGGTAATTAAGCACTGGAATGAATTACTTAAAGCGGTTGGAGAAACTTCATCACAGGAGGTTTTGGGGAACAGGTTGGAGAAAGCCCTGGCAGGGATGGTCTATAAGACTTAGTCCTGCCTCAGTGCAGGGGACTAGACTAGATGACCTAGCGAGGTCCCTTCCAGCCCCACATTTCTGTGATTCGGCTCCTCAGCCCGAGATTCTCCCAGGGAGCCTAGTGCCTCTGGGGGTTTAGGAGACATCTATTTTCCAAGCCTCCAGCTGCTTCCCTGCTGGGATGGGCCCTCGCCTTTGGTCCCACATCAGCTGTCAGAGTTTCAGCCTCATGGAATCAGCAGATCCAGGGGTCCCTCCACCTCGGTCACTTGCTTCCTTAACCTCTCAGCCCCTCAGCATGGCCCAGATGTCTGCCCCGTGGGTTGGGGTGCACCTGCGTTAGGCCCCGGCTGCTCTAAATCCTGACTACTGGATGGGCCGATGCGTGTATTGATCGAAGGTCAGGGGCAATGAAGCAACAGGGGGATGAAGAAACTCAAGGCCGGGCATGAGCCAGCCTGCCTGCAGCTTGTGTTCTTTAGCTGCAGCTAACGTGGAAGTGAAATGAGCCCGGCCAGCAGGTGCACGGTGACCCCATACAAACATCGGGCTCATTGCGTGATGCACTACTCGAAGGGGCTCGGCTCCCACGCTGCTCATACAGGTGGACTTTATCTGCTGCCCACCTGCGGCTCACAAACCACTGAGAATCACGGCCCAGCTTGGAGAGTTCGAGGTTATTGTTCCACTCAGTCCTCGCCCAACCTGTCAGTGCCCACACTCGTGTGCACACGCTCACAGCGGCTGCTGTGTGGGCCGACTAAGCTAAGCCTCCCAAAAGCCGAGTGTGCCTGACACTGGATCTTGTGTTGTGAATGACACGCAGCGCGTGCAGGGCTGAATGTGTGGTTCTTTTCTCCTTTATGCCTTTGTAACTGGGAAACGGCTTGAATCGTCTTGCTCAAACTTTCCAAAACAATTGTCCCTGGGCTGAGACGCAGCCTGGGAAATCCTAGCCCTAAGGAGTTCGCAGGGGAAACTGATGACTCATATTAAGGGGCCAATTAGCCTGGAAGTTAGATCTTGGCCAGTGCTCCCCCCCACACCCCTCCGTCCCTCCCTTCAGGATGCACTGCTCATTACCGGATGGATTCTGAATGGTTCAGAGGAGATCTGGGATCACAGATCCCTGGAGACCAGCAAGGGAGAAACTCGCTCCTGAAACGCACCATGGCACAAGCGTTTTTAGAAAGACCTGTATTGAAAGGCAAGACCATTACATGGCAAACAAGGGGGCGAAGAGGTGCCGAGGTGCGCAGCTGGGCTCACTTCTTACAGAGCTGCTTCTGGCACTGATCCTTGAAGAAGTCATTGAAGCTTATGGCCACGGAGGCTATGAAGCTGGCAAATTCCTGGAAATCCACCTCTTGTTGACATCCAGGTTGCCCATGATCTTCTGGAATTTGGCATCATTCGTTTGCGTCTGTGAGAAACACGGAGAGATGCCGGGTTCGTTCTGCCTGCTGCTGTGCATGGACCAGCGCATCGGATGCACAGCCAGTCAGCACTAGAGCTTCCCAGTATCCTGGCTGGAGCCTGGGCATGGGGGGCACCAAGGGACCAAGCGTTTTGGTGCAGGTCACGCCTCGTTAGCCATGAGTGATGCACGAGGCCGCGGCTGCAGGCAGCGCTCCTCAGCGGGATGACATGGGAAGCAGATCTCGCCCAGCATGGAGAGCTCCCAGCAGCCCAGGAAAGCAGGCCAGGACTCCACCACCCAGTGCCCTGGGGCTGCCCCGATCCAGGGGTGGGGCTGTGCTCCTGCTGGGACCTGGGGGCCCGTGCCCAAATACAAAAGGCTCCCTCTGCTCTGGGGCAGATGGGGGGAGTGTGCCCCCTGCCCACCTCTCCCGGACTCAGCCCCTCACCCTTGCCCCAGGGAGGCGCGTGGCCCGCCACGTGGCCAGCGTTCCAAACAGCCCCCTGCAAACGCCACGGGCTCGGCAGAGCATGGCTAGCTGTGCTGGCTCTTGCAAGCCCGGTCAGCCTCCTCGTTCCCAGGCCCCTGGCAGGCTGGGTGACACAGGTGGGGCTACTCTGGCCTGGCTGCTGCTGGTTCCTGCCACTTTGTACGAGTAGCGGCCGTGTTTGTCGGGGTGGGTGAGCTCCCAATCCTGTTTGCACAGCCTCACAATGGCAAGAGTCTGTTTGATTAGAAGGTGGCAGCCCAGATGGATCCTGGCCCGTGGAGATCAGGTTCCCAGCCTTGAGATGACCCCAGGGGCAGGAGCTGAGTCACGCTGGAGCTTCCTTAGAGGCAGGACCAGGTGGAGGTTCACGGTTGCTTTTTTCACCTCTGAGTCATTGTCTCCAGCCGGGATCTGGCGTCCAGAGATGGGATTCCACCTCTGCCCCCAGCAGTTAATCCCCCTCGCTGTGAGAAATGTGTGCCGTGTTCCTAAATTACATTGCTCGGCCTTTCTCTTCCAGCCAGTGGCTCTGTGCTGCCTTTCTCCACTCGACTAAATGGCCCTTTTGTACCTGGTGTTTTCTCCCCAGGAAGGTACTTAGACGCTGTGTTCCAATCTAAACAGACAACTCCCCGTGTCTCTCGCTTGCAGGCCTTTTTTTCAAGCCTGCGAGTCAGGGGCTTTGGCACTGTACAAAGGTGGTATAAAGAAAAGAGTCTGTCCCAGCTGCAGAGACCACGCGAGCCCCGTCTTAATTAACTCTCTCGGTCTGGTTCCCAGAGGGCCCCGTGTTACAAAAGCCACCCTTGTGGTTGTGGCATCTCACAAACACCTGGTGGGTTTTCCCCGAAAGGCCCCACTCCCGGAGCCCCATCACTGCAGTGGCATCTGGCCTTTCATTTGAAAAGATGGATAACTTGCAAGCTTGGGCCACTGCAGAAAAGAGGTGGGAAGCCCCACGGGGAATAAACAGAGCCTGGGTTTGCTGTTTGGTGAAATCGCAGGACTCTGGGGTGGACACTAAAAGGCCTTCAGAGAGAGAAGCCAAAAGCAGGACAGGCCCCCAGTTTCCAGCCAACCCGTCCTGGGGTGTGGGGCCGGGGAGAGCTAGCCAGGACGTCACTCATGCTCCAGCTGTGCTAATGTTCAAGAAAGGGCTTGGGCCTCCAGCATTGCCGCGCAGCGTCCACCAGCCCTGAAATTCCCTAGCGGTGAAATTCACCCCCTAATGCAAAGCCTTTGGCTCCATTTAAGTCATGCTCCTGATTCCCCGCCCGTGCACAGTGGGGGGAGGTGCCAGGTGTGCAGCCGCGTTCACCTCCCAATGGCTCCGGATGCCAGGGGAGGGAGGTTTTGCATGCTCGGTTTGTATGCCCAAGGGTGGGGCAGGAAGCCACAGAAATGGCTTTTTGCGTCCACGCTGGGAGTGAGCCGTGGGTTTGCGCTGGCAGTGCATTGGGGGAAATTCACCGCTGGCCAGGGGGCCAGCGCGGGGGCCAGGAGAACCACGGGAGGAGAGAGCTGGGCAAACCAAGGATGCTGTTCCTCATCGATTTCACGCTCCCAGGAGTTCAGTCCCACGGGATCCACACACCGCCTTGTCTTTGCACCTGCCCAGTCAGGCTGGAGTGACACCACTGCTTACGCCAGGGGCTTGGGCAAGGCGTGAGGGAGTGACCCAGTGCAACACATTCTCCTCCATACATCCAGCGGATCCCAACAGCAAACACTGGCCCAACGGCCCCTCCGATCACACCCATGGGGGGATGGAGGCTAGTGCTGAGCGCAGAGCGTGGGAGGCCAGTCGCACCTGGACCAGCACCTTCCCCAGGCGCCGAGATATCTGGGTCACAGCTCTGCTTCTGCCCTATATGGGGCCAGTAACACAGCGTGGGGAGCCCTTCTCAGGCCCAAAGATAAATGGGAGACAGGGAAGCCAGGCAGCCTGGCTCTGCCTCCAGCCCTTCTCCAATGCTGGGCCTCGCACCTGGGCTCTGGAGCAGTGCAAATCACTCCCAGCCACTTCACATGGAAGGCTTTGGGTGTGCTGTACCACTCCCCTCCGCCCCCCATGTGCCACCTGGGCCCAGCCGCCCCCACACTGCCTCCTTTCCTTTCCTCCTGGGAGCAACAGCAGATCCTCGCCCAAGGAGACACACAGATCCTTTCACTCGAGCCGTGATTCCGCCCCTCGCTCAGCGCTGGGAGCCCCGGGACTTTTCCTCCCAGAGTCTCATCAGTCTCTGCTCCCTGCCGGGGGGACGTGCTTTCGTGGCTGGGATAAATCCCCACCTCACGCAGCCAGCGTCTGACTCTGCTTCCTCCACGCCCAGTATTCCCAGGGGACGGCACTTGGGCCCCCTGAATTTCAGAACGACCAACAGGCAGGGCCTGTCTCTCCAGCCCCTGGCACAGCAGGGCCCCAGTCTCTCGCTGCCATCGGGCCATCTTTGGCCCCTCTGCTGGGACTAAGCTAAGAAGAGGGTCACTGCCAAGCCATGTCCCTGCAGGGCTCAATTCACACTCTGCCCTGCCCAAACCTCCTTTCATTCAGGCCTTCAACCTGCCTTCCGCTGGCAGTAAAACTCTGACCCCCCCACCCTCCGCCAAAGCGGTCAAGAGAGCTCTGCTGAGGGCCTGGGCTGGATTTGAACCTGTGGCCTGGAGGCGACTGGCTCTTTTCTGCAGTATTTGGCGCCTGGGGCCGGTCTGTGACCGGGGGTGTTGGGCACGGCTGTGATGAGCGTAAACAGGCCGGGGACAGCGGCAAAGCGCAGGAAGCATCTGCGCCACGGGGCTAAGAAAGCGCAGCGAGGTTGTCTTAGCAGCACATGCCTCACCTGGCCATATGGGGCTCCACACAGGCCCAGCCACCCACAGCGGGAGCTCGGGTCTTTGGGTCCAGGACCTGGGTTCCTGGCCAGGCGGCGAGGGGAGGAAACGTTGGAAGTGAACTCCCCTGGCATGGGGCAGAGACGTTTGCTGGACAGACGGGATTGCAGGGGCGAGGGCAGCACACAGAGAATTGCCTTACGGCGGAGATCTCTAGGCACATCAGCGAGGCAGGTCAACTGCCATGCAACCACGGTGCGATGAGCTGTGCAACCGCGGTGCGATGAGCCGTGCAACAATGGTGCAATGAGCTGTGCGACCTGCAGTGCTTGCAGACTGTGGTCTCCTAAGAGAGTCCAGCCAAGCTACCTGGCCCAGCCCGCGCCTGCCTGCCCTGCCCCCCGGTCACACGCACACCTTTGCCTGGGGCAACAAGGTTCCCACAGCAGGCGAGTGAGTGACACCGCGTTGCATTAGGGCGTGGGAAGCTGCTCCCTCCCCAGCCTGCCCGGGGCTGCTGGGACACAGGATGGCTCTGTCATGAGCCGTGTCCCCACGGTGCAAGTCCGGGGAAGGATCTCGCTTTCCCTGGACGAGCAGGGAGGGGAAGACGCGGGGCATGAGGTGAGTTGACAGGCAAGTGGCAGGCGGTTCCTTGCAGCCCCAGTGGGGAGCTGGGTGCCGGGATGGAAACGGAGGCTGGAGCTGGAGAAAGCGGCGGGTACAGGGAGGCTCCCCTCAAAGGAGGAGACGCTTGCGCCGAGAGCAGGCAGAGGTGTGGCAGGGACCAGAGAGTGCATCGGGTTTGACAAGCCAGGCCCCTCCAAGGCCAAAGCCCCATCCCAATCTGAGCTGTGTGGTTTTCTTGGGGGCAGGAGGGGGCTCCCACGCGGCTCCCTTCCCCTGCCGCCAACGTCCAGCTCCAGCCTCTCTGGCACTTTGCCCCACGAGCCAGGGTGTGGTGCCCCCGGGAGAGGGCGACTCATCATCAGGCTCCCCACTTCACTGGGGACTTCCATGTGTGCAGCTCGGCCCCACTGGGGCTGTCTGCCCCCCATGGTGCCCTGCCTAGCGCCCTAGAGGGCACGTGCACCCCACCACGTGCACCACTCAGGACCTGGCTTGACCCCCTGGGCTGGGGAAAAGCGCCAGGCTGCTGCCAGCCAGTGGCAGAGGGGCTGAGGGCAGCTCTGCGGCGTATGGGTCCTAATGCAAACGCAGCAAGGTTTGGGGAGACCCCCCCCAAGCCAGCCCCCCAAGTCCCAGGGCCCAGCTAGTATTTTGCTTTGAGTAGGGGCAGGGAGTTTGGGTTGCTGGACAGGACAGGCTTTGTCCGGGTCCTGGCGTGGACGGGTCCGAGAGACACAGCAAGAATGCACGAGACTCCATTCCTACCACACAGCCGCCACACACAACACGACGCCACCTCGCCCCTGCGCCCAACACAGCAGGGGCTGCACAAACGTGCCACACACACGTCCCACCGGCCGCCCCTCGGCTCCAGCTGCCCTGTGCCCATCGTGGTGGTTGCTGAGCAATCGGTCTCCAGCCGGCCTGGGAGCCGGGAGGATGGGCCCAGATCAGCAGCCGGTGCCGACAGAGCTGGGGCTCCCAGGCCAGGGAGCAAATTGCTCCCAGCACCGTCCCGGATGCCTGGGTCCCGCTAGGAGGCGGGGAAGGTGTCTCCTGTGGCTGAGCATCGCGGTTCTCACAAATGGTGTCTCACAACAGTGTGGGCAGGAACCCATCACCCTGCCCCCCTCCCCGGTAGGGGGAGCAGATCCCCCTTCATTGCCCCTCCCAAGAGATTCTTGGACCCCCCCCATTGGGTCAGTACAGAGCTGTCTATAGCCCTCATCTCCCCGCCCAGGGCCTTGGAGGGGAGGGGTGTTGAGTGAGGCGGGGGGCCAGGAGAAAATAGGGACCTTGCATCGAATCCTAGCAACATTGGGCTGGGTACTGCTTCCGGCCCCCGGCCCCAGGCCAGACCTGACCAGGGCTCGCCAGCCTGTTAGAAAACTCTGGTGGCAGGGATCCCACAGCCGCCGGTTCCAGAGCTGGGCTCTCCCGAGGGCGAGGACGCTTTTCCCAGCCTCTAACCCCACTCAGCCCCCTGCTTCTCATCCTGCCTCCCGTGGGCACGGAGAGCAATCGATCCACACCACTGGGCCAGCCCGGCTCGGGTTTGCAGGTGGGTCTTGGGTCCCCCCATGAGCCTGCTTTGCTCCAGACTCAACGTGCCCCGTTTTTCTACCTTTCAGTTTTTAGATTTGGCCCTTCCAGGAGTCTAGGAAGTGTCCCCCCCTCCCACTGCCCCCTTAGCCCCAGCCCCAGCCCCAGACAGGATCAGGCCTGGCCGCGTCACCAAGACATTTATTTCCAGTGCCGAGTTCAAGCTACGCCCTATAGGTCAGGCCCCCATCTCCCCTGGTCTGTGCTGGATCCCCTCCCCCCCCCCGGTGCTGTGTGCTGCCCCCCCCCGGTGCTGTGTGCTGCCCCCCCCGTGCTGTGTGTTGCCCCCCCCGTGCTGTGTGCTGCCCCCCCGGTGCTGTGTGCTGCCCCCCCGGTGCTGTGTGCTGCCCCCCCCCGGTGCTGTGTGCTGCCCCCCCATGTGCGCTGGCCCCAGGGCACGGCCAGACTGTGGCTTCTCCCTGCAGCCAGCGGCACCGCCCGGCTCTGCGGTTTCCCAGGCAGATTCCAGGGCAATGACTCAGCCCCCGTCCGGCTGCCAGGAGAGAGGAGTGCCCAGCCCCCCTTGCTCTCTGCCCGGCCAGGCCGGGGCCCATGGGGCATCGGGGCTGGGAGCAAGCGGGGCCCATGAGACACGCCCCGTGCAGCGGGTGCAGCTGGGGCAGGGCCCCACAGGGAGGGGCGGCTGTTCTGCCAGGCTTCCGCTGGGAGGCAATGGGGGGGGCCTAGTGTGGGGAGCAGGGCCCATGGTCTGCAGGGGCAGCCCCTTTCCAGCTCACCACCCAGTGCCTGGGCTCCACTCGCATCAGGGTCCGTCGTGGGGGGCACGTGGGCGGGGAGGGGAGGGGCAGCTGGAGGGTTGGGGGATGCCTAGGCCTGTGGTGCCAAGGGGAAGCGGGGGGGAGAACCCAGTGTCTCCACCCCAGGGGCAGCCTGGGATCCGCTCCCCCCCCAGTGGAAAATCCCAGCCAGGCTCTCCCTGGCCCCCAGCCAGCTGCGTGGGTGGCACCACAGCCCAGGGCCGGAAACGAGCGCAGCAGCACTCGCTGCCAGGCCCTGAGTCCGGAAATACGTCAACCCCACTCCCCAGGCGGGGCCCGATCCCCCCAGGCCCAGTTCCCCCCGGCCCGATTTACACACACACGCCTCCTAAGGCCGGTTCCCTCCCCCCCCCATCAACTTCTGGCAGCCTCAACCCAGAGATCAAGGGCTGTCTTGGGCCCCCACTTGCTGACAGAGACTCCGCTGGGCTGGGGATGCTCATGGAGTCCCCAGTTAGCAGAACAGGTGGGGATGGAGGGGCACCAGCCGAGGAGAGCCCCTGGGGGCTGCAGGGGGTTAGCATGTACCCCACCCATGCAGCCAACTCGCCCCCCTGTGGGAAGGAGCCACTGCAGCACGGAGACCTCGGCTCCAGGAACTGAGACGACAAACGCCCCGCTTGCCCCCCTGCCCACGTCCGCCCCTGTGCTCCAGACCAAGCAGCCGCCTTTCAAGGGGGCAGGTGCGATGGGCAGGGAAAAGCCTGGGTCTCGGGAGGCGGGAGGGCACTGGGCCAGATCCGGCAGCACCAGGGTGTTTTCGCAGCCCCGGAGCCCGCTCCCCAAAGGGAAACCCGGGCCCCCGGCTCTGGCGACCCTATAGGGGAGGACACCAGACCAGGGGCCTGCACAGAGCCTCATCCTTGTGCATGTAGGAGACCCACACAAAGGATGGAGTTAGCCCTGGGAGCTGAGGAGAGCCCGCCCCACGGAGCCCTGCCCCAGGTACCCTCTTATCCCAGCCCCCAGGCGCTGCAGCAGGAGGGGAGGCAAGGTCAGGCTACCTGGGTAGGAGACGGGGCCCAACACTTGCACCGGGTTCTCTGGCACAGCAGCAGGGGAGTGCCGAGCAGCTCTCACGCGTCCAGCCATGCCCCCTGGGGACATCAGTGTGGCTGCCCCTTTGCAAAGTCCTTTGGCCTCTCGCTGGGCCCAGGTGGGCTGCAAACCCAGCCAACCGGTGCCTTGCATGTTGCCCCTCGGCTCAGCACCTCGCTCGCACCCAGGGGCCCTGTGTCACCCAAACAGCCAGTGCTTTTCCCGGCTCCGGTTTCACAGGCAGACGATGTGGGCCCCAGCCTGCAGCCGCTGACGGCTGCGGGATCTGGGACACCACGCTCACTGGCGGCTGGGTCAGGCCTGATCCCTGAGGGCGTGGAAAATCTCGGGAGATTTGTATTAAATGTAAGAGAAGAAAACAGGATTGACCCACCTGCACCCTGGGGCTCTGGCCCCCTTACAGCCCCCCCATAAACACCCCTGGGACTCTGCCTCACACACCCTGGGGCTCTGTCCTAGCTGTTGTTCCCACCAGCCGGGAGTTCCCATTTGCACAAGGCTTTTGTTTCTCTTTACTTTTGGAGAAGGCCCCCCCCCCTCCCGAACGGTTGGATGAGTCACCCGGCTCCACCCTGGGCACCTGCCGTCCCTTGGCCCTCAGGCTCATTGCAGTGGCCGAGAGGGCGTGAGGCAGAGTGGGGCTGTGGCATCTTTCTTCTGTCCAGGAGGGAGTGCAGGGGAGGTTCCCAACAAGCTCTGGTTACTAAGGGTGAAATTGGGGTGCCGGGGCAGGGGGGCACCTACTGGACAGGGTTTGCAGCCCCCAGCCATGCCCAGGAATTAAAGCTGGCAGGCCTTTTTCCACTGACGGCTGCACCCAACACCTCCTCAGGGACTGACGGTTGCACCCACTCTGCTCCCTAGGTGAGCTCCTGTCACCCCAGCTGGGGGCTGAGCCCCACCGATGGGGCCCTGTGGGCCCAACCGAGATTTGAACTCGCCTTGCTGGAGTCCGCCATGCTGAGCCTGACGGCATGGAAATGGACAGACAGACAGGGGAAGCAGCGCGGAACCAGCCTGCCCACCCCAGCGCCAGTCCACCCGCCCCCCCATCCTGAGATTCCCTCGCCCCAGCCTGGCTGGCACTGCCCGTTGCCAGTGATCCAGGCACAACAGCTGGCATCGGGGCAGCATCTCCTCCCTCCACAGCAGTTTCCTCTCTGTTGCTTGCTCCTAAGACGCTCTGGGAAATGACCCCACCAGAACCGCCCAGACATCTCGCTCCCCAGAGCCCTGGGGCAGCCTGCGCAATGAGCACCCAGGCCTCCCTTGTGTGTCGGTGTCTCACGCTCTCACAACCCGTGTGGCTTAGCACCAGCACCAGGGGCGTCAGGAAAATCCTTGGGGCTGCCCCAGGGCCGGGCTGGCTGGGAGGGAGCCCTCATCCCTGCTCTGCCATTCACCTGCCGCCTCTGTGCCTCAGTTTCCCCATCTGGACAAAAGGGAGGTGACAGTGCTGAGGAGTGGCCTGCCTTCCAGCGCTTTCCCCCCGCCCGCCCATGGGTCAGGTCTGCCCCCGCTCAGTCTCTGTGCTAGGCAAAGCCCATCTGTCGACTCCAACCGGTGTCGCAGGGCCCAGGTTTATTGCGGGTGCTGCTGGGGAGGGGCGTCAGTGCCCAGGCCCTATAGGGGGCTGCTGGACCGGCGGGGGCCGTCAGGCGTGATGGGGACCGCTCGCCAAGCTGATGGAGTTCGCTGACACCTGGTGGTGGCACTAGAGCATGGCAGGAGCTCGATCGTCGGCGGGGGGGGGGCATGCGGGTGTGTGTCATAGCCCATTTGCTGCTAGCAATGGCTGGAGATTCTCGTGGCGGGGCTCTGGCTTTCAGAGCAGGGGGGTGTGGGTTGGGTCCCCCGGGTGCCCGGTGGCTGTGGATTCTCTGCAGCTTCAGGAGGCCCCGGAGAGCTGAGTCTTGCCAGCAGAGAGGATCCGGGGACTAGAGCTGCTGGGCAGCCCGGAGAGCTGGGGGCAGCGGGGACCACGGGGCCTGCCTGCGTCCAGCCGCCTCTGTGCACAATGCCCCGTACGCTAAGCGCAGCCCTGCCTGTCTCCTCTGCGGTGAGGGGCCCGCCTCGCCCCAGGGGCATCTGGTGGCCACGTCAGACACTGCTCCCCATGGCTGGGGCTGCCAGAGAGGGATGGGAGCAAGGCAAACACCCAGTGCCCAGCCTCCCCCAGCTGGGCTCGACCACGGCTCCCAACTCAGCCCCAGGGCCAGGCCCCTAGACCACGCTGGACTCTCAGGGCGGAAGCTGAAGATTTAAGTCCTGACTCTCCCTGGCCGGCTTGTGACCCTGCCCCCCCATCCCTTGGGGATCCCCCTCTGTGCTGAGCTGGAGCCCCCAAAGCCCCCCAGGGAAGGATGAGCAGGAGCCCCCCAAATCTGCCACTCAGGTTCCAGGGGCCTCCCCCAGCGCCGGGTCCCTCCCTGTTATTACTGTTGGAGCAGGAGTGGGGAGGGGGTGGGAGCCAGGACTCCTGGGTTCAGTTCTCACTTCAGGAAGGGAAGCGGGGAGGCTAGCAGGTGAGAGCTGGGGGTTGGCGAGCCAGGACTTGCGGGGGCTGTGCCTGGAGTGGGGAGGAAGATGGACCAAAAGCTGGAGGAAATGAAAGGCGAGAGAGGTCTCACCCAGGCCAGTGACTGGAGTGCCCTGCTGCTGTCTCCGGTTCCATGTGGTCAGAGACGGTGGGCCCGGCTCGAGGACGATATGCCCCGACCTGGCAGGCTCTGTTAACGAAGCTGTGAGCTACTCGCCCGGGGGCCTGGCCCAAAGGACACAGACGCCGCTCCCACTCCAAAATTTATTGTCATATTCACAGTCTGACTCTTGTGCCAGCTCCTAGTGGGGGGGTTATGGAAGGTCAGGCGGGCCCCACAGCTCCCGAGGGCCCCACAGAGCTATGGTGAGGGTCAGCAAAGGGGAAGGACAGATTTCTTATCAGCTCGGATGGACAGTTACCCTAGTCGGTCTCCCCCCCCCTTAGGGAACCCTTGACAGCCTACCAGCGTCAGGGCTAGAATCCCAAGTCAGGCGGAGAGCTGAGAACGGGACCATTCATTTCATAGATGTGGGTCGATGTTCATGCCCCGGAATCTCTGCCTGGGGGACAGCCCAGGAGGGCCTGCAGGGAGGGCAACGAGGGCAGAGTCTGGCACAGAGGGTCCACAAAGGAGAGTCACCAAGGGGCCGGGTCCTGCCCCCCTGCTCTGTGCCAGCCAGTCCTGAAGAGCTTCCACACGCACAGCAAGACAACGACATGGCCCTGGAGGAGACTGGGGTGGGGGATTTTACCCCTCCCTGCTAGCCCAGCTCCCGCCGTTGTTCTGCCAGGCAAGGCTCAGCGCTCAGATGCAAGCCAGGAAGGGTTCAAACCCGCACGCGTTCATTGGCGCCATCCCACCCTCCGCCCCCAGCCCTGCAGGACCCCAGTACACTTGCAGGGTGAGCGCTGCACAGACGGCTGTGTCCTCACCCTGGGGGATTGGCATGTGTGTCTGTGTGTCCCTGCTGTGCCCCGTCTTGCTGGGACAGTGCAGATCTGCTTTCTTGGCATGTCAGATCCACTATGGCATGTGTCACATAAGCCCTATACTGCAAAGAGCTATGGGCAATTCTCCTTTAGCTGTGGCGCTATGGCTCCGGGACTGCCAGCACCACAGCCCCGGCTCAGGGGTGAGGCTCCAGGAGGCCATGGATCTGCCACGTGACGTTTGCTGACAAGGCCAGGAGGAGGGTGCCAGGGGGTGCCCCAGATACTAATGGGTATTTCTGCTGCTCTGTGAGCTGGCCCAGCCATGGGGCGGGGGAAGGATGAGCCCTTCGAAGGCAGCTGCTGGCTATTTCCCAAGGCGTCAGTGCTAGATAGGGCAGCGCTGGCTATGGGGTCTGAGGTTCTGAGCCCCAGCTGGCAAGAGAATCCCTTTCCCTGGAGGAGCTGGCCTCAGGGGCACCGTGGTGGAAAGGGGATCACACATGGCCCGGGGGGGAAGGGGAGCAGCAGGGGGGGACAGCCCTAGTGGGGAGCGCCGGTGAGCGGGGGCCCGGCGGGGCTGCAGGCTCCTTCGGGACGCGCTATTTCGTGAACTTGGTGCCGTGCTCCTGCTGGCGGATGAGGCTGGCGATGGGGCTGGCGATGCCCCCGATCAGGGTCCAGTACTCCTCGAAGCTGATCCGCCCATCTTTGTTCTCATCCAGGTCACAGATGAGCTTGTCGGCTGCACGCTTGTTCCCGGTGTCCTGGGAAGGGAGTGCGGAGCCGTTCAAAGACCAGCGACTGGGAGGGGATGTGGCTGGGGGACTCTTGTGGAACTGGACCGAGACCCCCAAACTCGCCTCCCACCAGGGTCTGCCCACAGACTCACATGGGAGCCACTTTTGTTCACTACCAACCAAGGGCTAGCGTGCCCTGTGGCCTGTGGGCTCACACGCAGACACTAGCGTTTCTTGGGGCGTGGCATGATGGGCCGCGTGCGCTCATGCTCACACACCAGCATCCCGGTGGTGTGGCAGGCGCTGCCCGTGTGCTCACACACCAGCACCTCTTGGTGTGGCCAGGCGGGGCCCGTGTGCTCACACACCAGCGTCCGTCATGTTGTTCGTTCCCCTCCCCAAGACCCTGGTCTCACCGTCAGCATGTGGTTGAGCTCCTGGCTCAACATCTTGCGGAAATCCTTCTTGCTGATGCGTCGGGGTTTCTTGCAGCACCCGCTGGCATACTTGTCAAAGTTCTTCACCAGCACGTAGAGGGCCCACTCCAGCTCCGACGAGTCAGCTCCTGACATCTCTGTCCCCTTCGTCCCTGCAACGGTAACAGAGCCGCGGCGTCAGCCTCGTCGGCCCAGCACCGGTGCAACCGGGCATCAGCCGCAATACGCAGGGCTTGGTGGGCCATTCGCCAGCTGGGTGCCACAGACTCTGGGGGTGACCCCGCTTCCCTAGAGCACCTCCCCGTGGAAGCAGTGCTCTCCTATCCAGGGGGCAACTGATCTGGGTCAACTCTGATCTCGGCTCCCCCCGGCCCATCCCTGGTCAATACTCCCTTGAATACAGCCCGTAGCGAAACTGGCCTGCAGCCCCCAGTGCTGCAGGGCTAGTTATTTCACATGCTCATAGCCCGGGGGGGCTGTGCCAGGGGGCACCCGAGTCCTCGTGTGTGCCCCCTCCAAACCAGGACACGCCCTGTGTGGGACCTGGTCATTACAGGCAGAATGTGGGATTTCAGAAGGGGGATGGGAACGGACTGTACAGATGTTAGCAGGGGGGCAGCTGGAGCACTGGTGGGGGGGTTCGGGGAGACAGGAGGGAGCAATAGCGGGCCGAGCCGAGCCAGGCAGAGGTTCAAAGGGGGGAGCCTGGGTTTGCAGGGGCAGGAAGAGGGAAGCAGAGAAACCGAGTCCAAACAGCAGGAGAAAGTGCAGGCCCCCGCGGTCCTGCCTCTGCTCCCAGTGACACCCCAGTAAACCCAGCAGTGCCAGCACCGGGACTGAGGAGCAGAGCCTCTCGCGGCGCCAGGCCAGCTGGCACTGCCTTGGGCGGCTCCCGGCGGATGCAGCACCTCAGCCCTGAATGGGTCAAACAGGAGCGGTAAGAGGGGTTCCTGTCCCCCCTGGAACGTCACCTTGCCTCGTCTCCGTGAAGCCCCGGGGCTGGGGCTTGCGTGTGAGCCGCTCCCCTGAACCAGAGGCAGAAGGAGGTGGGGGGGCCTTGACCCCTTTCCCAATGAGTCTGGTTCTCTTTAAAGGGGAGAGATCTGAGACCCGCAGCCCTGGAGCCTGAAAGCCCCCACCCCCAGGGAGGCTGCCCCACGCATTGTTCCCTGCCCAGCAATGGGATGGGGCGCGCCGCAGCTTTTCCTCCATTGCTTTGTGCCCATCGCTTCACCCTGGAGCAGGAATGCGCCCGGGGCTCCAGCCAAAGGGGAAAGGGACAAGAAGGGACATGTCCGGGCGTCGGGCCCGGGGGGGGGTCGTTTCCATGGTGCCGAGCACAAAGAAACACCCAGGGACAAACGAAGTTGGGGGCGGATCAAGCCTGAGAACTTGGCAGGAACTAGGCTGGGTCGAACGGGGCTCAGCAGGGAGCCGCTGGAGACAGAGCAGGAACTCCTGGGTCAAATCACTGCTGCCAAGACTAGTGCGTTTATCGCAAGTCACCCGATGTTTTCCTTAAAGTCCCAGCTCCTGGAGTCAACAGATTCTGTGTTAACAGAAATGTCCCGTGTGAGACACGAGAGGTCCTTGCCTGGCTGCATTTGGCACTGAGTTGGGTGCTGCATCTAGTTTGGGGCACCTCACCTCAGTAAAGACGAGGACAAACCGGAGAGTCCAGAGGATAGCGATAGAAATGAGCCGAAGTTGAGAAAACCTGATCTCCGGGGAAAGGTTAAAAACTGGACACGTTTAGTCTTGAGATAAACAGACGGGGTGGCCCTGAGAACGGTCTGCAAATACGTGAATGGCTGTAATAAGGAGGACAGGGGTGACTGGAGGCAGGACAAGAAGTCACGGGCTTCATCTGCAGCAGGGGAGACTGAGGTTAGATATTTGGAAAAACTCCCTAACGCGAAGGGCCATTACGCACTGGAACACGTTGCTTAGGGCGTGGGTGGAAGCCCCGCCATGGGAGGTTTTTAAGAACAGGTTGGACTAACCCCTGTCAGGGCTGGTCCAGGTTTGTTTGGTCCTGCCTCTGGTTGAGGCTGGGCTCGTGGACGCCCGTCCGGCCCTGCATTGTTGGATTCTATGAGCAGTGACGGTTTCAGCTTTCGTTCTTTTAACGTCCGGTTTTGGCGCTTGGGGCTGGAGAGGAGAGTTTGACGATGTGTCCCGAGTGCATCCTAGCGGCTCCAGCGCTGGAAGGGGAAGAGAAAGAACTCCACGCATCCTTTGTTTAAAATCTCCCAAGTTGTAAACCAGTCCCATGGTTTTTTTAATGTTCCCGGTGGGCGTGATGGGGAAATTCTCCAGCCTGGGCTGCGCAGGAGGCCTGTCAGTCACAGTCTTTTTACGCAGGATCCCTGACTGGGGCTGGGGTTCTCTGGCCGGGGCTGTACAGGCCTGACGCAATAATCAGCCGCTCCCTCCTGGCCGTAACGTTGTGAATGAAGCGATGACCTCCACGGCGCCACCTCAGGCTGTGATGGGAACAGCACCCTGGTGCCTCTGGAGTGAATGTACAGCTCCCAACCCCTGCTGCTGTCTGACTCCTCCCCTTTCCTGCCCCTCCCGCCTCCTTTCCCCCAGGGTCCCACCTCCGCCTAGGTACAGATGATAACAGTAATTACCGGGGCTGGCGTAACCTGCTGCCCGGCGTTCATCAGAAAGGAATGGGGCTGGTTCCCAGCCGATCAGCAGGGGTGTGGGAGGAGGAGATGCAATGGGCTGTAATTATCGGCCAGTCCTTGTCTTGCCACCCACCCCTGGGTGGCATCCCACCGGAGATGCTTCATGCCAAAACCCTCCCGGTGGAAACCCCAGCCCAGCCCAGCGTGGAACGAGGAGGGGCAGGGTATGAGGCAACCTGGTTGCATTGGGGAAGAGGGAGCTGCCCAGGGCGAATTGCAGCCCTGGTGCAAAAGGGCACAGTCCCATTGCAGCCCCCCCAGCATGCAGTGTAGAGTGGACGGGCCCCGGAGACCAAGCTCCTCTCTAGACACTGGCTCTCCCAGGGGAGCAGATCGTCCAGGCGGGAGGGGAGCTCGCCCTGTCCCTGGCTAGACTGTGCTGGTTTGTCCTTGCACTGGGTTCTATCCCCAGCAGTACCACCACCTCGGGCCAGGTGCAGGGTCCAGTACAGATGTTCTTTACCTGCTGCTCCCAGGCGGCTCTCAGCTAGTCCCATCCCCAGCGGCTGAGCCAGGGACCCAGCCCAAATTGGATCCAGCTAAGTACCCTCGGCAGAAAGCTCTGCTTCCCCCTCCCGTCCCCCCCGGAGTTCCCAGCACCGAGGGGCATGTACTGTGCACTCAATCCGATAGGCTGGGCTTGCATCCACATCCACAGGATGGGAGGGGAAGCGTGGCTCATTGTTCGCCTTTCCTCTTTCCTGCCCACTGGCTGCCATTGCCAGGGCCTGGCCTGCTCCAGCTAAGCGCACGGCCCGCTCGCTAGGCAGCGTGCTGCCCAGTTAAAGGGGTGCGTGGCCATCTCACGCCGAGACCTGCCTGGGGACAGCTGTGCGCGCATCAGGCCAGAGCTGGCGGCAATTGGCGCCGGTTCCATTAACTTCCAAGGCGTGATGTCCTGGGGCCTGGTCTAGACTTCACACCCCCACGTCGCTCCAGGGGATTGACTGGGCTCAGTGAGAACAGGACCAGCTCCGACGAGCTGCGGACAGGAGGGCGCCAAGTCTGTTGCCTCTTCCCTGCCGGCAGGAGGGGCCGGCCCAGGGTCACCCTCTCCCTGCAGTGCCGTCCCCATCCCTCAGCGAGGCCTTGCTCCAAAAGCTCCAGGCGATGCACCGGGCTGCTGGAGGGAATCTGCTGTAGGCCAGGGGCTCTTCACTGGGAGATGTCTCCAGAGGAAGCGCTTGCATTTCCCTTTGCTCTGTGCCTAGGGTGCCTTTCCCTGGGCACACAAGTGCTAACTCCACCTGACTCCGGCCCGTTACGTCCCCTCAGAGCCCCCGGTGAAGAAGAAAGGGACAGGGCAGGGGCAGGAGAGCCAAAGTTGCCAGGTTGCAAGGGTCCGGTCACTCTGGGTTCAGGTCTGCTTTATGTCTGGGGCAGGGCTTGGAGGCTCATGTGCCAGCAGAGCGTGTCCTGTGTCAGCAGCTGTTCCTTAGCCCAAAGCCCTGCTGCTGCCCTCAGCCGATGGGCTCAGATGCTACCGTGCGATCCCTGCTGGCGACCAAGCCCGGGGGGGGACGCTGCTGCGTTCGAAAATGTCCCAGTGACAGCATCCTGCATAGTCTGTTCACATCCAGCCTCTTCAGGGTCCCAGGCGAGGTGCTCGACACCAGAGCCTGCCTGAGAGAAACTCTCTGTTAGAGCCGGTGCTTCGGCTGCCTCCTTGCACTGGTCGCGGCTGTGCCTTGCCTGGGCTCAGATCTTTTCTTCTTCTATGTTTGCACCACACACCTGGGGCCGGATCCTGCACTGGTGTAAATCAGCACCCGTCCACGGATGTCCAAGACCGGTAGCACCCTAGTTGAAGTCAAGGGAGATACACCCATGTAGCCAGTGCGGTCCGGCCGGCCCCTGATCTTGTATCTTCTCAAGCCCCTATTTGTTCTCTGCTTCCCAGCTCCGCTAATGCCATTGACGTCTCCAGTCGTCCTCAGCCACAGCTGCCCTGAGCCAGCTTGGTGTCTTTCTGGTCATCTTGTGCCCATCCATCCCTGGAAGTCTCTTTTCGGGGGGAATGTGACGAGTTTTGGGCCTGCGGTGTCTCCATCTCCCCAGATCTGCTCTGAAGCGACACGCCAGGATCCCAGGCCTCAATGTTTGGTGGATGAGCTGGCCCCACGCAGGCCCTTCAGCTGCAAGAAGTGCAGCCCATCTGTCTTCTTCTTGCAATGCTTTAACGCACCTGCACGGCAGGGCTGCTCCAGATAAAGCCGGCTGGGTGTGTGTGCACACACTGCCTAACCACCAGGGCTGGCCCAGCGCCTTCCGGGGCCAGGACCTTTGAACAGCCAGCACGCTCTTGCTGGAAGCTCGGACGCAGGATGGCTGTGGTCTGCAGACCCCAGGGCACCGCAAACCAGCACCAGCCGGCGGCTTGGCACAGCTAGCGTAGCCAGTGGGGCTCTGCTCTTTCTTCTTCCCGCTGATCCATGGTCCAGTGGAATCTGAGGCTCGGTTTACCTTCGGTCCCATCCTGGGGCAGGACTCACCAGAAGCAGGAAGTGGAGCTGAGCCCCCAGCAGCCAGCTGTGTGCCACGGCATCCCGTCGTCAGCCACCACCCAGCACCTGGCTGAGAGCGCCAGGGTCGGCTGCCCCGCCTAAACCACCCTTCCTCGCTCCGCTCAGCGGGTCTGACGCCTCTGAGAGGTGCCCAGCAGGGGAACAGCATAGGCCAAGCATCGCCCACACTAGACCGATGGCTCTTCACCTATCAGAGGCCTTGCCCAGCCGCTTCTGCTGTGGATACCCAGGCGTCTGTCCGTCTGTCTGTCTGTCTGTCTACCACATTTCAAATGCCTCCATCACAGTGCTCCTAGCCCCCAGTTGCCTCCCTACACCCATCCGAGTTAGGCCCAGCATTAGCCTCTCCGACCCACTGTGCAATGCAACTGGGCAGAGCAGCTCAGCTTGGCATTTCCCCACCGCTGCCTCGTGAGCATGGATCTGGGGGAGATGATGCCCCTAAACCCCTGAGAACCGTAGTGGGAGCCGAGCTGGGTTCGGAGCCTGCCTCGAGCTGCGCCCCTTTGGGGGAGCTTGGAGACGTGCGGGCCTAGCCATCTGGGCCTGTGTGAGTGGGTGGGGGCCGGGGCAAAGCGGCAGGGGTGAACGGATGCCGACAGCGCACGGGGAGGCTTCTGCTTCTGTGTGAATTCTGCGGGCGTTGCTGTGACCCAGATCAGATAAGCAAGACGGGACTTGACGTTTCCCCAGGGGGAGGCAGCCAGTTTCCCAACAGCCCTCCGCCCGCCCCCTGCCGTGCCCGTCTCCCTCCGCCGCGGCACCTCATGCCCACTCTGCCTCCCTTCCTCCCGCGCTCGCTCTCTGCAGGACCCAGCCCAGCGCTGGCATAGGAGGGAGTCCGCAGAGCCCCATCCCCTCCTGCCAGCGCTGCACGGGCACAGAGTTCAGCACCCAAACGTCCCCTGTCTCGAGGGACGTGTCTGGATTGGGTCCCGGAGTCCCTGGCATCCCTCTCCTTGGCCGGGCCCAGAGCTCAGGCTGGGCCAGAAGTGACCATCCGCAGGCCACCAGCCCAGCCCTGAGTCCAACCAGCTGGAGCAGGCTGAAACGCCACTGCCCTCGGAGAGTACCTGGCGAGCACCACCGGCGGAGAATAGGAGGGACCAGCGCCCAGGCCCCCGCGATGGAAAGGAAGGGATGGGGGGAGAGAGACCCAGATGATCTGTGGGGTCTTGGTTGCTCATGGCACCTCACGCCTCCCTCTGTGTCTCTCACCCGCTCCCCCCCCCGCTTTCCTTTCCAGAGGGGCAGTGTGGGGTCCTGAAAGGAGCCTGGGGCTGGAAGAGTCCCCAAGTGCCACCATATCCTCGTGTGTCACGGGGGGAGAAGATGCTGCGTTCGCCGGGCTGCCTGGGAGCTGACTGTCGCGCTATCACACACTGATAGCAGCGGGGTTACTGGTCGCAGGCCCCCTCACCCCCCGCAGCTGCCACATTTATGACTCTTGAAGAATCACAAAGGCATATAGTCCACAGAAGCTGTCACTTTGTGCTCTGTCTCCACAGCTCCATTGCTGCCAGCTCAATGGCTCGATCATCCTCAGGTCTATTGATCTAGCCTCAGCCAACCCACCTCTCTGTATCTGTGACTCCATCCCCGCCTCCCACAGACACAGCACCAGGGGGTCTGAGCCCCAGCTCAACTTCCACGCATGCCTTCTCTCTTCCCGGCTCGAATTCCCTGCCGGTTCATTCCTTCGTCCTCCCTCTGCCCCGGTCCCTCCTCGGCCCGCGCCTCTTCCCTACCGCCAGCTCCTGTAAGAGCCGGGCCCGCTCCTGTTCCCACAGGTGCATCCACCCAGCCCACGGCAGCGAGTCGCCCAGCCCGGGAGGATGGACGCAGGCTTGCGGCCCTCACGCCAGCGCTCTGCAAACAGCTGTGCACGCCCAGCTTTGAACTTCTCGCTCCGGCTGGAGCTCAGCCTCCGCGGGCCACCCTCCCCTCGGCTGCAGAGCCTACACATCAAGCTCCCAGCGCCGTCTGAACAGCTGTCCTCAGAGGTCAAGCATGAGACCCGCTAGCCCACCTCTGGGAGGCTCACTGCCGCGGGCTGTGTAGACGTTCCCTTCGAGACCTGCCCGGGCAGGAGGATTCGCTGCTAGGCCTGGACCTTCTAAATCTGAATCAAACCATCCCAGAGCGCGGCACAAGGAGCCGGGGAAAGATTGTTCCTTTTCCAGGCCCTGGCTTGCTCGTGCCGCTTACCTGGCAAGGCTGCGATCTGCCCTCCCTCGTGCAGGAGCCGTCTGCCAAGAGCGGAGCTCTCCCTGGGTCTGTCTCTCCCCTTCCGGCTGCTCCCGGATTTGCAGGGCAGGCAGGATGAGGAATGTGCCTCCCACTCCTGCTCTGTCCTGCACACAAATCGCGAGGCCTCGTCTTGGCTTTTAAAGAGACACAGCCCCATCTGGCAGCGGTTGACATTCCCGGGGCGTTTCTGGCTGGTTTTGGGGCTCGCCTTGGAAACGGCTTCGGGAATGAAACTGATTGCAAAACGCAGACCTGTCCGTCTGAGCAAGCATAGCACCTTCCCACCGCTGAGACACAGTATCGCTCACGCCAGGCCTGGAAAGCCTGGTCTAGACACAGAGGTTGCACTGAGGTAACTTTTCTTGGTTGAACGGGGCCTGCCAGGTGGTCCTAGAAGGAGTGATGCCAGCCATGTAGCTGTGTCTGGGTGGGGTTGCATTGATCGGGTGGCAAAGTAGATGTATCCCACTGGAACAAACAGCCCCACAGGCACCAGTGACTGTGGAAGAGAAGAGAAGGTCCAGCCACTGTTAAGTCAACATCAAATTTCTGTTCCCCTCAATTCAGGAAGCAAGAGACATTTTCCAAGGGCTGCCCATTGTCCTGCTACTCTGGGGTCACAGGTCAGATTCACACATGTCAAATTGGAGCAACTCAGTTCGCTACAGTGGATTCCGTCTGAATTTGCACCTATCAGAACGGAGCCCTGTGGTTTTAAGACTACACCTGCCCCAGTTTCAGCCCTGCTCCCCCAAACTGGCGAAGCCCGACGAACCGTGTTTATGGACCATTCTGGCACAAATCCAGCAGCCAGTTTACTTGGGCTTTTTCCAGCCTGGCCATTAGGCAGCTTCCAAATCAAAGACCTTGGGTACATTCGGGTGCCTCTTGGATTGCATTTGCACTCACAGACGTGCCTCTGCAGTTACCTGCATTTAGCAAATGGTGTCCCTTTGCGTGTCTGCTTCAGAAATGCCAGTGACTAGATGCAGAGATTAGATAAGTGAATTTATTCTAAAATGTAAGTGTGTGGGTAGAAACTGGACCACTTGGATAAAAATACAGGGCTATTAACCTGGGAGCAAAACCAGATTTTGTTAGCCCAACGTCCCGCCAGATTTGTTTGTGACATAAATTTTAAAGGAACAAAAGCTCTTCCTCTGAATGTGCCATCCTATTCATGCAATATACCACAAAAGGGTGGAAATCCAGTTCCAATCCCTTCAGGCAAATGGCTCACACCCTGAATCATGGGGTTTTATTACTCCTCTTTCGCTGGCAGTGTCATAACCACGTCCAGCCCTTTATATTAAAAGCCAGCCGGGTCGGGTGTGCTCAGAATAGCTGCATGTGCAATAAAACTCACAGCCAGTTGATTGATTGTCCCTTGGGACAACTTTTCTTCCTGCTGACCCAATCCACTCGCATCCACTGGAAGGGTCCAAAGCAGGTTGGGATTCTCGTAAGTGGCCCCTACTCTTGCAAAGTGAAGCTGGTGAGGCTCTGGGGGCCTGGCTGTATGGAGCAGACTGGGTACTTGGGGCACCCAAATTGAGCCACTGAGGGCTAGATGTTAAAGTGCTCAGCACCTATGTTCTCTTGGGTCCTGATGCAGCTGGTCCTGGACCCAGCCTGCCCCCAACCACGGAGCTGATCCCTTAGGGACAGGTTTTCCAGGCCTCAAAGGGAAGGTGATTAGGCACCTCCATCGCTCCAGCTGAAGCTGATGGGAGCTGCAGATGCTCAGTGCCAGGTTCTTGGGGAAGGGTTTCCACTAGGTGCTTAGATTGCGCCCACCCCCCTGGGGCCCCGATGCCCAGCCGTAGGCTCTTGGGGGAGCTACGGCAGCACAGATAGTCAGAAGAACCAAGGTGGCCCTCGCGATCAGTTGCCACTTTTGAAAACATCGGCCTAAGGGACCATGAGAGGCCCGAGGCAATTTCCTGAGCGCCCAGGGCGAGGCCGTCGAGGAAGCTCAGGGCAGGTACTCAAAGGAAGGTGATTTGTTATTGTTATTTGTCTGACCCTCGCGCCCCCAGCAACCCTTGTCAGAGACCAGTGCCCCCCTGCTCTGAGCACGGAGCAACAGAGAGCCGCACTCCCGGCACAGGTGTACGCCAACTCCCACTAAGGCTTAACGCCGCCAGATACAGCTGGAGTGGGCAGCCGCAACCAAGGCCTCCGGATTTAGTGCTTGCCCCGTGACGGGGGACGGCCCCTCATCTTTCATCCCGGGCTCTCCAAAGCCTTTCCCAACGTTTCTCCATGACTGCTCATCAGGCAGGTGACTGTCTCTGGCTCCGTTCCTGGAGCCCTTCGTGGAGAAATAATGAGTAAGGAAGTGGCTGAGCCAGGAAGAGGAGCTCAAAGCCCTGGCTGGTGGACCCCCTGCTCTATCCATTACACCACACTTCCCTCCCAAAGCTGCGACTAGAACCCAGGCATCCTGGCTCCCACTTCCACCTCCTCCTCCTCCTCTAACCACGTGACACTGGTGCAAATGGTGGATTCTCTGTAACTTGACATCTTTAAACCACGATTCAGGGCCTTCGGTGGCACAGGCGGAGGCTAGAGCTTTGTTGCAGGGGTGGGTGGGTGAGGTTCCGTGGCCGGCGACGTGCAGGTCGGACTGGATGATCGTGACGGTCCCTTCTGCCCTTCGAGTCGATGAGACACATTCCCTGCCTGTGTAATTAAAGACACCCCTCCCTTCCAGGTTGATTGCCATTCATTTATTTCCATGGTAGCAACCATAAATATTGGTTCTGGTTGTGAAACCACCCCCCGGCGAGAGCCCAGACGCTCACAGCCAGCTCCAGGAGGCCAGGGTCACTGCACCCGACACGGCCTTTCCCCAGCTCCCTTGGGCCCCCCTGGGTGCTCCAGGCAGGGCCCCGCCTCTGGGACAGGTTCCTGTTGTATTGTCAAACCATGTGAATGTAATGGGCCCCCGGGCCCTCCACCACCTGCAAACGCGATGCCCCCTCTCAGGCCTCCAGCCCCCAAGCTCTGGGCCGTTAAACCCCCCATCAGCCAGGAACCCAGCAGAAGAGTTGACACAGCGCCGGGGGGGGCTGGCTCAGCCCAGAGCGACAGACGGGCATGGGCTGCCGGGGTGGGTTCGGGGGGCGATGGGGGCGTTGGCAGCATGGTTCCGGTGTGTGTCTCAGTGACCCCGAGCCAGGCAGCCGAGGGGACGGGCCTGTTCCCCACCCAGAGGCTGTCTGTGTGGCACTGCCCTTCCAGAGCCCCATTGTGCTGCCAGGGGACCCAGCCCAGTTTCGTCCTCCCAGCGCAGACCACAGGCCCACCCTCCCAGCATGGGCCCCTGGATCCCCCTCCTAGCGCAGACCACAGGCCCCCCTCCCAGTGTGGGCCCCAGGATCCCACTCCCAGTGCAGGCCCTGGATCCTCCTCCCAGTCTGGACACTGGGCCCCCCTCCCAGCATGGGCCCCAGGCTCCACTTTGCACAGGGACCCAGGCGAGCTGACCCACGCTCTGGCTCAGACCAGGGTTGCCCTGCCCGCAGGGTCCCTCCCAGGGCTCTTCCCCCCACGCCAGCGGCCCCACTGTGGACTGAGGGTCTCTGAGCGACACCCTTCCCCAGAGACCCCTCCGCACCCCCAAGCCGACCAGAGAACAACGAGGCTTTTGCTTTTTATTTTTTCTCCAGTTGTTTCTTTTATTGATTTATACAAAAACCTTTGCAAGCGACACAAGCGGCTACCGACCCGCCACCCGGCCCAGTGCAGACCCCAGGGCCCAGCTGCCCCGCCGGACAGGCTGGGGGGCAGCAGGGGGTGCGGGGTGTTTTCTCCCCAGGCCCAGGGGTAACAGGCCCGGCCCTGGGAGGAATACTTAGTGCCAATAATACTGTGGCCTGGTGCCTGACAATCCCCTTCCCCAGCGAGGAGTGTCCCAAGACTGGACCCATTTTAGGGATGGATTATAAACCAAGGCCCGGAGGAGGAGGGAAGTGACTGGGCTCGAGTCAATGGCAGAACCAGGAATGACGCTTAGAAGTACTGCCTTATCGCAGGGCCCCTGCTCTAACCACTAGCCCACGCTCCCAGAGCTGGCATAGAACCCAGGCGTCCTGACTTCCAGAACCACCCCCGCCCCAGCTCTCGCCGTTAGACTCCACTCCCCTGCTCAAGCCAGGATCAGACCCCAGGAGTCCTGGCTCCCAGCCGCCCCCTGCTACAACCACCCAGCGGGACCTTCAGACCCTCCAGGATGCGCTTCCGTGGGGCCCTGGTGTTGGTATTGGTGTCAAGCGTGTCAGGGCTCCGTGGGGGGGCAGGACCAGGGGCCTGTCAGGCGCCTCCCAAGATCCCTCCCTGGAGAGCGACCCGACCCGCAGCAACTGAGCTTTCAATGGCCAGCTCTGAGCTCCAAACCAGGGACAAGTGCGAGGGGCAGCGATCGAAGGAGATCCTGGAGCCAGCAGGGTGGGAGGAAGGCTCCAGGGCTGGGCAGAATCTAAAGGTTCCTGAGTAAAGTAGCTAAACCCCTGCACTGTAAGGTTCCAGAGCTGGGGGAACCCCCTCCCCACAAATGTAAAGGATCTAGAGCCAGAGAGCTAGAAAATGGCACATTTTAGGATTCCAAAGCTGGCGAGGTTGAGTTCTGGGGGCCTGTGAATTTCAGGTTCCAGAGCCGGAGGGACATGGACCCCCCCCCTTCCCCCCACAGAATTTAAAGGTTGTACAGTAATGGAGCTAGAAAGCAGGCATTTGACTATTCCAGAGACAGGGGCATAAAACTCTTAACCGCTGGGACGATTTACCCAGGGGCGCGGTGGATTCTTCATCACGGGCCATTTTAAAATCAAGATTGGACGTTTAGCTAAAAGTTCTGCTGTACAATGACTGTGGGGGGGGCAGGTCTGTGGCTGGGGCGGTCAGACTCGGGGACTACGACGGGCCCCTCTAGCCCTGGAATCTCGGAGACCCCAGAATGCAAAGATTCTAGAGCAGGGGAGCAGGGGGGACGGGGATGTTTCTAGAACAGGCAAGATGGGCCCCAGAATGAAAAGGTTCTAGATTTGGCAGAAAGGAGACAGAGCCCAGGATGAGGAGGTTCCAGAGCTGGGGAAGGAACGGGCAGACGAGCCCCGGAAGGATTAACACTGCGTTTTCAGCACCACACAGCATGGCCGACGGTCTCGCTCGCTCGCTCGCTCTCCGTGCAGATGGTCTGAGGCCTCACGGTCCGTGTCTCCCCTCCTGCCTGTTACTTCTTCACCCGGCAGCCTTTGGCCGCCTCCCCGATGATGGCCCAGTACTCGCCGAACTCCAGTTTGGCTTCATCAGGGTCCCCAAGGCACTCAATCTTCTCATCCAGGGAGCAGACGTGCTGGGAGGGACAGCAGGATGGGGGATAGCCATCAGAAACCAGCAGAGACCCTGGCAGGGGGGAGGGAGCAGGGAGCCACCCAGCCACGTGGGAAGCGGGGGGTGCAATGACTGATGGGGAAGCGGGGGTGCAATGGGGGTGCAGAGGGGAAGTGGGGGTTGCAGTGGGGTGGGGCTGCTGGAAGAGATGGGGGTGCAGCCTGGTTCAGGGGTTGGTAGAACTGGGGACGTGTTGAGGACGCAGTGGGGCGGGGCTGTGGCTCAGGTTGGGGGGTGCAGTGAGATGAGAACGTTGGGTTGGGCTTTTGAGGTGCAGTGGATTCTGGGTCTGTAGCAACACCACAGCTCGGTGGGCATCCATGTCCCCCATCCTGCCGAGGGATTTCGCCCCAGGCGTTCCCCCCCCACAGCCCTGCTCCAAACCCTGGACGCCAGTGGCCTTTGCATTGGGACCAACAATGGTCTGGGGCCTTCGTGCCCCCCCAAGCCTTGGGCAGGGCCACGCGCTCCCCTTACCTGCGACAGGTGAGGCAGCTGCTGAACCACCAGTTCCCTGAGCTCATTAGGGGTTAGACACTCCTTCCGGCCCTTCACGGCATAGCGGTGGAAGTTGTTGATCACGATCTCAATCGCCCTCTCCACATCGGTCAGCTCCTGGCTCTCCTAAAGTGCACAGGTGGGGGGGAATGTTTAGTGGGGGAGGGGGCAAGGAGGCCCAGCTGGGACACAGGAAAGATAGAGACCAAGGGAGCCTGTGGCCACCGCTCTGGGGGCAGGAGACCCACGGGCTCCGCGTGCTGAGATCCAGGGGAGGATCAGAGGGTGTCCGGATCCCACGGCAGGCTGGCTGAGCGACCTGGTGCCCGATCTGCCTCTTCCCAGGCGCTTCAGTGGAATAGCTCAGAGCCAGGTCCGGCCTTGCTCTCCTCCCACCATGCCACGCCCGAGCAACCGTGTGCCGTGACTCCCCAAAGCCATGGCCCACCTCCTCGCTGGAGCTAACTGACACCAACTGAGAATGTGGCCTCCTGCTCTGGCCTCCTGCTACCCACCAGACCCCAAATGAGAGACGCAGCTAGTCCGGCCTCTCGTCTCCAGCAGTGGTTAGTGCGAGACACCTCCCCTCGCTGTGACAGTTCTCTGCCCGGAGGGGAAATTCCCTCCTGCCCACCCGCTGCTGACCAGCCTGTGCCCTGAAGCATGGTGATCAAAAGCCCTCGCTAGGTTGCCCTTGCTTCTATCAAAGCCGCCGCAGTTCCGTTGGTCTCCTGCCCTCAGGCAGGCCCCAGAACTCAGACCAGCTTCTTCTGCTTTGCTGTATGAGCAGCGGATGGATCAACTCCCACAGGCGGGGCAACTAGACCATGGCCGGCACAGTTGGTGCCTTGCATCTCTTCCCCCAGGGAGGCTGAAGAGGGGCTTTCAGTCTGGGGGGGGGCAGAGAAAGATGGACAGATTTGCATCCCTCAGAAGACTTATCCGAATTTCTTCCGCTGCTTTCACAAATTTCCCAAAGCTACATGTCCAGGGAGGGGCTGCAGCAGCTTGCTGAGGTTCTCCCCTTTAAACACAGACCGGCTTTGAGCTGGTCTCCTACAGGGATCTGAGCTCAGCTCTGGGGAGGGGCGCCTGGCCTCCGCACTGATCCTAGGACTCTGGGAATGAGCCTCCCATTTGAATTCATAGCAAAGCAGGAGACTTCGAGGTTGTTTCCTTGGTTCCTTGGGTCAGTTTAACAGCTGACGAAACAACTTTTAAATCAACCCCGAACAACACGAACTCTAACTACCAAGAGCCAGGAAACGCCTCCTGATTTGCAGGGCTTTCAACTGGCAGCCTCCGAGCCCTTCTCTGCATGGGACTCCTGAAAAAACCGGGTCTCATTGACAGCTAATTTAAACAAGTACAGATCCTTGAGGCCAGATCCTCAAACCAGCTGATCCAAAGCCCACTGGAGTCCCTGGGGATCTCTCCTCTGGTTCCAATGGACTTTGGATCAGGCCCCTTTTTTGCATCTGGACTCCCTCCTGAAGTCACAGGAGTTAGGGACTGGAAAGGCCCCCGAAGTCCTGGCTCAGGGAGATGGCAGGACTGTTCCCAGTGCACTGCTGGTCCCAAGTGCAGGGGATTTTCCTCCACGCAGGTGAGGCTCCAGGTGCCTTCAGATACATCCTCAGGAAAAGTGCCCCATGCAGCTGGAGGGATGCCATGAATTCTCCCCGGGAGAGGTGGGGTGACAAGGGGCCCTACGGGGCCCATCGCTTGCTCATTGACCTTGCGCTTCTTGTGACAGTGGCACTGGCCCATGCTGCGTCTCGCCGGCGCTCCGGTTCCGTAGCTCCGTCTCCTGCTTGGCTTTCCCGTGGGATGCGGGGCGGGGGTGGGGGGGAACACGGGCTCCTCCTATGATCCGAGCTGAGTCAAGGCGTTGGGTGAACTCCCAGGAGCTGGCTTCACATTAGGCGCTGAGGCTTTCCTGGTGCAGGAGAGAGAAGGGGGAAAGGCCCGTTTAGTTCTCGGCTCCCCCAGTTTTCCTGCTGCCTCCGAAGCTGGCGTTTCAGCTTTCAGGGTAGTTTTGAAGTGCACACCAAGGCTGGGATCACAGGCAGCTGCTGAAACATGTCCCGTGCCTCTCCCCTAGCAACGTGCTGGGGCGAAGCCAGAGGGGAGCGCGGGGGGAGGCAGAGCTGGGGGGGGGGCGTGGAGGGGGGGACACCCAGTGGGTGCGATGCCCCAGCCAGAGTCGGGAAGGGGCTGGGAAAGAAAGAGGCCACTTACCTGCTCCAAAGGCTCTCCTGGGACGGGGAGGGCTGGTCCCCGCCAGGGTTTTATACCGCCGAGAGGTGTGAGTGGGAGACACCTCACCAAGTTACCTGCACATTTGAGCTGTGGTGCAAGGTGTCTCATTTCATAGGCTGGCACGGGGCCAGCGTGGGGCTGGGGCCCCTCCCACTCCGAGGCCAGGATGGCCCTTCCCATCCCGATGCACCACCCAGCACGAACAGCACCAGGGACACGGGATGTGCCAGCTCGGGGGCTGCTGCGCCAGCTCGCCTCCCCCAATGTGCTCCTGCTGTGAAGAGACAACGAGGAACCCCCGTCAGGGCCGGGCAGGTGGAGCTGGGCCCTGGCCGCCTTGGAGACCAATGCCAGGGCTATGACCTAGCATCCGTTGGCAGAGGGCGTGTTCCTGGCTTGCATCCGTAGCACCAGGGGCTGTGATTTCGTCAGCTTTCCTGAGCTAAGCGGGGCGGGGCTGGGTCAGGATGTGGATGAGGGACCAGGAGGGCCCGGCTGGGAATGTCTGGCAGGTGTGGGCAATTGTGTTCCTCTTGGGTGGGTGCTGACCCCAGGCCCGGCTAGGGGCGCCGAGCTGTTGGGGGCAACGCCTTCCCGGGGAGATGGAAAACTCTGGGCAGAGCTACTCCTGATTGCTCAGCAGTCCCTGCTGCTCTCCACAAGAGCTGGCTATATCCCTGGTAGGTAACCACAGCCAACCCACCACCGCCGGGAATGTTCCCAGAGACGAGGAGTCTTCACTTCCTGTCCTAAGCTGCCACGGTGTGGGGTGTGCTGAGGCGCTCGTAACCACCCCAGAGACAGCTGCATCTCAGCCCAGGATGAGGGTTCCCTGGGTGAACAGCTGCCCTGCTCCAGGCCAAAGGCCTCTTGGGCGGTGACTGAAGGGATCGTGTGGGGGGAGACCCTGTGGGTTCGTCCCAGCGGGTTCTCTCGTGTGCTGTAGAACCAGCAAGGTGGAAACCGGTTCATGGCCGGCGGTGCTGCAGGCTCTTCCTGGGTGATCTCTCCTCTCAGAGCCACGGCCACCCCAGCAAGCCACTGCGAGGTGCCCAGCTGCAGATGTCCCAACCTGCCCGGGGCGAGAAGGGGCTGGCTGGGAAGACGCCCGGGACAGCAGTGCGGCGCACAGAACAGGAGCCTGCTCCTCAGAACCTTCATCCGCTATCCAAAGACCCCAGCCCTCTCCTTAGCCCGTCCCCTGCTAGGTCCTGCCTCTCTGGGACTCCTGTGTGTCCGAGAAGCAGGCTCTAGTGGCTGGAGCAGGGGGCTGGGATCCAGGACTCCCAGGCTCTGTTCCCACATCTGCCACCACTTTGATGTGTGACCATGGAGCACGTCCCTTCACCATCTGTAGACAGGGCTAATGATGCCTTCCCTTTGCACCCTGGCTCAGTAAAGGCACCCTGGGAGAATGCCCAGGGGAGTCGTGGGGAATCTCTGCAGCTCAGTGTCCCCTAAGATCTCATGAAAGAGGCCGGCCTCCCCCTGGCTCCATCCCACCTGCGGAGACCCTCATGGGACAGTGGCGTCTGGTGCTGAGCTCAGGTTCTGCCTTGCACAAAGCCAGGAGGTGACGGGGCCAGGGAATCGCGGCCGCCTTGCGCCACCCAGCCGTCCTTCACCCCAGGGAACAGAGCGATGCGCAGCCACCAAGGGAACGCTTTATTCACGCCTGGAGCAGCTGGCCAGCCCCGAGCAGCCTGTGATGCCCCTCAAACCCTCCCTGCCTCCTGTCATTTCTTCTTCCCCGCTTTCTCCCGCTTGATGTCCTTGGCCAGCTCCCCGATCAGCCTCCAGTACTCGCTGAATTTCAGCTCCTCGTCGTTGTTCACGTCCAGGCTGCTCATCTTCTCGTCCAGGGACCCCACATCCTGTGAGGAAGGGCAGGGGGGAGAGAGAGGGTCAGAGCGTGGTGCCCAGGTGCCATCCGTGCCCCCCCCATGAGGGTGCTGACTGCAACGGACCAAGGCCAGGGACGTCCTGAGCCAAGTGTCAGACCAGGGCTCCAGCCAGTCCCGGGTCAGCAGAGAGCAAGTGGGGAGGCGTGGGTGGACAGAGCAGAGAACAGGAGCTTTGCCCGCGAGGGACCATGTTATACAGGCTCCGGGGGGGTCTCCACATCTGGACACAGCTGCCGGCCCCCCTCAGCCACCAGCACTGAGCTCCCAGCGGCAGGGCAAGCAGGCAGCTAACAACATCCAGAGGGCCCTGGCGGGGGGCGGAGAGCTGAGTTCCTGAATTCCCTCCCCTCGGAACCAGACACAGAGCCAGGCCTCCTGTGCTCTGCTCCTCCGGGCCCGCGTCCTCCCCGCCGTGCCCAGCGCTGACCCAGGCAGCGCGCAGGAGCCGGGGCACAACGGCCTCTGGGGGCAGCGGCATGACAAGCGCCAGGTGGCGGCTGGGCTCTGCTTTAGGTGGGCTCAGTCTGATCCCAGGACATCACTGAGATGGACAGAAAAGGGGATAAAGAGAGGGGTTTATATGGAGAGAGATGGATAGATGGACGGACGGACAGCTAGATACTGTCTCACCCTGTAACCCCTGACCAAAAGTCCCTCTAGTGCCTTGGGAGAAGCCAGGTGCAGCGCGGGTGAGCCCCACACACCCCGCGGTGCTCTCCAGACTCCCACCTTGACCCTCAGCCCTAGCGCAGCCATTCCTCCCTCCCCATTGCACCCACACCTGTGCCCCACGCTCCCCTCTGGCACCTTCATGAGGTTGGGTAGTTGCAGGGTGACCAGCTCCTTGAACTCCCCAGCCGTCAGCGTCCCCTTCTTGCCCTCCCGGGCCGCGTGGGTGAAGAAGATGCTGACAATTTTCTCAATGGCCGTCTCCAGCTCGGTCAGCTCGCACGCGGCCATGGCACCGGGGACTGCTCGTCTCCACTGCCCGGGACAGGACGGTCAGCCCAGGGCAGGGCGGGGCAGGTGGGAGGCAAGGGCAGCTTTAGCTCAGCCTGGCACAGCCACTGGGAACGGTTCGTCTCTGCGTGAAAACGGGGCAGGGAGAGCCCAGCGTTAGATCTGAAACCAGAGCTGCACCGCAGAGCGGAGCGCACAGCTGGGAGGGTGGGTGGACAGATAGATGCTGTGGGACTGGCTGGCTCAAGGCACCGTTGGGAGGTCACCAAGACTTTCCCCTCTCGCCCGTGTCAGTAGGGCCGGGGGAGCTGCTCAGCTGGGATTGCTCTTTGGCACATGTGCAATGAGTTGGGGGGGCTTCTGTCCAGTTCCGAGCAGGCAGCTGTTGACGGGGCGAGAGCTGGACTGCGGGCCGGCTCCCAGCCGTGCTGGTGGTGCAGGGCTGACCAGCGCACGCTCGCCCCGCCTGGCTCACAGCCGCGTGTTTACATCATCCCTTCCCGGATCCCCAGCCACAGCAGCGGGGCAGACAAAGGGCCCCAGTGTAGGCAGGGGTCCAGCCTGCTGCAGCCCAACTGGGGGGGCACCAACAGCCTCTGTGGCTGGGCACGGTGACGGGGGCAGGCGATGGGCATGGCATCTCCATCCTAGGAAAGTGCCACCCCCTCTGCCCCCCAGCCCCCGGTGCCCTCTTGTCCAGCGCAGCGTTGCCCGGACACAAGCCAAGGGCCCCAGCACAGGACAGACGCCATGAAGACAGGCGACAGCCAGAGCTGCTGGGGCCCTAGGGGGGAATGACAGTTGGTTTGGGGGGGCTGAGCTCCTGAACCCCCCCAGACCTCCAGACTTTCCTCTCTTCTTGGAACCAGCCACAGTTCAATTAGCACAAGGGCCCCAGGTCCTGAAGCAGGCGCACAAACACACCCAGTTCCAGTTCCAGGAACCTCTCCCTGGGCAACACCCTGCCCGGGCTGGGGAGGCAGAAGGGGGCGAATCCAGATCAGGGAGGGGAATCGCCACTTACCCCGGTGTGCTGCTTGGGAGGAAGCTGCAGACAGGGAGGGCTGCGTCCCCCAGCAATAGTTTTATACCCGGCCACAGCCTGGGGGGGCAGAGCTCACCGCTCCAGCAGTTCAGCCGAGCGGTGTAGGATTTTCCATTCCAGTCGGACAAACGCCGCCCACACCCCGGCCCCTCCGCCTCCTCCCACCACCCCACTGTCAACATCCGAAGTTTGAAGCAAGTCAAACACAGCACAGCACAGCGAGCAATGGTTAATATAGTCCTGGCCAGGAGGGCCCTGGGGATCTAAGTGCACACCCCATAAAACGCCCGTGTCTCGTGACAAGAAAGGGAGAGCAGGACAGACAGACAGGCTCATGGTGGGGCAGGGCTAAGGCCAGCAGAGACCAGGGAAACGGGAGGACAGGAGCAAGTACACGCCAGTGAACCCTGGCAAGCCCAGGGGAAGAGCCAGCTCCAGGAAACTGTGCTTCACTTGGTGATGCAGCGGGCGGTGCAGTGAGGCCAAAAAGCAAGCCGTGTTTCCCTGCCACAAACTGCCTTCCCCGCAGCTGACTACCCCTCACAGGAGCCGAGGTGGATTTCATGCAGGCCATTCCCCCTCCACCACCAATTTGCTTTTGCTTTTTTTGCTAATGACAGGCCTGGCCCAACTGCCCCCTGTTCTTATCCCAGCCCACTCTGGGTTGTTTGAAAGAGCCCAACTCTGAGCCCGGAGTCGGCATCTGCTTCTCCCACATTTCACCTGCCTCCCAGGGAGGGAAGGGGCCTAGTCAGGTTCACTTTGGCCTGGCTTAGCCAGTTACACGCTCTGGCTATGGCCAGGTGCTGCCAGGCCTCCTTAGCCACGAGCCCAGCAGGGGAGACGAGTTCAGACCCAAACCCAAGAGAGTTTTGACTGAACAGACGTTTGATGCTGTGACATCGCCACGGTTAATATTGGGCTTTTGAAAAATTAATTAGTCAAAGTTAATTTGGGGGTTCAAATTACCCAAGCATTTTTCCTTTGATCGTCATTTATTTATGCTGAGCGTGGCCTGGAAAGCTTTCCTGTCCAGCTGACGAATAACTCATTCTCCCTACCCGGTGACTTTGCCCCACTGCAGACCCTGCTCCCAGCGGTGAAAGGAGCCCTGCAGGGAAACAGCCACAGGCCTGTCCTGATCTGAAAACAATAACTGTTTCTCAAGTGCTTTGGGGGGGGGGGGGGGGGGGGGCAGGAAAAAAATCACTAAACCCTGAAAGTCAAACAAGCAGCCTGGCTAGAGCCCCAGGAACCTGGGAAGAAGATGAGCAGTCCATGCTGAGCTCCAGAGGACAGGGAAGGGCCTAGCTCTGCACTGGCCTGGGGGGCACTGCCAGATCAGAGCGTGACAAATCTCAGAGCTAGGCCCCCAGTGGGAGCAATTTTTGGAGGTGCATGTTCTGCCCCTGCCTGTGGTTGACTCCAGACATGAGCCCAGGCCTGGCGCCCTGCTGCTAAGGTGCACAATCAGCCTCCTCTCTGTGATGTCCGGCGCTTGCAGTGCGAATCACCGCCCAGTCAGAAAAAGCAGGGCAAACCTTTGCCAAGTTTGACCCAAAACGAAAATGTTTAGGAAGTTTTGGTAAACCCAAATGTCGAAGAAAGTTTTATGTCAAGGGACGCACCCCGTCTGATCCAAACTGAAACGCTGCCTTCTGATTTTCAAGGGGGTTTAAACATTTTTCTTAAATAAAACTGAGGGGAATTCTGGAACAGAATGTCCAGCAGGAAATGGCGGAAGGAAAAGTCAAACCATTTTGATGTTTCTAATTTTTTTTTTCCATCTAAAAGGATTGACCAAAATTGACCAAAATTCACCCATTGGTTTGGTGGCCCTGAAACTGCATTTTTCAGCGAAAAAAATGTTTGCACAAAAACTTTTGCCCAGCTACAACCATTCGCACGAGAGCAAAAGGACTGAGCAGCCCCAGATGGGATCATTGATGGGGGATGCACAACACGCCGCTCTGTAGGTTGTTCATGCTCCATGCTCAGGAGCCTCACGCTCAGTGATGTTCAGCAGCGTGCCATCGCCTGGCAGGGTGCCATCCCCCCCAAGGAACGTGTGACCCAGCTGCTAGGCCTCAGCCCTAGACGGCTGCTGTTTGGGGCACAAGGCAGGAATGCAGGGAGCTGTTTTCCAGCTCATCCAGCCTGCTTGAACTTCTCCAGGCTGCCCTGACCCAAACGCCTCACCCCACTCGGCAGGCCAGCTCCCCTTAATTAGTGTCGGTGGAGTCCCTGATCATTAGCAGATATCCACTCTGGGTCCCAGCCAGAGATGAAAGGACAGGATCCTGCACCTGAAAACAGGTTGGCAAAACCAAGCCCGTTAGACTCCCCGCTGATTGTCTGACTCCAGCCAGGCTGGGAAATGCCACCCCCATGAGCCCCGCGCTGGGCAGGCTGGGGCAGAGGGGATTTCTGTGGGGCTGGTGGGGTGCTCTGGCTCACGTCTCCCAGGTCAGCTGGGTCACTTTGGCTGGGATATGCTGGAGCAATGAGGCGTTTGTAGCCGGAGATTTCATCCCGCTCGCCCAGATTGGGGACCCCCTTCCAGAGCGCCCGCCACTGCCCTCAGCTCCAGCTGTGCAGGGAAGGATGGAACGTTTGCCAAACGTCCCGCCCTGGAGGAGCCCAGCGAGTGCCAGGCAAGGCGGCCACTCACTGGCTGACCCCAGGGCAGAAGGAGCCGTGGGGCGGACGGTGCGACAAGGACTGGGGCAAAGAGAGGCATCTGCATGAGGTGGGACTGAGGCCTCAGCCCGCAGCCCATGGAACACGTCCCCGTTTGAAGGCCCCGGGCTGGGTTGTGATCCCAGTTACCCCAGGGGACAGCGGGAACCCTCCTGATTGAGTCATTGTGAGCAGAATCCAACCCTCTGGAGGAGGCGGCGTGGGAGAGCACAGCCAGGTGCACGGCTTGCAGCGTGTGGGCGGCGAAGGCAGGCGGCCGGCGCCTCTCAGCCTGAGATCTGCGGGGGAGGCGCAGCCCAGCGAGTCCACAAAGGCTGCCGGGGCTTGTTAACCGGGGGGGCTGATATTTGCTCAGCTGCTCCCCATGTTGCTGTGCCCTAGCTGAGAGCCCCAGCCTGGGCAGTGCCCGGTAACGGGGAGAGGGAGCAAGGGAGGGAGCATGGCCCCAAGTCAACCCAGCCTCCAACCTCAGGAAATTTTCCAGCATTTGTCATCAAGAAGTGGAGCAACCGGCCCCTCCTTGCCCTCGTGCACACACCCAAGTGCTTGCACCTTCCCAGCCACCTACGCGCGGCTCTGGGGAAAGGCTCCCCGCTGCTGCTCTGGTGTGGGGGTCCATCCACGCCGCTGCAGGGATCAGTTTCTAGCTCTGCCGCAGCCCCTCTATCTGACCCTGGGCCAGTCTCTGTTTCTTTGGGGGTCAGGTCCCCACCAGACAATAAACTGGCCTTTGCCTCTTTAGATTCTCCAGGGCCAGGCCCGTCTCCTGCTATCTACGTGCAGCACCCAGCACCGGGGGCCTGGCCGTGGCAGGCGTTCTCTATGCTAACACACCGTGACACGAGTTGATGAGGCGGTGACTGAAGTCTCGAGGCTGGCTCTGCTCAAGCACTTCCCAGCGGGGCCCCTCGCGGTAACACGGGGATGGTGACCACGCCTCATTTTCCAGCTGAGCTGCACCACGCTCGGCTCCTCCATCAGGCTGGGGAAAGCTAGCCGCGCGCACGCCTCGTTCTGTGTTCCACCCAGAAACCTTGTGGGCGCCGGCTCATCCGGATGTGGGACCCGCTGTCGAGTTGGGCCGGTTCTGCCCCATTCCAAGCCACCGGCAGCCTCCCTGCAGGGTAGGAGACTTGCAGCGTGGGCAGCAATGGCTGGGCCAAAGGGGACTAAGACACAGGGGAGCCGGCCGTGGCTGACGAAACCCTCAGCGGTGTCGGCCTCCCCAGGAACTGGACTGGGTTTTCAGATGAGGAACGCCCAGCCCCCAGGGCTGAGCCCCCATGAGTAATGCCCCTGCGCTACTGGAATAGACAGCGCCCCGGCGCCTGACCTGACCTGGGGGCAGCTGTGAGCTGTCAGGCAGGGAAGTGACACCATCCAGAAAGGATTTAACCTAATGACAAGTTCAGCTTCACCCTGGGGTGTCATCAGTGACTCTCCCAGGAGATCCTGGACATTAGAAGAACTGGGATCTCCCCTCTCCCTGGGAATCCCTGGGTGGGGCCAGGCAAGCGGGGACGGATGCTGTCTCTGAGCTTGGCGCAAATTCCCTTTGGCGGCGGGGACGGATACCAGGTTGCTCGTCCAGGGGAGCTTCTGGCATGGGCCATGGGGAGTAGCTACGCCCTTGGCCCTGGACCAGCCGCTCTGCCAGGCCCTGCATGACACAGCGCACGTGTCACCATTCTTCTCTCCTGTCTCCTCGACATTTGGCAACGGATGCCTGGGCCCGATTCTCAGGGCACCATTCCACCGGGGGCCAGGGAATTTAAGCCTCCTTTAGCACTCGCTGTGTCCTGTCATGAGCACAGGCGCCCGGCCGTGCTGGGTGAGACCAAGGGCCCATCTAGCCCAGGGTCCTGTTGGTGAGCGTGGCCGGTGCCGGGTGTTTCAGCGGAACAGAACAGAGCAGGGCAAACCTCCAGTGAGCCTGCCCCTGTAGCCTGGTCCCAGCTTCTGGCAGTGAAGGGTTTCCGGACACCCACACCTTGGGGTTACCTCCCTGGCCATCTTGGCTAATAGCCACGGATGGGCCTCGCCATGAACTTGTCTCATTCTTTTGGCCTTCACCACATCCCCTGGCAATGAGTTCCACAGGTTGGCTGGGCGTTGTGTGGAGAAATACATCCTGCTGCCTATTAACTGCATTGGGTGACACCCGCCCCCACAGCTCATGTGTTCTGTGGAGGGGTAAATAACGCCCACACGACTGATCCGGCCTGTCCAGGCTCCGATGGCCATTCGAGCAGCCTTGGGGCTTCTCTAATTTATGTCCCATGCTCACGGCCCCGTATAGGCCCTGGGGAGGAGACAATAGCCACAAGGCACTGCACTCAGGCCATGCCCCCATCCACCCCTAAGCTGGGGGGGTGCAAGGCTCTTATCCCGCTCCACACTTCAGGGAGGCCCCTGTGTGGGACAGAAGGGGCTGTCTCCTCCCATTTGAAGGTCCTTTGGTGCTGTGAGAGGGGCGTGGTGGGGCCTGCAAGCCAGCCCTGGTTGGTAAAGCAGACTAGGGTCCCTCTCAGGGGAAGTTGGTCCCACCAGCCCCACTGGTGGGAGGCAGGAGCCCCGTGTCAGGGGGCCTCAGAGGACAGGGCCGAGACCCGCTGGACACATCGGGGACAAGATCTGAAGGGCGGGAGGGTGGCCAATGTCCTGGTAACCCAGGGCCCGTGTGGAGATCAGTTAATGAGGGAAATGCAGGGGCCGAGCTCCGAGGCCTTCATTACACTGATGACTGCCTCGCCCCAGCGCCCGGGAGCGAGGGCCCATGGAGCCAGGCACCATCCATCCATCTGGCAGGAGACAGTCCCTGCCCCAGCGAACTCGCAGAGCCCAGCATTGGATGAGGCGGGTGGAAAACTGAGGCTGCTCTGTCAGGCGAAACGCCGGGAATTTGCCAGCCCTGGGCCCCATCTAGCCCAGGATCCAAGCTCAGCCGTCACCGGATGGCTCAGAGAAGGGTTGAACCCCGCAGCGGGAGGATCGGCCCTACGTGAAGGTCTCCTCCTGCTCCCTGGTTGGGCACATCGCAGCCCATGTTACAAGCCCCCCGGGCTGGCAGACTCGGGCCCACAGGGCTCGCACTGCCAGGCTGAGAAGTGCTGCGTCAACAGGCTTCCCACTGCAGCTCAAGTGGGTGCTCGGCCTCCGAAGCCCACCCCGGTCCCTGGGCATGGCCGCTTGGGCTCCCGCCTGCGCTGTAGCATCTACACAGCGACGTTCACACCATAGCTCCAGCCTCTCAAGCCAGATTCAAGGGCTGGCTGCCGTGGGCTGGGCAGACTCCCCCCCCCCCCCCCCCGATCGGCACAGACCTGAAGCGGAAGGTTTATGCCCAGGCAGCTGAAGAGGAGTTTCCTGGGGCAGCGGTGGACAAGGGAGAAAGCTGTTGGGTGTGAGCTTGCTAGGACTCAGCGGGGCCTTCTCAGGCCAGGCCTCCATGCTACGCTTGTCAGGCCCAGCGGGCCAAGAGCACGATTTTGTCCCCCCTGCCCCGTCAATCCCTCCCCGATCTCCCCTCCCTTGAATCCCCTCCCCTTGCTAATGCACATGCAGCGATGGGCGCAGGCACCCAGGCATAGAGCCAGGGCAGGGCCTGCCCCATGCCAGTGCATTGGGGGCATCCCAAAGCGGGGGGTCTCAATGCCAGGCGGAGGGCACTTGGGCATTGGACTCCCTGGTGCCGGCAAGCTGGGGGCTGGACGGGGAGGACGGCGGGCAGCGACCGGGACACTAGAGGGCAGCAAACTGTACGACACTGTCCCACTCCCCACAGCCTCCGGCTGGCAAAGCCGGCACCTTACTGGACCGGTGGGTCCCGGCCCCGGAGAGGGGGCTGTGAGCAGGGACCCCAGCGGGACAGGCACAGGGGATTGAGAGTTCAGAGAGGTAGAGGCCAGGCCCAAAGCAGCAGCCGAAGGATGTGCAATGTAGCAGGCAGCTGTGGCAGCAACGGGGCTGCCCGCCGGGGTGGCGTCCAGCGGGCTGAGATGTCAGCTCGTCTCAGACAATCTCCTGTTGCCACTGACTGCATTACCCAGGCCCTGGGCAGATCTCGCGCCTTCCATCTGCAAGGCACAGCCGTCTGACCCCCACGAGACAAGGGGCAGAGCAGTTCACAGATTGCACACTAGAGCGGGCATCGCGGATTCCCGGGTTCCATACCCACCTCACAGTTTGGCGCTGGGGGAGGCCCTGCCGTGCCTCAGTTTCCCTAGCTGTGAAATGGGGCTGGAAAGGCTGTCCGAAGGGCTAGCAAGGAAATGTTTGCAGAGGGATTTTGGCAGGAAAAGAGCTCAGTAAATCACATTATTATTCCCTCCCATCTGCCCTGGAGTCACACGCAGAGACAAGCCCTGCCCAGTGTCTGGGAGCTGCGGTCTGTGTGGCTAAATAAAGCAGCTTTGTGTTGTTTTGCGTCCCTCAGCCATGAATCCAGTGTCTGTTAGAGCCTGGCAGGATTCTGGGGAAAGGGCCGAGCCGGGTTTTCTAAATACACAAACAGGCTGTTTATTTTCCAGCAGGTCGAATGTGAATGCGAGTTCCCAAAAACCACGAAAAATTCAACCTCTTATGACCCAGCCACCCTCTGCAGCCTGGGGGAATGAGCCTGCCATCCCTGGGCCCTCTCAGCTCTGGGTCAGCTTCTCCAAACCACCTGGGACTAAAACCAGAGCAAATGAAATCTTGACTTCCTGGCCCAAATCAGCTAAGCACAGTGCTGGGTGACTGCTAAACAGCTGCTGCGTTCCGCCCCAGAGGGGGCTGCATTGCAGTGGTGGGGCAGGGTATGTAAAGCATTTTCTGGATGAAAGGCATCTAATAAGGATCGAGGTGTTTTCCATCTCCCCCTCGCCCCTTGCCCCAGCTCCTCTTCCGCCCTGCAGGCTCCCAACGTTGGCTGAACTCCTGAGGAGCATTTTAGCTTATTTACGCCAAAAGAAAACAAACACGAGACTGTTCTGATGCTGCAAAGCACTGCTGGGCAAAACGCTAGCGGCTGCTTTCGGCATGAAGCCAGATCTTGAGCTGGTGTAAACGGGCCGCAGGCCATCCATGGCACTGGGCTGATGGACACCAGCTGAGGGTCTGGGACCCCGGAGCAAGACAAATAAACCCAGCGCAAAGACAGGGAGCTTTCTCAGCGCCGCCTTCCCCTCCCCTTCTCCCCCCCCCGAACCCAGCTAGGCACACGGGCAGGACCAAGCGCCTCCGAACCTGCCAAAGGGCCAAGCCCACCGGACCCGGGTCGTTGCTGTGTGGACATGGCCTCACGCACCTGCCCCCAGCTCAGTGAATTCCCCCAAGGACATGTCCGGCCCACGATACATTTTCTTTCACATTTTTTAACCAAACAAGCCAGATCCTGCTTCCTTTTTCACCAGGGCCCCAGGGAGCCGTAACTCAGAGCAACGTAATGGGTGGAAACCGCCCCTGAGCAACCCTCCTGGCCAGCATGGAGCTTGCATAAAGGCCTTGCTCCCAGGATGGGGGGCAGGCGGGGGACACAGACTAGGGCCATGGCTGGAGCATGCTGCACCCTGGCTCAGTGTTCCCCTCGCAGGCCATCAGACGCAGAGTGTGACTTAGAGCAGCCTGGCTTTAGCTGAAGCCCCGGCCGGCACTAGGGAGAATGCAGAGACCTGAAACCAGCCTTGAACCCACCCCCTGCGCCAGCCCTGCCCCCAGCACAGGCCTGGCAGAGAGACTGCCCCAGCCTCCTGCTTGCCCTCTGCCTACGCCCGGGACAGGCCTGTTTCGTTGCCAAGCTTTGTCAGTGTGATGGTGAGTTCCCAGCGACCTGGGAACAGGCAGAATCCGGAGGTCCCTCAGGGATGTGTGTCTGGGAGCCCCGACTGTCCTTTGCTCTGTGCTCTCCAAAGCAGGGGGGCCGGGGTCATCTCTGCGGGGCAAGCAAGGAAGAGCCAGGATCTCTCCGTCCGCTGAAACTTCCCAGCTGCTCTGCAGGGATCTGGCTGGGCCTGATTATACACAAAATGCACAAAACCCCCTTGCCTCTCAGCGCCCAGTCCTGTGCGGTGCCTCCAAACCAGCTTCAAGCCACCGGTGTCCCCTCCCTGCCCCGTGCCGGATCCGAGGCTCTGGCCTGGGTTGGTGCAGCCCTTGCAACAAGTCTGAGCAGCCAGAGGCTGTTCGATTTACAGCAGCCCCCCACGGAGCCCGTCCCAGCCCAGATCTCTGTAGTGGCATGTGCTGCGGAGAGGCTCCCATGTCCGCTGGGCCGAGGCTTGTAAGGGGGGCAAAAGAAGGCTGCTGACGGCTGCCCTACCCTGTGCCTGCCCCCGGGGAATTCTTCCCCAGCCCCTTCTAACGCTTTCATGGCCCCGTGCACCGCAGCAGTGGCGCACCGGGGCCGGGGGCAACCTCACTCCAAGTTCCCTCCTCACCCCGTCAGGTGCCCATAACCCTGGCTTCCAGCCTGCTCTACAGCCGTCTCCGACAGCTGTCCATCAGGTAGCACAAGCAGGACAGAAGGAGTGAGTCAGTGATGTAAACAGATCCCCGACTCGCCTCCTTGCTGCACCTGAAAGCGCTTCTGTCTGGTTATTCATGCCACGCTTGTCGCCCCTGGTCCTCCCGCAAACTCCCGTTCGTTTTGCCATCGGTGCAGCATAAACCTGCTTGGAGGGGACTGGGCATGTGCCCCAGCTTCTGGGTATCCGGGACAATAGGGCAGATCCTGAGCCAGGGAAATCCGGCAAAGCTAGGTCAGGACGCCCCAGAGGAGGCTCCGTCCCTGTGTCTCCAGGGGACTGTGCACTCAGGCAGCCCTTCGGCATCAGTGGGGTGTGCTGGAGAGCCATATTGGGGAACCCGGCCTCCCGCACCTGCACCCTGCCTCCTCATGTCCACAGCGGCTGTAAAACTCTCCCCATTGAGCTGCGTTTTGCAGCCACTTCGCACAGGCGTGAACGATTGTGCAAGGTGCAGGGCAACAGCAGCGAATCAGGCCTTTGGTGCCAAGTCACCAGGGCTGAGGCTGCCGGAAGGGGGAGCTGGCCCTGAAATCCACCACGCACACGTCAGTTTCTCCTCTCCAGGAGCTGAAAAACCGCCTCCTTGCCCAGGATATTCAGCCACCCCTCCGGATCCTGATGTGTAACCATGGAGGCTGCTCCCCAAAGAGCGAGCCAAGGTCTCCCAGCCCATCAGTAACAGGAGCGACTGGTTTAGCCGGGGCAGCGTGTAGCAAGGCAGTGGCGGAGGCTGAAACCTGTTCCCAGATACCGTGACCTGCTTGGCTCCTCAGGCTGTGCTCCCCGGGAGCTCACGCTGATAATAGCTGGTCCGTGGGACCTGCTAGTGCGGGCATGTCGGGGGTGGAGTGTCTGCAGCAGTTTTCACCAGGTGGATGTGCCAGGGTGCTGCACCCTTGGGAAGAGCTTTACCCAACAGCTCCCCCTGGGCTGGATCCCCGGGGGCCAGGCCAGGAAGCCAGGTGACCCAAATCCAGAGACAGTCCACTGGAACTCGGGGCGAGCCAGGCAGAGCTTTTCCAAATGCGCCGAAGGGGATCTGGGGTTGAAACACGTGGGAACCAGGCGTCGTCCAACCTCCTCGGGCTGCTCTGGGATTCTCAGGCCCGGGCTCTGCTCAGCTCAGCGCTTGTAGGGCAGCTCCAGAGAGGAAGGGTGGTCTAGGAATTCGGGCAAGTCCCTGCTGTGCTCCTGAATTGCTAGGTGAACTTGGCCCAGGCACTTCACCTCAGCTCCCTTCTCTAGAAAGGGGACATCAGCTCTGCCCTGCCTTGGGGGCAAGCGGGAGCCAGGATAAATGCCTAAAGACTGTGAGGTGCCCAGATGCCACCGTGAGGGGGGCCAGCTAAATACCTAAGAAGGTATTTATCTTAGTCTGGTAAAATTATGCTGCAGTTCTAGGCACTGACCCAAAACCCAGTGCAGACAAGGTAGCCCAGTGGGGCTTTCTGTTGCTTTCAGGGGGCTTTGGACCTGGCCCCTCGTCTCTCCACAGTAAAGGGTGAAACCAGGTGTGCTTTTTTAAGCCCAGTTCTGTCCGTGTGCTTATTATTTATTATCTGTATTGTGGTTGCGCCCAGCAGCCCGTCTGGGACAGGACCCCCCTGCTAGGCTCTGACCCTTCCGCACACGGGGAACATCCCCGCTGCAGCACCAGGGCATAACCCATCTTGTATTCTTTCCAAGCGCCAGCCAGGTGCTAACGGACGGAACCGCTGCAAACTTGCTGTGTCAGCGACAGCTGCAGGGCAAGCCCAGGATTGGGAGACGCGAACCTCCTGAGTTCTAATCCTCACGTGGAAATCCTCCATGGCCTCGAGCAAGTCATTTAACCAGCCGCTGCCTCAGTTTCCCCATCTGTAAAACAATAATAATACAGAGCTTTAATTAGTCGGCATTTGGAAGATCAAACCCCCGTGCTACAATACCCTCTGCCCCATCAGGTCAAAGGCCTTAGACAAGCGTGAGTTAATCGGCACACGTCTACATGGGATCGGCCGGTATTATCACCCACCTTTCACAGACGGGGAAACTGAGGCACCGAGCGAGAGAGGGCGTTTCATGTCCTGGGTCACACAAGGAGCCTGTGGCAGAGAGGGAATCAGAATCCAGTGCTCCCAGGCCATTGCTCTAACCATTCCTTCCCAGGCTTAGGAAGGGAACCTAGGAGTCCTGGCTCCTAGTCCTAGTCCTGTGCTTTAATTGCTAGACCCTGTCCCCTCTCTGATTGACGGCTGGAAAATGAGCCTGCCAGCCATTCCGGCTCTGGTGCGTTAAGCGGGTAGCAGCCTTCAGATGGTAATGCCTGAGTGTCCCACACCAGCACGGTGTGCGTCCGGCCATCAGACACACAGCACCTGGGCCAGGGTTTTATCTGTGCAGGCGGAACCTCTCCCCTCTCCCCTCCTGCCCCGCTCCCAGGCTGGACAGTCAGAGCAGAGCTTCTGGGAGGGTGCCAGTCTCCTGCGACAGCTGGGCCCTGCCAGGGTTTTTCCGGCTGCGTGTCCCGGCCTCGCAAAGAAGCCACCAGCCCGTGTCTGGTTTCATTACCAGGGGCTGATTCTCAGCTGTATGCGAGCCAGTCTGGGCCTGGGAGCCGAGCAGGGCTGGGGCGTTGGGGTGCGGGGCCCCAAGAGACAGGCTCTCCTCCAGGGTGCAGCCAGACCCCGGCTGCTCCAGGAGCTCCCAGTCCCGCGGGATCAGAGCTGGGCGCGAGGCAGGGAGAGGGACACAGAGCGAGAGTTTTAGGCAAAGAACCGAAGCGGCTGGGCTGGAAGGGCTCCCAGCGGGGGCAGAGCCTGCCGGCCAGGCAGACAAAGCAGCCGTTGGTGCCTGCTGAGCCAGCCCTCCCCGGCTCTGTCCAGCTGCCAGTTCCCCTTCTTAGGACATGGGCCGGACGGCTGGGGCGGTGCGGGCTGGGGAAGGAGGCTGGGGGGGCCCCTTAGCATTCAGGCTCGGCACACGCAGCAGGCAAGTCTCTGCAGCAGCGCGCTCCCGCAGCAGCCCCCTTCCACCCACTAGTAAGTGGCAAACTGCGACCCCCAGGCAGAGGGGCTGGGGGGGGGACGCTTCAGCCAGTGGGGCTCGGGGAAGGACGGGGGTGGGGTCTCACTTGCGGTGGGGTGACTCAAGCCGGTGGACTTGGCAGGATGAGCAAGGCGTGAAGGAGAGGGGATCCGGCCCCAAGAGTAGGACTGGGGTACCAGGGGTGGGGTCAGCTAATGGATGTGAATTAGGGGGAGCCAGGCATCATCTGGAGGAGCCTGGGGGTCAGAGTTTGGGTGGGCTACGTCTGGGTGTGCCAGTGGGTCCATGAGCCAGAGGCGCAAGGAGCTGGCGTGGGGCAGGGCCCACGGAGCGTCTGGGCTCGCTCCTGTGCGCGGCGAAGCACATGCAGGCACCAATGGGCCCCCACTTGGTGGGGGATGGGAGCTGTGGGGAGCCAGGGGTGTCCTGGCAGGAGGGAGCGCTCGTGAATTGGGGGAAGGGGACAGGAGGGTCCCAGGGGCAGTCCCACCCCCCTCCGGCTCCCTGCCCTTTGCCATCTCCCATGGGCCTGCAACTGATCGAGGGTTTTGCTGAGCTCATGCAAGTTGCAGCCTCAGGGGATGCCCCCCCGAACCGCAGCCAAGCAGCCGCACACACCCCCCTCCAGCCCAGAGCTGCCCTTCCCCCACAGCCCCCCTCCAGGAGCAACAGCACCTGCCAAGCAGGCGAGTGGCAGAGCAACTGGGTGAATGCGCGCCCAAACACCTCCCCGCCCCTAGGCCCACCCGCTGGGAAGCTGGGTCAGGCCGGCTTGGCTTGGCCTGGCAGCAGGGCCCAGCTGGGGACTCCCCAGGGCAGACGTTGGGGAACAAGGATCCCCCCCATTTCCCTCTGTGCTCCCCAGAGCCCATTGCAGAGCTCCTGGGGTTAAAGTTAAACAGGGCCCTCCCCGGCTGGAAGAGCTAGCTGTGTCCTCGCAGCGCTGGGAATCAAACCCACAGCCCCTGGGCTATGCCACCCCACAGCGCCCAGCCCACCTGCCTGGGAGGGGCTGGCTCTCTAGCCACAGTCACCGCTGTGCCCCCCTACCCCTGGCCAGATCCCCCTAGAGCCCAGGATTGCCCCAGAGCTGGCGTCTGCTCCTGGGAAGGGGCAGAGGCCCCACTGCCCTAGGCACCCTGTAGGGCATCCCCCTCTTTCCCGAGCAATTCTGTCATGCCTTGGCCAGCATGTCCAGGCACCGTTGCCCTCTCCGGTTCAACCATGTGTCATAGTCTCTCTAGTGCGCGTGGAGATTCTTCCTTTGTTCAAGCGGCGGTGGCCTGGCCTCATGGGGCAGGAGGGCATGAGTTCTAATGGGGCTGGCGACAGGACGTTCCTAGGCGCTGGGGGCCGCTGGCCATTTGTTATGTTGTCTCTCATGTCTAGAGAGGCTTTTGCCTGTGGGATCCCCACGCGCCGTACACGGCGGGTGCTGGACGAGCCCCGTCTAACAAGTAATGATCACTAGATGGGGAAATGAGACCGAGGCGCGTCACCCGGCTCTGAAATGCGGCCACCTCTGCGGAGGAATGCCTGGGCGGTGCTGCCCAGCAGCTGTGGCCAAGCCGGGAAGAAGAATGCCGTGGGTGACAGAACCCGTGGGTGACAGGTGGGGAGCCAGGATATGATCAGCTCCCGAATTAGTGTCTCCATCGGAATCCAGGCCAGCCAGCCGGTTTCCACCCTGCGCTTGCGCAATGGAGCCAGGGGCCCAGGAATTCGGTTTAATGGCTTTAACACCGGCATCTCCTGGAGCACAGCACCCATGGTGCCACGCTGGGGTTGGCACTGACTGCGAGGGCTGGGAAGGTGGAACAGGCCCCCCAGGGAGGACAGCCTCTGGGGCGTGAGCCCCTGCTGCCCGCCCTGGGCTCCGGGGATGCGCCACCCTGACTCTCAGCATGAGATCAGGCCTGGGGGGGCAACCCCCTTGGGGCATCAGGCCTTGCAGCTCCCTCCACAGGTGGTGCTGGGGGCAGTAACCAGAGGGACCCGATCCGGAGGGGCACAGCAACCCGGGAGCACTGCTTCCTCCCAGCCACGCTGCGCCCGCCCCGTCAGAGCATGTCACAGGCTCCGTGTCTGTAACAAGAGCTGCACCGGGCCCGCTTCATCAGCCGAGCTCCGGCTCAGGAATCTGGTTTCTTGGCTCCGCAGTTTCCGCAGCAACCTTTCAGGCAGGGATTTTTTTAATTTGACACGGGGCCTTTCTATAGACACGCAATGCTAAGCTGCGGGGGGGTCTGTTATCGGATAGCCTCCCCACCCTCCTGCCCTGCTAGTTCCCATTGTCCAGCAGGAGCGGCCCGGAGACACCCGATAGCCGGGGGCCTTATCGGCAGGATGGGTTACAGGCTGCACCACAGCGGCTGGCACCGATTCAGGAGAAAACACAGCTGAGAGAGGCATAGCGCTGAGCCAGAGTACCAGAGTAACACTTGGACAAAGTACTGGAGTGAGTAGGCTGGCCCGTCCAGCGAGGGACCCCACAAATACCGTGGGAATGCCATCCGGCTGGCTACAGTCACGTCCCCACCTAGCGTGTAACATTGACCCAAAATACCACAGCCTGATTCCGGGGGTAACACAGCTGCGCTGGCCCCGGCGGCTGAGCGCTTGAGCCAGACAAATGCAGACTGGAGATCAGGTGCTGGTCGTTATCACTGAGGCTCGTTAGCCAGTGGAGCGATTTTCCAAGGGCTGGAGGGATTTTCTGCCCGGGGCCATCTTGAAATCTGGAGGGTGGGAGGCGTTTCTGAAGGCTCTGCTCTGGTTCCAGCGGGCACGAACACAGGGAAGTTCTCCGGCCTGGGCTACGCAGGAGGTCGGATAAGATGATACCGGGTCTGAGAAGCTGCCAATCCGACCGCATGGCAATGGTGGCAGAGATGGCAGAATGGGGTCTGTGGGACAGACGCCGCTGCAAGCGCCCCTCCGAGCTGTTCAACAGCAGAGAACTGAGGCCCGGCTCACTGATTACCCCCTTGGGTGGGTGGCTTGGAGCTCTCCGTCCCCCTCAACTGGCACTGGCTGGCGGGGGGGGGGAGCGGAGGGGGCTTCAGCATCAAAGGTTTAAATATTTGTGGCTCCCCGTGGATCCTCTTCTCTTCCTGGGTGCCCAAGGATCGTCTCCTGGGCCCTACTGCGCACTAGAGCCCTAAGTACACCAGTGCAAAGACGCCTCTTGGCGGGGGTGAGGCCAGGCAGAGTGCGTGTGCGGGGAGGGGTGTGAGAGACACGTAGCTCCATGCGTGTGTGTTACAGTCTGTGCAGCACCTGACACTGAGCTCCCCCGCCACAAACAGGCCCCTCCACGCCTCTGTCCCTTTAAATCAGGTGAGCGCTGGACCCACATGGCCAGCTGGGCAGTCCAGTCTCTGGTATCTGATCCTCCCGGGGAGGAGGGGGGCCTGGATCTTATTTAAAGTCACTGACCAGCCAACTGAGGCTCACTCTGCCAGAGCGCTGAGCCAGCCGGCTGCACGGGGGAGCCCAGGTGAGCCCAGGGGCCGGTGTCCATTCAGGTGGGAGCCCAGGGCGGGGTGGCTGGATAGGAGAGTCCAGGGCTGGCCAGGGGCGAAGGGCTACCCCCAGTGACTCCCTCCAGAGGCATCACCCCCCTGCTCTGACCTGGCCCCCGTTGCTCCCTGTGGGCTGGGGCTTTGCTAGCCTCCTGGCTTGAGAGGCAGCCAAGCAGGTGGAGACCAACAGCCGGGGCTTAGAGCTTGCTTAGTGTGGGGAGGGGAGACGGGGCAGCCAGGCAGGGGGCTCCAAACTGCCGCCGGACCCCACTGCCCCCGCGGCTCACCAAGGCCCCTGGCCCAGGGGAAGGGAGCCGTGGGCTGGGACAGGAAGGTCCCACCTGGGCAGCTGCCGGTGCTGCCCCGAAAGTTTCCTCGGGAGACTGGCTGGCTGCAGGGACTGATCCTGCCCCCTGCAGCCTCTGCTGTCGGCCTTTCCACCAGGGCAAACCCCCGGGGAACGGCAGCGTCTGACACCCATGCAGCGTGGCGGGGCAGGGGGTGTCTGGCCCATGGTCTGGTGGAGCAGACCCAGCTCGTGGCTCTGTTCCCAGCGGGCAGCCGTGCCCGTCCCCAGAAGCGCTGCCATGGCCGCCACTCATCGGCCCCCCAGACTGGCAGCTTCTGTGGGGAGAGTCGTGGCTGGGTGGGCTACACGGGTCCCACCAGTCACACTGGTGCTCCGATTTCCCCAGTCGGGGTCCGGGCTCCTCAACCCTTCCAGGGGCTTCTTCCAGAGGCGGCACGATGGCGTCGGAGCTGGAGCGCGCCATGGAGGGGATGATTGCTGTCTTCCACAACTACTCGGGCAAGGAGGGCGACAAGCGCAAGCTGAGCAAGAAGGAGCTAAAGGAGCTGCTGCAGAGCGAGCTGGGCTGCTTCCTGGAGGTAGGGACCAGGGCCCGTGTGCATGGCACCCGGCCAGCCCCAGGGGTGCTGGGAGGAGGAAGACTGGGTGCCCCTGTCTTTCCAGCACGAGGACCCCATGGTGCCCCGGGGGCCCTGGCCTTCCCACCCTGGGAGTGGTAGCCAGCTGCAGAGCAGGGATTTGAGATGGCAGAGCCACGCCAGGTCCCAGGGCAGGATTGTTCCCCCGGGCTTGGGCCGGAGAAGGTTCCAACATGCCAAGTGCAGGGCTCCCAGCCTCTCCCAGGCTGACGGGGCTCACTGGTATGAAGTTTCCCAACATTCCTCTCTAAATTCCCCGGCTCCCAATTGCTTCTCCTCCCCCACTGCAGCTCTCACCCTTCCCCTTCCCTGACCCCTCCCTGCTGACCCCTGGGGCTGGCCTCTCCTCCCCCAAAGTGCCCTCTCCTCCCTGCCCTCTCCTCCCCCAAAGTGGGGCCTCTCCCAGGAAGGCGGAATGGGACCAGATCCCACGCCTCCCCCAATTCCTTTCTCTGGTTTGTCCTGAGCACAGGATGGGGGGCCTCTCCCTGGGGATCCCCCCAGCAGCTGGGGCCCCTTCCCCTCCCATAGGGGCCGCCCCTCTCCCAGGGTCCACGCCTGCCCCCCAAGCGCTAACCCCGCCTGCCCCTTGTTCCGCTGCAGACCCAGAAGGATGCGAGCACCGTGGATGGCATCATGCAGGACCTGGACGAGAACGGCGACGGGGAGGTGGATTTCAAGGAGTTTGTGGTGCTGGTGGCTGCTCTCACCGTGGCCTGCAACACCTTCTTCTGGGAGGACACCTGAGCGGGGAGCCTGCCCCACCTGGAGTGCCCCTAGAGCCGCAGCTCCCCCCGCCAGTTCTCAGCCAGCCAACGGACGCCCCCCTAACCAGCTAGACAGACCTACTCATTAAAGGCACCCACCTTAGCCTGAGTGTGACACTGAGCTGCGTGGGGCTGGGAGAGCTTGGGGAGGGACCAGGGTTGCCACATCCCTGCTGTTAAAAGAGGGTGGAGGGGTCATGAGCCATCCATTTCCAGGACCGACATGGGAAGCAGAGTCGCCCCTTCCGGTCACCATGGCCACCAGCGAGGCCCCCCCTCGCTCTCCGCACCCTGCCCTTAGCACTCCTGTCCCACTCTGAGCCATGGGCCGAGCAACCGCCCCCCACCCCAGGCCTTGTTCCTTTCGCTTGGCCTCCCATTGCCCCAGCCTCAGGGCCGGGATCGCAGGCCAGATGCTCTGGGGTAACCCAAGTGCCTCCGCCGAGTCACCACAGCGACTCGTTTGGCCCTTTCTCTTCCCACTTTCATGCACGTTCCTAACTGGCACCAGTGGCACAGGGCCCAGCAGGCGGGACCCCTGCTGAAGAAGGCCGGCCTCTGTAGGAAGGGGAGGCAGGACCCTGCTGGGAGGGAAATGGGGACACACGGGGGACAGCTGGCCGGGCCTGAGGGGAAAAGGGACAGGAGAAGCACAGATGACTGAGGCGGCCTCCTGCTCTACTGGTGGGTAGGATGTTCACAAGCACAGCACCGTGCCCATTCCCTGGGGAGAAGAACCTGTTTTTATCTCCCTCCCTACGGAGCTGGGGCGGCCGGGAGCCCAGTAAACAGCCTCCTCTGACTGGTACCGGCTGCTCTGAGCGGCATGCCAGGGAGGGAGTGCCACCTTGTGGGCCCAGCGGTGCTGACACTGAGCGTGACAGATGGACAGCTCCGACGCCACCCGCCTTTCCGCGGATTTGACACTTCTCTGGGACGATGCCAAAGCACTTTGCAAATTAGGCACCAACAATACCACTGAGCAGCAGCCACCTCTGGGATGGAGGGTGGTCATCCGTGCACAGCAGTCAGGAACGAAGGGAGTGATTCTGGAGACGAATAAGGGTGGTGGGGCGGGGGAGAATCTTTAGGAAAAATGCCCTGCCATCATTAACAGCTGTGCAAAGCTGACAGGAGCTCAGCATGGAAAGGCACGTCAGAGGCAACCAGAGTGCACAGAAATCAACGTGTCTGTGCACAGAAAGGGAAAGCACTAGAACAAATCTGGTGGCATTCGAACCTGTGGTCCCAGGGCAGCTGATGGTGAGCTCAGGCCACCCCCCTGATCTTCGCAGCAGGTTCTGTTCTTCCCTTCCCGTCACTTGCAAAAAGAGCAGCTCACAGCCTGTGATGCAGAAAATAGCCTTGAACCCTAGCAGCAGATAAACTGATCAGGCACAGGCACAGAGCTAAATCCCGAACCCACGTACTCAGTGGGGTTTGCTAGCCCTCTGCCAACAATGCAAACTAGGAGTAACCCATTGCAGTCAGTGGCGTCACTGCCTGGGAGAATCGGGCCCAATAAGCAGACAAGAACGCCATGAGGCATTTGGACATTCAAGGGCTTGTTTAAAATATCTTTTAAAATTGTTTTTCAACAGTGAAAATGATGTGAACCAGGATTCCCCGCAGTGTTGCCAAATCTGGTGATTTTATCATGAGCTTTGTGATAACTGGTGTTTGTCTTAAAGTCCCAGCTTCTGGAGGCAGGAGATGGCAGGACACTTTCAGCTTTCATTTACAAAAATCCCTGGGCTTGTGGAGAAAAGCTGGAGAACAGGAACCCTAGAGGCTCCAGAACGAGCAAAGAAATAACCCCACCCCCATTTATGTTTTAAAGTCTCATGATTTTTTAATCTAATCGCATGATTTTTGAGGTCTGACTCACGATTTTTGAACGCCTGAGGCTGGCGCTAATGCAGCGCAGGTAACACACACACACAACATTCTTCACCACGCACACTCACTTCTGCAAAGACAAAACCACAAGCACTGCAGCGTGGGTGCATTCTCTCAGAAGTGAACAAATCTCGATTCTAAATTCATGGGGCCACTCACAGCCGAAGGAACGAAGAGCTGGAGCCCTGACGTCTGCCCTCTGCAGTGCTGGTGTAGATGTGGAGTAATTCAATGGGGATCGACATCAAGCGTGATTGAGCATTATTTACTTTTTCTTAGTTGTACATTTTGCTGCCATTTCCACCTCGTTGGCAGGCCCAGAATGGTTAATCGCCCTCTTTGGTGTAGATCAGAGGACCCCAAACTGCCCCCTAACATCGGGGCCTGGGACAGCCCCCACAGAGGCAGGGAGGAAGCAACACTGAACCCTGCTCTGCTCCCATGTCTGCTCCAGCCCCAGCCCCTGGGCTGTGACCCCAGCCTTGGCTTCCGACCGTGTCCTGCCCCAAGGGCTGCCACCCGTCTGTAAATTTACAGACACTCAATAAAAGAATGTACAATTTTTAACACTCAGTAAATCCGTAACTGCAAATGTCCATAAAATTGGGAGGAAATAAAACATATTGTATTTTGACATTGCTGTCATTCGGAATCACTGATCATGACCTTATCAATGTCCTGTTTTTTTTTATTGCACAGGCCCAAAGAACCCGACCGATCAATTAACAGTGGCTAGACCATTGCTTAATTCTAAAGTCCTGTGTACAGACCGTGGCGAGCCGGTGCACGCTTCCGCGATCTTATTGTCTTGTTCAGGGTAGTTATAGGGATGTCGGTGAGACGTTCACCGGTGCAGTAAAAAGAAAATCAACTTCAGACCTTCGTGTCAGTAAAACTAAAACGCAAGGTTGGCAACCCTCGCCATGCCCAGTCCTGGGCGGCCCCCACTCCTCGCCACGGCCGGGGCCCTGGCTCCGTTCCCAGCCAGGGGCCCCAGCTCCCAGCCCCACGCTGGGCTCCCTCCACCCAGCCCAGGCCTCAGACCCCCCCTGAGGCCCCAATCCATGGCCCACCCCTTTCCAAGCCCCGGGACCCCCGGACTGCCCTGGGGCCCCCCTCGGCACCCCCTCTTCCCTGGGCCAGCCCCAGCCCCCCATAGCCCAGTGTGCACCCCCTCTCCCCTGGGCCAGCCCCCCACAGCCCAGTGTGCCCCTATCAGGCTTGAGCCCTCAAGCCCCGCCCCCAGACCCAAAGCTCCGCCCCATGGTCCCCCCCCGCAGGCCCCGCCCTGAAGGGGGCCTTCACGTGGCTCAGCCCCGCCCCCGCCCGCAGGCCCCGCGAGAGCAGAGCGGAGTCACGCGGCTCGCCCTCGCGCCTGCGCAGCGCGGCGGCCGGGCGCCATTTTCCCCGGCCGGGCGCAGGGCGAGTAGGGAAAGGAAGCGGCGGCCATTTTGTTTTCGGCGCCGCTGGCTCCTGGGTGCAGGCGGGCAGCGCGCGGGCCCTGTGCAGCGGGAGCGGGCGGAGCCGAACGGAGCCAGCCCCACCCGCCCCCCGCCCGGCGAGCCCCGCCCGGCGTCCTGGCGACCGTCTGCTTCGGTGAGCGGGGCGCGGCTGCGGCCGCCGCGGGGGAGGGGGCGTCGCTGAGGCGGCGGGAGGCCGAGCGGTCTCGGGGCCGCCTTCACCCCCCCGCGGCGGTGGGAGCTCCCCGGGCGGGTCAGGGCCCGGCCGCGGTGCGAGGCTGACGGAGCGGGCCGGGGAGCCGCGTCCACACGGGCCGGGCCGGCGCGCGCCTGCCCCCAGCCCCCGCGCCGCGCGGGGCCGCCTGGCCGTGCACCGGGCTCGGGCGGGGAGACCGGGCCTGCCGGCGCGTGGCGCCTCGTGAGCCGCCTGCGAACGCGCCCGCCTGCGCCGGGGTGGGACTGGGTGTTTCCCTGGCTGACCCCCCCCCCGCCCGCGGAGAGCTGGGACTGGGGCGGCGCAGCTGGCCAGTCCATCGAAACTTCGGTTTCGGGGCGATCCGCCGCGCCTTGCAACGCTCCGCCCGTGCCACGAGCCTCCCCGATTTTCCCTGGTGGGGGCTGTTTCCACGCGCAGGGTCCGGCTGGGAAAATCTGGCCACCTAAGTTCGTGGGCTCCCTTCCTCCTCCTGACTCTGGCTGTTGTTCCTTGCAGACTATCGTGATCTGAAGATGGCTGCGCAGTCGGCGCCGAAGGTTGTGCTAAAAAGCACCACCAAGATGTCTCTGAACGAGCGGTGAGGAAGCCAACAGCAACTTCGGCTCATACGAAATTTTTTACTTAATTGTCACTGTGTCCAGTGTCCAAAACCAACGTGGTTTCTGCCCTGTTTTAACCTCACTAAAAAAAGCAGGTGGCTATGGGCCTCTGTCTTAAGTCGCAACAGAAGTGGTACACAAGGTTAAAAGGGCAATTGTTTTGGAGGATTTTGTCAGTAGCTGTTAATATTAAACTATATGAGACATAAATATGGTGGGATGTATTATTTAAAAAAGAGAGACCTCGCACCCTCCTTTTTTTCTTCCACGTGTTTTTACATTTTATATTGTTGACACTGCAGCATGGTAGCATGTTACCGAAGCTGCAGAAGGCTTGCTGCTTTGTCCAAGGTAGACACACGCATGTGGTCTGGCCTGTAAGAGGCACGCAGCAGGCCACCAGACCAGCCCAAAGGCCCTTTAACAATGTTCTTGGGCCTTGTAAGAGGCAAATGCTTTGCTTCATCTCCATCACTTTCCTTTCTTGGCACTGCTTTCTTTTTACTTCTCTGAAAAATCCTGCTGTTTCATGCCATTAAGCTTTTGAAAATCTCTAGCAATGAACTAACAGTGAAGCTTCTGATCATTTCACTTTCTCACTAAATCACTCTCAGATTAAGTGTTAATATCATTAAGCCAAGGAGAAATGAAGCCATTTATATGCAGTCCCTATTCAAGTGTGCCCTGCAGTGAGCAGTAATCTTAGCCAGTGCTTGCGGCTTATGTCGGGGCAGGCAGATAGCGAGGTACAGTACAGGAGACTTGCAGGCAGAGCCGTCCCTAGGATAGGGCAAATGGAGGCGACTGCCCCAGGATCCTCACTTTGAGGAGCCCCGGACTGGGCAGGAGTTGGGCGGCTGCCGCCAGGGTCCCAGTTTTGTGCCAGGACCAGACGAGCGGCTCACACACTGTGGTTTGCCCTGGGCCCTGCAACCTCCTAGAGACAGCCCTGCTTCCAGGCCTGTTAATTTTGTTAGTTCCAGCCAGACTACATCAAGCACTTTGTAGTGCTTAATTTCATTGTCACGTTTGTAGCTATTAGGATACAGTAGGAACTGATTACTGGCGAGGAAGCTTACTTCCTGGTGGTATTTTCATGCCACACAATTTTTCAAGGCAGAAAATCCTTAATACACCAAAGAAATTCCCAAATGCCAAAGAAATTGTATTACAAATAAATGCACTCAGATGGTGGCACCTCTTATGGTGGCAGAACTGTCCTCCATATAAGTAAGTAAGTATTCCAGAGCCTTGCCCTTCTGTTGTCAATGACACATCTCTTATAAATATGCTTACTGCTCTCAGACTGTTAAACAATATGCCCCCTAAACTATCTCTTGGCTTTTGCAGTCAGATTTCTTTGCTGTTTCTTTGTAATGTCTTCTCCCATTTCTCATAGCCATTTCTGCTTGTTGCTTGTTTTTCATAACTTCTTCCACCTTTAAAAGCAATAACTTAAATCTTTCACTTTTGAATTAATATATTGCACTTATCCACATCTGAGTTTCCTATTCTAGCACGTTTGTGGAAAACGAGGAATACATAACTCGCATATGACATGGTCTAAGTGTACCACTTTTTACATAAAGTTCATGGGATCTGGAGCGCCAGTCTTGAGATCCATGAAATGCCATAAATGTTTGTAATAAAACTTTATTTAAACACCCATTTTGTTCGACCTTGAAGCTTTACTAATATGCTGAAGAACAAACAGCCGATGCCAGTGAATATTCGGGCTACCATGCAGCAGCAGCAGCAGCTGGCCAGTGCCAGAAACAGAAGACTGGCCCAGCAGATGGAGAATAGACCTTCTGTTCAGGCTGCCTTGAAACTTAAGCAGGTGAGAGAAAGCGTCCTATTCCACTGCAGACAGTCGGTGATGCCTGTCAGCAGCTGATGGCTTTTCAGGATATGAGGATTTTGCAAGGTGTCACTTGAAAGTAAGAGCTGACAATGTTTGGAGAGACTTGAAGTTAAGAGAATTTCAGATGGTCACTGCAGATAAGTAATGCTTTATAGCCTGTTAATACTGCTTAGCTAAGTTAGTGTGTCATGTCTTGTGTTGGGTTTTGTTTAAATTTCCTCTTTGCAATTTTTCCAGAAGAGAGAATGACATGAAATTTCACTGCTTTTTCCCTCTCCCTCACATAAGTATTTGGATTCCAGTTTTCTAGATCTGCTGAATTCTTCATGCCTTAATCTAGCTGCTCTTGCATTGCAACATGTTAACTCTGTTTACCGATTAATGCTCTTTTTTGTGAGTTTGAGTGGTTCCTACCTGTTCTTTTCTTGGTTTTAAGTTGTTGCCAGCAGTGGTTTGCATAAGGACTACACAAACTAAAACAGAGTTCTTGGGTTCTTGTAAATTCTTGCTAAAACAACAAGACTCCTACTATTCCTAAAACAGAAGTGCCTAATATCCTCATAGCTTGGCCAGTGCCATATGCACTGAGCCACCCAAAAGTTGGCTTTCATTTGAATGTCCAGCGTGGAACATCAGATCTGAGAGGTGTGTATTCACATTGAGTTGTACATCACATTTAAGCAGTGCTTCTGCACTGCTCTCTCATTGAATGGGGTCTGCTAGATGTGACCCCCTGCTAATAAGACCGTGAGTAAAGTATGGTGCCCAAGAGGCAATTAGGTTCTGTTACTGGTGCCTGAGTGCTTGTTATCGGGGTGTCTTGAACTGTAAAGACTGTAACTCATATAATTTTCTGTTAGAGCGGAGAAAGATGTGAGGAGATTTTCTTGAAATGTGTGTATGTATGGTGCAAGGACATAAAAGATTCTATTAAAATATGGTTCTGGAGGGTGGTGCTGCACAGCTGTATGCTAGTTTTAAATGGCAGCATTGCGTGACTCAAATACAGTAGTTAAATATAATCCCTTACCACACTGGGCATGCTAGGAGAAGAGAACTGTGGAAGGCTCCTAGCTGAGCTGCCTTGTCACATAGCTGGAATCTTTATCTGACTCTTGTGCTGGAGTTTGTTCCTTCTCATGAAGGAACAAACTGCATTGCATTCGAAGGCCAGGAGCCTACTGTCCCTAAAATCAGAACCAGGTGCTAGTAAGAGAAACTATCTGTCTGGAGCTTCTAAACAAAAGCTGCAGTTCTGAGTAATTTATGGCTTCAACAGAAAGGGTTTATAGTTTAATCTCATAAGGGTTTCACTAGTGATATAAAAAGATAGGTAAGTCTCATTTCATAAAGTACACTGCCCTTTTTGCTTGATAAGTCAGTGTGTGTCCGAAGCTGTGAGAGAGAGAGAACAGACTTCTTTACTTCACTGGCACCTGTTTCACTTTTTCATTGGAACCCGTGTACGCACACGCACTCTATCTTTTAGGATTAAACACTGTTCTGGATCTTGCCCAGCTGTTTAAGAACAAAATTTACGTTGAGTTTGAGACTCATGTTGGAACTTCGGGTGGAAAAGATGGCAGAACATAGCTCCTTTCCAGTCAGCATAGATGACAGTGATCAAAAGCAGCCCATAGAGCAGAGATAGTCGCCGTGGGCCAAATTTGGACTACAGAGTCTTTTAATTTACTTACTTTTATCATCATTGTTCTTTTTGTATTTTCTCTGGAGCCTGGAGCTTGACTATACCAAGAAATGTGGACCTTGACAAAAACAATGGATTGCCCCTTCCGTGGGGTCCTAGAGCAGAACCTGCCTCTAATGCCCTTTTCTCTTGCCAAGGGACTTGGACTAAATTGATGAGTGTTATGGAAATGCATATAAATATATCTAATATGGAGGTACAGCCAGTGGATCAAGTGGAGCATTGCATGCTAGGGCCAGTAGCGTGCACAGGTCGCACATTCTTACTAAAGATGATAGCTGAAATGTGTTTCTCTGGGAAAATTTGGGGGCGCTGATATAGTTTAATAGTGTTGGGATGCTCCTCAGCGGTCATCACCAATTAACTTTGGAAGGTCTATGGTTTTAGCAAATAGCAGGCAATTAGCATTTCCTGGAGCTAGGATGGTCTGTTCATTTTGAATGTATTGTGGCTGGCATGCTTTGCTGCCAAGAATTGCTATGTAGCATTGATTTAAATACCATGTTAAAAATCTCATTTGCTCTTTAGTGGTCTAAAGAAATTATTTCTGAAGGAGCTACGCTTGTGCTAGCTTTAGGCAAGACTGAAGTCGTGCATCCATTTATGCCTCTTCTACCTTCTGATAGCTGGTACCTAGGGGAACAGGGACTGTCCTATTGAGGAGTATCTGGTGAAGAGTATGTTATGGTCTGATCTGGTGGGTGGTTCATTGTGAGGGCTCCAGTGAGTTAGAGAGGCCATGGAGTCACAGCTATGAACTCTCAAACTCGGCATGCCCCCTCCCTCCCCTCCTACTTCGCTCAAGACAGCAACAGTTCCTCTAATGCATGACTGTCCTTTCCTGTGTTTCACCAAATGTGAACCATTGTGCCAATGTCCTATTCCAATACAAACCATACAAGGGGCAAGTCTGGCTGCACAGGGTAAAATGTTTGGTGTTGCAGACCTGTTGTAGTTCATCTAAAAGCTCTTATGCTGCCTAAAACTGTGAAATGGCTGAAATCTTATGATTGTATTCACAGATAGCTGGTACCTAACATCGGTCTAGCCCTAGTAGCCACTCTCCAGAGAAGCTGAGTAAAAGCAGCTTTAAAATTAGGCACACACAACCAAATTTATGGTATTATGCCAGTAAATCCTCGAATTGGTCTAAGTATTTCCTTAACTGCCTTCAACTTCGTTATTGGGCATTTGAGGTGAGAGAACAATCTTGGGTTTAACTCTTAAAAGTCACAAGAGCCAAGAAATTAAGTTAATGTAGATGTGTTGGTGAGGGTAAATATTCCTATTTGCACCCTTCCGTATTTGTCTTTATAAGCTAGCATAGGCTTCCCTTAGCAGTTGGTTTAGTCTCTGTGAAACCTAGACACAAGACTAGAACAGAAACTTTGAGGCACGTGATTATCAGAGGGTGAGTGGACAAGTCTCCTGGCTGTAGACAATATAACTTTTTCTCTAGATGTCTGCAGCAGGCTCGCCCCTAGTACCTGCGCACTTTCCTCAAATGGAAGTCTGCAGCCCACCTTTGTGATTAGGTGTCTTTCACTTCCTCGGGGACCGTTCTAAAATGGAAATGTCTGGACTTAAAACTCTGAATTTTTACTCATCTCCATGCAAACACTTGCTCCCGGGGATAGTCTTGGATGCTCTGGGCTTACTCATGACACGTTGTCCCTTTCTAGACATGATCTTTCTTGAGACCTAAACACTTTGCAGCGGATCTTTGCCCTGTGTAAGATTCTACCCCCTCCTTTGCTGGTGAAGGTATCTGTTCCCATCTATATCAGCGGCATTATAAGTCCCTGATAGCTGCATGACTTTCCTGTTTTTTAAAAAAATATTTCATTCCAGAAGAGCTTAAAGCAGCGTCTGGGTAAAAGCAATATCCAGGCACGATTAGGCCGGCCAGCAGGACCCCTTGCTCGTGGAGCTGTTGGAGGACGAGGGCTACCTATGGGTCAGAGAGGTTTGCCACGAGGAGCTATGCGTGGTGGACGTGGAGCAAGGGCGTTGCTGAGAGGAGGCATTCCCCTCAGAGGTGAGTACATTGGCTGAATTTACAGTAGTCAGTTGTAGATGGTGGACAGCAATGCTGTGCTGCTTTACCTCTTTGAATCTTAATATGGGAAATAAAATATACCTGGGAGGTGTTAATCAGTGGCAGCTTGCTAAGTTTGACAGCTAGTTTCTTTTTTGATTGACCTGCTTTTGATTATTTTTTCCCTCACTCCATTAAAGGTCAGAGCTTACTTCGAGGAGGACGTGGTGTATCCCCTAGGATGGGCCTGAGAAGAGGTGGCGTTAGAGGTCGTGGTGGACCTGGGAGAGGTGGTCTAGGCAGAGGAGCCATGGGTCGTGGAGGAATTGGTGGCAGAGGTTAGTATGCTGACATTTGGGAAGGGGCGAGGGCATTGTTTAGCGAATAACCTGTAGCAGCCTTTAACTTTCAACTTCTTGATTAAAAGACAATATGTATAAGCACCTATGAAGTAAAACCTTCACCATAAAGATGCATTTGTTTATATCCAGTGTACAAAATAGATTCAAACGCACACTATCTTAATTTTCTGAATTGTTGATTTTAGCAGCCTTTGTGCGGAAAGGCAAGATCCTTGCTCTTGTCCATGCTTCCCAGAAGGTTCTGACTAGTGGCAGTGAAACTGACCAAAGTCTTGTCAGTGTCACACTGCTGCTAGGTGAGGCTTTGAGTAGCAGCAAAAACATTGGTGCAGTTTCTGTACATACAACATTGCGTGGTTTAACTTTCTAAATAGGAATGAAGTGTAACCTTCACAACCATACAGTGCTAGACACATACATTCTTTAAATGAAAGACTAAATTCTGCAGAAACTGAGAGCTTAGGTCTCCAACCTCAACAGGGAAGCTTCCTACTTGCTGCTTGAATGGCATTTTTTTCCCCAAGCCCTGGTTTTATTAGTTCACTGGAAGTTTGAAACGGAATCTGTTTCTTAGATACTTGATCCTTTTCATAGTGCAAAGCATACAGCCGTCACCAAATGGACTGGCACTGGAACAAATGTAGGTTGCCATCACAACTGACCTAGTGGAGTCATTAATGCCCAAACCCAGGGAACTGGCAAGTGGGACATCACAGCAGCCATAGCTCACTGTGAGCCACATGCTGTGGTTTTTTATTTTAGCAAAAATCTCATTGATTTCCAGTGTGAGTTTATTGTCAAACTTTGCAGCCTCTGTGTTGCTCGATGTCGTGGCACAAGGCAGATAAGAACCTGCAACTTTCTTGATTTTGTGAATTAATATTGGAGACTGAACAATATTTCCTTGTCTTATTGGTAGAATGACATTGATTCAGTCCTACCGGACTGAAACAGGTCTCTCAGAATTAGTTTGACACCGAAAATAAATTTGGTGGGGTATGTATAGAGCAAGCTTATCCTTAATCATTAATAGCATTGCTGCTTTGTCTGAAGTTTGATAGAAAGGTTGGTGGAGAGTAAAAGCCAATTATACTTGACTAGCAACTGTCTAATGTATCATGGCACTAATGTCTGTTAAGAATTAATGCCAAGTTAAAATGGTACCAAGCAATGTCAAATGTACCATTGGGTTATCGTATGGACCCTGCCTTTGATGCTGATGGGCATGTACAAGACTGCGACTTCAAAAGGCATCTCAGCCAGTGGAGACTTCACTACTTTTAAATATAGAAAGGAAACAAAGTACAAAACCAGAGTTACCGCACTATATGGGTTTCCTAGCACTTCTGTCTCCCCAAGTAACGTGGGATCATTAGAGCTGGTGAGCTTTCTGCTTTGGTAAATTTAGATATGCAGTGAAATACTCATTTTGACATTTCAGAGAAACACATTGCTTCTCTTTAAAGAGTGTTTGTATATATAACTATGCCGCCATAGTTCTGCTGGTCAGTTTCACCGTGTGGACAAGCCCTAGGTTTCTGTTACGCTGGTTGATAGAGAACAGGGTTACAAAAAATAGTCCAAACTAACTGTTGGTTCTGCCTAAACTCAGGTGCAAAAATGTTCTTTGTTAAAGGTCTCAGTAATTCTAGATTACTGGCATTGCAATAGCAGGGTCTGTCACAACACTAGATGATTTATACTTGTTCAAAGGGGAAGTCTTCCTGTTTAATGTGAATTGCCACTCTATTAAATGACAAATAGTTTCACTTGTCCACAAGTAGGAAGTCATTAGCTCTCATACTATGTAGAGTAGATGCATGTATTTAGAGTGCAGTAAATGTGGAGGTTTACAAAATGGACTTAAAGAAAAGTTCTCCCCTCCCAAGAGTTTGGTGTTATTTAGACAAATACGCTGATAGCTCAGGTAAACACGAAAAGCTCTTTGGGAAGGAGACACGTGTAGAAGGGTTCATGAAAGTGGGTTTGGAGGAGGAGAAAAGGGTTCTTGTCACACAGGAGGAAGGAAAATATCCCAAGCATGAGTGGGAGGCAGTGTGGAGGGTGATAGCATATGGAAGAATGTAAAGAACAGGTGAGTTGGAGGATGAACTAAGAGCAGAGACAATTGCCCAGAGATTTGAATAGACACTTGATGTTCATGGGGAGAGAGATAGCCAGGAGAGTGACTTGACAAGGCACTGACCCGGTCAGCAGCAGAAGCAACACTTGGCCACCAGCCAACCTCCACCTTGCGTGTGGTGCTCTCATGTACCATGTAGTGCACAGCGTGTCACTCGAATTCCTCGTCACTGGGCATTGTTACATGCCTGAGGGGCTTCTTCAGTGAACCACACACCCAAACGGGTTGCCTTGTCTAGGCTGTATGAGGTAGCCAAATTGAGGGCACGCAAGCAGCCACACCTAAACTCACTGGTGGGATTACGTCAGAGCCTTAATGTGTTTGTTGCACACTCTCTGTTCAAGTCTGGTGTGTTTCAGTGTAGTGCATAACTGTAATCTTGTTTCACTGTAAGGTCGTGGCATGGCAGGTCGGGGAAGAGGGGGCTTCGGTGGTCGTGGCAGAGGCAGAGGACGAGGAAGAGGGTCTGCACGTCCTGCATTGACCAAGGAACAACTGGACAACCAATTAGATGCTTACATGTCTAAAACAAAAGGACACCTCGATGCTGAGCTGGATGCTTACATGGCTCAGACAGATCCAGAAACTAATGACTGAAGGTCCTTCTGATGGACTTGCATTGAAGTTAATGTGTATGTCAATGCCCATAAGCTAAAAATGGAAAAACCTGATTCATGCTGAAAGGACCTGCAGGAACCGGGGCGGCCCTGTTTTACCAAGAGATCAGATTTTAGTGTGTTCCTTTTACATTTTGATACTATATGTTGTATGAAACCTTTTTTGGATTGGCTTTTATATTTTGTCCTAACTACTCTGAAAACGAGTGTGACAGACCTGTTGCAGATACAGCCACTGACATCAGTGCTGGTAGGTGTGCTCAGCCAGACTGCGTTGGCACAATATGTTCCTTAGTGCTCATGAAGGGAAAATGTTGCAAGTATGCCACAATCTGTGCTTTACTAGGTGAAGTGCTCATTGGTGCTGAATACAAGCTGTGGGATCACATGGTTATATGTGCCTATTACTCTGGTTTGTTTCAGGATAGGAGTTGATCCCATAGTGTGGCTAAAAGGTAAATTTCTACATTTGCAGTTTTATTGTTGCAATAACTCATCTGAAATAAGCATACCAAAACTTCTCCCTCCAGGACTGCCTAATCAATCAAATTCAGGTGTAAGGAAGATCGTGCTTCTCTATTGTAGACGTGTCAATCTTTCATTTTGTACTGAAAGTTCGTCCTCATTGGTTGCTAGCATTCTAACGTAGTACAGAGAAGATTTTTCCAAGCTAAAGACTATTTTGGGGATAAAATTTGAATTTCTTTTGTATCATGTTTGAAGGGATGGCACTAATGGCTTCTGTGTACCAAAATCTAGGAAAGAACTAGTTTTTGTTTTAAGGATTTTGAAACAGGCACGTTGATGCCTGTGACGAGAAAATCATGGGTAGAATAGTCTCTCCAAAGTACTGGGTCCAAAATTGGTTTTATCAACAAGTGCTGTTACCTTTCAGTGTAACCAAAACTGCATTTTCAGTCCAGACCCACTTCGGTGGCTTCTGTGCTCATTTAACCTGGGTTGGCTTTAGAAGTTGAGAAGGGGTTTGCTTCTTTTCCCCCGCCTGAAGATTTAAGTTCAACCATCCTGTGAACTGTTCCAGTTTCAATGGAATCTTGTATTTCTGGTTCGTTGTGACAAACAAAGGAGAAACAATTATAAAAACGATATGTGGACTCTGTGGAGTTTTTAAAGGCTGTAAGTTGTAAGAATGGTGTTCTCCAGCATTCATTGTGGATTGTAAACTCTGGGATGAATAACTTCTGGTGGGTATGAGAGGGCAGTAAACTCTCATCCTCTCCTGAATGGAACATTGCAACTGTGCTTAGAAAACATCTTCTAGGTTAGAACACGTTCCTAATGCAGCTTCTTCTCCAGTGTCTGGCAGTCTGCGTTTAGCTGGAATATCATTTAAATCCGTTCTCTTGGTGTAGATTGGAGGGTGGGGCACCTGCTTAGCTGCTCACTGCCTCCAGACCTTTGTTATGCATGCTGTTGTTTATCTGCAGTTTCCAGCTAATTTGTATGCCAATACAAAGAAGGAAACTGACATTTCTCCTCACCTTTCCTTGACTATCCCATTGTCTGGCTGTGATAGCTACTACAGTATGCAAGGGCATTCACACTGCAGACAGCCAGATCTCACACACTAGTGCTGTGATGTAACTTAGCATTTGCACTTTCATCAAGGATCTGCTTTACTGAACTACCAAACACATGGCTAGTACAGATTTCTCAGTGCTTCTGTGGGACCTTTCCTCCTAACCTCCAGTTAGATGCTGTGACCTCTTCCTCTTGAAAATACTGTCCCCATAACCCTTGCTGCCATCGCTTTCATGTTGCCAGTTGAAGGTATACCATTTTTAAATCAGTGTCTTTGTCATTCATTGAAGGGATCCTGGAGTTGCTAACACCACCAACACTTAGGCTGTGTTAAATTTTCCCAGCATGTTACTAGAGCTAAGAAATGAAAAAACACAACCACCTCCCTTTGGGTGGCAGACTGCAGGAGAGCTTTAAATGCAAACCACACCATTATGCTGCTGTATGAACTGAAAAAGGAAACTACCTAAAAGGTTATGTTGACTGGGCTATGAGTAGGGGACTTTCTAAATAAGACATGGAGCTTTTAATATCTTACTGTTGTCTGTTTTCTGCACTGTGGGAGACTTGTTGCCTTAAACCATTTGAACACCTCGCTGAACACGCCTTGAACACAGAAGATACAGAACAATTTTTGGAAAGCGAAGGCACAGGAGCAGGCTCCCGTTCTGCTCAGGCTCTTCGCACATCCCATAAATTCCAGGACACTGAACGCTGGAGGAGCTTGTCTGATTTATTGCAGCCGCTAGGTGCTGCTGCAGCACTGCCTAGTCATGTTACATGTAAGACGACTTTTCAAAGCGTATTCCAGCCAAATCTTTCCCCATGTCTCTGGCTTTCTGAACAATGTTAGTTTCATGGTGGATGGAGTTCATAGGGCATGTCATCCTTCCCCTTCACATCTGTAACACCAGGGCCCTCAAACTGATAGTGTGAATGCACCTACCTGCAACCCCAAGAGACTTTACTGGCTGCTATTAGTTTCTTTAGAGAGGGCTTGACATTAGTAGATGTAGGGTTTTGGGTTAGCAGGGAAAAGGGCTGGGCATCTCCAGAGATAGGTAAGGGGATATGGAAGCTCTGGGTCAACAGTGACCAAAGCTACTGGGCTTTGGTCGATGTACAGTGAGATTCTGCTGAGTCTAATTCCAGCCGCTTGTGGGTCTGCCTAGGAGGGGGTTTATGGCAGTCCCGACAGGGCACCCAAAGAAGCCCTAGGCATAGGGCTTAGTTATCCTTGGAGATGGCATCCTGCAGGGCTGTTCTGTGGTGTGGGTGGGCTCCCTGGGGTGCAGCTCTCTTCAGCCTGGGCCGCCTTTATTTAAAAAACAAAAGGGGGGGGAGCAGGTCCTGGCAGCTGGCCTAGGTGTCGCTGTGAGCACAACTCCCAGGGTGGAGCCGGGCTTGTAGAGGAACAGAGCCTTCACTGAGGCATGGCCACTGGTGCTGGGAAGGCGAGTGGGCAGGGCCCATGGTGTCTACTTTGCGTCAGCCTACAGGACGATCACTGAAAGGAGATGGTCCCTGGCTTCTGCCATAGGGCATTCTACGGCACGGTCTCGGCGCTCCCCAGGCAAAGTAGAAACAGCCGCACAGCTTAGCCTGAGCCCTCAGGCTAGGAATGGCCAGCCTGGATCAGATCCATGCTCCAGCTCGTCCCGTATCCCATGTCTGATGGGGGCCAGTACTGGCTACTGCAGACAAAAAATGCAAGAACGCCCAGTGAGGGGATGATCGACCCTTGGGCCGGGCCCAGCTGAACACCCAATAGGTGCAAGCTGATTTGAGGCCAGGAGAGTTTAAATAGCCCCTAAAACCTTTCTAAAAATAGGTATTTTTAATAACAAGAGTAGGTCCCTCCAACTACCTGTGTGTGGCCCTGCTGAACTCTATGGGATTGCTCAGGCAAATGCAGTTACATGCTACAGTGTGTCTACAGCAAAGGAAAAATTCCTACCAGGTGTTCGCTTAACAGGTGGTAAAATCCATGGTGGAGACAAGGCAGCTCGTAGTCTTCACCAGTGTTAGCTGGGTAAGGTAAACATGAGCAGGGAGGGGAGCACGTTGCTTGACCTGCCGACGTGTGAAAACTCCACCTGCCTTGTCTTCTCTTGGATTTTGTCTCCTGTTATAATTCCCGTGTGGGAAAAGTCCCTCCTTTTCTTTCTAGTGGAGACCAGGACTCAGGCCTGGTCTACACTGAGACATTCCTACTGCCACAGGCAGGGCTGTTAGGAGCCTGCTTGTCTTACGGAGCTGGCTACGCTGGTCCGAGTGGGGCAGTACGTGTTCCGGCCCGTGCAGATGTAAGCACTTGTATACAGACGTAACTGAGGCGGACTAGAAGATTTTGCATTATAACTACCCGTGAAGCCCTCCAAAGTGTAGACAGGCCTCCGCGGCTTTTCTAACAACAAAGCAAAACAGCCCCTCTCCCTACGCGCTCTGCAGCGTTTTAGCGACGCCGGCATAGGTTTTAAAGGTGCAGAAAAGTCCAAGGGAAGAGCAGCTCCTCACCCTAAACCCGCCTCTTCCCTTCCTCCGTGTGAGCCCCGTTTCCCCACGCCCAGCGCTCCGCTCTCGTCTGGCTGCTCTGAATTATTGGCAGCAAAAGCTGCCCCGTGAAAACTGAGCATCAACCGTGGCAGTGGAGAAGCTGCAGCTCTGGGCCCACTGCTGTGCTCCTGGCCCCTCTCCGCCCTTAGGGTCTAAATCGGGACAGGCCCTGCTGGGGCTTTGGAGGAGCCCAGGCCTCGCCCGCTGCGCAGGGAGGAAGAAGGGGATCCTGCTGCCTGGGGGCCCTTCCTGGCTCGGGGCCAGGTGGGCGGGAGAGGTGCAGGCCCTAGAGCCAGGCAATACAACCCCCCCCCGCCCGCGCCCTCCATGCGGCCCCTCTCCTGATCGGCCCGCCTCAATCCCCCCTGCTCAGTCCCAGGGGGCTCCCCGCAGCCCTGCCCCCACTGCCGGCCCCCCAGCCCCGCTGGGACCTGCTCGCTGCTCAGCCCCAGAGCCTGGTCCCTGCCCCACCGCAACTGCTCTGGGCCTCCCCGCTGAAGTCCCCCCCGGGTCCCCCGTGCAGTCCCTGCCCCCCCCGTGCAGTCCCCCCTGGGCCCCCCCCCGTGCAATCCCTGCCCCCCCGTGCAATTCCCCCCCGGGCCCCCCCCGTGCAGTC
>ML675647.1:7745897-7774671 GCA_007922155.1 Mesoclemmys tuberculata
CCCCCCCGGGCCCGGCGCGCGGGGGCTGAGAAATGGGGGGGTCTGGGGAGCTGGCAGCAGCCCTGGCTCGCCATGGTAGTGGAGTCGCTATTGGCCAGGAGCCGGGCGGCCGCCTGTCACGGCGCCTCCCATTGGCTGCCGGGCTCCAGCGCCTCACGCGCTCCGGCTTCCCCTTTTGTTATTGTAGCGAACAAGTTGCAAAGCGGGGCCGGGCCGGGCCGGGGGGATGCGGCGGGGCCGGCGCGAGGCGAGACGGGGCGGCGGTGAGTACCCGGCCCGGCCCGGCCCGGCAGCCCCCGGGGAGGGACCTGCTACCCTGGGCCGGGCAAACCCGGATCCCCCCCGGGCCGGGCAAAATCCGGACCCCCCCCGGGCCGTGCAAACCCAGACCCCCCCCGGGCCGTGCAAACCCAGATCCCTCCCCCCGGGCCGTGCAAACCCAGACCCCCCACCCCTTCCCTGGCCATTCAAACCCCAGATCCCCCCCACACACCCCAGGGGTGGGTAACTCTGAACTCCCCCTACCTGTGGGGCAGTGCAGGTCCCAGAGCTGCCCACTCCCCCAGGTCAGCCCTGGTACATCACCTCTGAAACCCAGCCCCCACCCCAGTCATTGCACTAATGCATCCCTGCTATAGGGAACCCCCCAACCCAGCCCACATACCATGTGACCCCTGTGCTACCCTCTCCCCCATTTAGTGCACCCAGAGCCCTGCACTTCCCTGGTGTAATGCCCCTACCCCCAACCCATCCTGTATAGAATGCAGCCCCCAGCTGTGCAACACCCTCCCCACCATTATAGTGCACCCAAACTGAGCCCAGGTACAATGAACCCCTAGAGCCTGGATCCCCCCTCACACCCCATAGGTCCAGACCCTAGTTCCCACTTCCCCTGACCACTGACCCAGGTGCAGCAGGGTTCTCCTGACCCGGGATCTCCTTCCCCCCAGACCCACATGTGTCCCCCAGGACCTGATTCCCTGGCAGGTGACCCCTCCACTCCAGGGGCAGTCCCAAGTCCCCCTCTCCGCCTGTCAGCTGACTGTGTCTCAGCAGGGGGGGAAACACCCACTTCCCCAGCTGCTGGAGCCTAGCCTGCCCCCCGCTGCTCCCCACCCCCTCGGACAGGGCAGGGATGGGGCAGCAGGCACCCGACAGCCCCCTCCTTGGGCCCCAGGGGAAAGGGTGTCTGGGTTGCTTGTGCGGTGCACATGAAGTTCCAGAAATGAAGCTGTGTCCAGAGCAGCGTGGCTCACCCACAGCCTGGGGGGCCACCTGTTCCCCTCCCTCGAGGGATCCAAGCATAGGGAGTACGTGGCCGCCCTTGGGGAAAGGTATTAGGGTTCTCTGTTCAAAAGGAGGGAGATCTTGGTTTGTGAGCAGCCCCCTCCCTGCCCCCCTCTCCCCCCAGCCACAGGACTGGCTGGGTGCGTGGCCAGAGCCCTTGAAGGTAGGGGCTGGAGTGTGCGTAAAACACCAGCTCTATGCTGAGACCCTGGGGGGCTGCAGGGGGAATTGTCCCGGCCCCTGGCCCGTCCCTTTCACCCTGCCCTGGGGATCGGCTGGGAGTGAAGTGGGTCCCCCCTGAGCCAACAGGATTAGAGCGGGATAGTGGCGGAGGGTCTAGGGGCCGCAGGACCCCCTTCTGCTGTGGGGAGGAGCAGGGAGGATCCATGTGTCTGGGCAGAGACGGGGCCGAGGCATGTTTGCTGGGGGAGCCGAGGGGGCCTTGACCCTAGCCCTGACCTGCTGAAGAATGAGCCCTGACGGGTTCTGAAAAGCCCTGAGCCAGGACAAAAGGCCAGCTCAGCCATGTCACGGCCCAGCTGGAGCAAGGGCCTTCTGTTCGTCCTGGCGCTGGGGGGGATGAGTTCTCCTCCATGCCCGGCCCCTGGCTTCTGCGGGACCCACAGGAGCAACCGGGCTGTGCCCGAGATACGAGCCAGCATGGCTAGCACTGTTTGTTGGGCCCACCTTCCTGACCCCCGGCTTGGCGCCGGTTGCCAGTGCCCTCCCCCCATTCCCTCCCCGCTGGCAAACCAGATGTGGACAGGGCTTTAAGCCGGGCAGGGATGCAGGAGACCGGCCCCATGTGGTGACGTCTTTCTGGTTTGAAGCTGACCTGCTGGGGTCGTTGATCCCGCGGGCAGGTGATCCCATCACGGCAGGGATCGGGCCCCTTTCTCTGTGGCCGTTGGGGTTGGCCACAGTCAGGATCCTTGGCTAGGCTGGCCCTGGTTCGGCTCCGGTCTGGCAGTTCCCGGCTGCTGCTTGGAGGTTGTCTTTTAAAAATCTCTTCTTAGGAAAACGGTTTGTTACAATGATGACGCATCAGGTCCTGTCTGTACCAGCCCTGATGTCGGCAAAACTTGTGTCGCTCAGAGGGGTGAAAAAAACACACACACGCCCCTCCTCCAAGTGACAGAAGGGCCTGCGTGTGCACAGCGCTGGGCTGGCGGGAGACACTCCTTGAGCTGGTTGGATGATGGCTCTCCCGTCAGCATAGCGCAGCGACACCAGCGCGCTGACAGCTGTGCCTCTGTACCAGTACCGCTGTAAGCTTGCCAGTGTAGACGCGGCTTTAGTGAGTGTGGGGGCGAGGGAGTGTGGCAGAAAAGACTTGTGCCTCAGTTTCCCCATGTTTAAACAAGGGGGATAATCCCAGCATCTCCAGAAGCGCTTTGAGATTGTCTGGTGAGACATGCGAAGGGGATAGAATGGGCAGAGCGCGGCAGCAGATCCCCCTCGGATTCCCCCCTTGCCCGGGATCAATTCTCTCCCTGTCCCTAGGGTCTGGGACAAAGTGGAGGAAGGTGGAGGGAGTTGGCGCTGTGGTTGTTTGAAGGGAATCCCTGCAGGGTTCATGGGTTGTTACAGAGCCGCAGAGTTGGAGGCCACTGGATCGCTCTGACCTAGGAAAGAGCTTTCAGTGGCCGCCCAGTGGACTGTGGCTTGTGGAACTCATTGCCACAGGGGGTCACAGAGCCATGCAGTTGAGCAGGATTCAGAAAGGGGTCTGGCCTTTATGCGGCTAACGGGAACGCTTGGAGCTCGACTGAGGCCCTCTAGGAACGCAACCATTAATAAACCAGCCCCTAACTGACGGGTGGGGCAGCAGGATGCTTCCCATGGGGCCGGGAAGCCTGGAGCTGTAGGACCCGTCTCTGAAGCACATGGCCGAGCGGTTAGGGCACTGGGAGCCTTGGGTTCTCTCCCGCCCTGTTGGGCAAAGTCGCTTGGTCTTCCCCATGCTGCATGGGTCTGTCCCAGGGGGGTGAAGGTCAAACCCCTTCGTGACTGTGAGGTGCTCGTCACGATGGGGGCGAGACAGGCCCAGAGAACAGGAATAGCTGGTGCTGGCCACTGTCAGAGCCATGTCTGAGCCGGCCTGGCCCTTCGCCGGGAACTCAGTGGGTTGCTCCTGTGCCTGGATTTTTGCTTTTCCTTGCGGATCTTCCCTGCCCGGCGTGTCTGGGGGCTCTCGCCTGGTGTTCAGCTCCTCTCCCAGACAATCGCTGCGGGAGGATCCAGCCGTGGAACTTCGATGGGGGTGAAACAGGAGCTTTGCTGCCTTGCGGCACGTGCTGTGGAGTTGCCAGAGCAAGGACGTGGGGAGAGGGGGTCTGGTGCTCTCCAGGTCTAACCACACAGGCACACACGGGCCTGCCTTGCCAGAGCACCCCTGGAAGTGCAGTGAGAGCTTGTGAGCCCCACGGTGTCCGGGGCCCTTTGCCTGGGGGCCCTCGGAGAGCAGGGAATAGCACTGGGGGGTGTTTCTAACATTAACAGTTTCCTCCTGACGCCTCCCGGCTGCAGGGTCCCGGGCACTGGCTGGCTGCCTCTGTAGCAAAAGCCGCAGCCTCTCCAAAAGTGCAGTCCCCGGGGTGCTGAAGGCCTGGGAGCTGGAGCGGGGTGGACCAGCTTCCCCGCTGACAGATCTCCGCCCTGGGGCTCTGCTCCGTCCCATCTCTCCACAGGCTGCCGCCTGCTCCCACTCCTGGCCCCGGGGCTGGGCGGTGGCGAGGTCAGCATGGGGCTAGAAACGCCTGGTTGCTTGTCCCGGCCAGAGTCTACAGCTGGGCTGGGCTGGGCTGGGCGGACCAGGCAGGGGAAGGGTCCAGCACATGCGTGGGCCACATGCGGCTGCTTTATCTTGGCGAGCGGTTTAGAAGGCGCTCGTTAGACCCGAGCGGGCGCCAGCCCTTTGGTTGCCAGTCTCGACCAGGCCCCTGTCCATGCATGTAGGCCGCAGCTGAGCACTGCACTGTCCCGTGCTCATCTGCGCTGGGACGTGTGCTGCTGCGGCTGACGAAGGCACCCCTCTTCATGGACGAGTGCGGCCCCCGGGACTCACGCCAAGCAGTTGTTCCGATAAACTGAGCGCACCCAAGCCCTGAACCCCAGTGCAGACAAGACCTTGCTTTGCGGCCTTGACAGGTCCCTGCCCCTCTCTGTGCCTCAGTTTCCCCATTTGAAATGGAGGTGTAGGCAGCTGTGGCTAGCAAATGGCTTGGCACTGAATGAGCTCATGTCCCTCCTGCAATATTGGAACTGGAGGTTCCAATTCATAGAACAACCAGGCCCCTCTCCCCCGACTCCCCACCACAGATGCGCTGCCGAATCGCACGCGGAGGAAAGCTCTGAATATGGGAGTTTTGTTGGCAGAGCGTGGGGCCGATAGCTCACGTCCTCCTGGGGCGTCACGCCAGAGCTTCTGCTCTTCAGAGAACCCCCAGTCCCTGCGTGTTGCCCCCTCCGTGTTTGCCAGGCGCCACGCAGCGCTGAAAGCCACTGAGCATCACGGCTACGGAGCCACGTTTCCGGGTCAGAGGCAGAAATTGCCCCTGTTACGCGTGGGGCAGGGTCTGAACGGGTGCGATGTTCTCTGCCCTGGCTCCCTAGCCCCTAGGCCCTGCTGCCTCCCTTCAAACAAGCCAGGCCCTTTGCCCAGGCCCTTGCGCGGTGCTGTGCCCAAGCATCCCTGCTCCCAGGAGTGGGTTTTCAGCCCTTAGCCTGGCTCTTTGGGGGAGGATGCGGGTGTGCCTGCCTGCCAGCTCCCCTTTCCCCGAGGCACCATCTCAGGAGCAGATGTGGGCAGAACCCTCCGAGGGCTGGCCCTGGCCCTGGGCTGCAGGGAGTGGGGCTCGGGGGCAGTCGCTCTGTTGTGGCTGGTAACGTGCTGGCCCCTGACGCTACGAAGTGAGCGGCTGTGTGGCTGAGCCTATCCAAGGGGCTCGCCCAGTTCCTCCTGGAGCAATTCCATCCTCCCCGCCCTTGACCCTTTTGCAAGTGCAGCCAGGTACAAGATTTTTTCTTTCTCTTCCCTTCCAGCCCATGGTGCCGCTTCACTGCGAGCCAGTGCACAGCGACTGCCTTCCTCCTCCCCAGAGCTGGCTGCAGTTTAGTGGCAGGTGAGTGGTCTGTGGCAGAACGTGGCCCCTGCGGAACGGCGCCGTGGGGAGGTGCCAGTCCCATTGGCTGGGCGCCAGGCGGGAGAAACCCGGGGAGTTTGCCTGAGCCAAGACTGAGCGCTGGTACGGTGCCATTGGAGGTCTCTGCCAGTGCTGGCACGGCACCCTGGTGCTGCTCCGCGGTGTGGGCTCCCTGCTCCGCGGGGGGAGCAGACGAGGCTGAAAGAGGCACAGGGAACCCTCTCTGCTGCACAGAGCCTCCTTCGCATTGCTTCGTTTCCCTCCAGGCAGCACTTTGCTAGTGCAGCTGTCCCCCGCCCCCCAGCGCGTGGGGAGTGGCACCCAAAGCGTGTGTGGATCTGCAAAGTGCTCGGCTGCCTGTGCTTGTGGCGGGGCCCGGCTGGGCGAGACCCGTGCATGCCTGCGGCTCGCCTCGCTGCTTGGGATTTCTTGCCGCCTCTGGCGTGCTCAGCTCATGGGATGGGCGAGCACTGAGAGGCACCAGGGCCTCGGGGCTTGTTTGAGAGCGGGTGGATCTTAGGCCAGGGAAACTGAGGCACAGAAGGGGGAGGTGACTGGCCCCAGGCTGTGCAGTCGATCAGTGGCAAGGCAGGGCCTCCTCCATGGCTCGTTCCCGTAGCCCATGTGGCAGCCTGGCTAGAGACGGGGGTGGCCTGAGCCCCAGATGCACCCCCACAGCCCCACTGAACTATAGTTGGGGGGCTGAGGCGCTGTGGGGGGGAGAGGGAGCCAGGACAGTTGTGAACCATCTCAGACGAGTAGGGCTGAGCAAGGGTTAACGGTTTGTTGTGTCTGCCGCGGAGCCAAGGATTTTCCCAGGGCCTGGAGCCGGGCGGGTGACTCAGAGCAGAGCGGCCGCCTGGCTCCCAACAATAGCCCAAGTCCTTTCGGGGCACGGCGGGGACTGCTGGGCCGGGCCTGGAACCACAAACTTTGGGGGGCTGCCGAGCCCCCTCCCGACCCCCCGGGCTTGGCACCCGGACACCCGCCCCCCCACCGCGTGGCTCCGCTGGGCAGCTGAGCTAGACTCAACAGGAAAGCCTGTTTGTAGGGCTCCCCGGCCCGACAGCCTCCTATGTCAGGCGTTTGCAGCGGGGCCGCGGTGGCTCGGAGCCAAGAATCCTCCCCCAGCACACACTGATGTGCGCTTCCTCTGGACCCGCGCCCCCTGCTCCTCGCCTGCGTCCTGTCGGCGGGGAGGTGCCTTGCAAGCTGTGACCCGCCGGCTGGGATGAGGGGTCCTGCTGTGCCCCCAGCCCTCAGTTCAGGGGGACGAATCTGACTCCCCCAAAGAACTGGCCGTCACTGCCTTGAGGGACCGGTAAGTGTCAGCAGCGCAGCCTGCTCTGGGAACAGCTCAATCCACGGAGTTGGGGGCAGCCAGGACTCCTGGGTTCTCTCCCAGACTCTGCTACAGGCTTCCTTTGTCCTTGGGTCCCTTCTCTGGCCCTCAGTTCCCCATCTGTGAAATGGGGGCAGTGAGCTGCCAATTGGCTTGTCTCTAAATTGCAGCTCTCTGGGCCGGAGCTGTCGCTGGCTCTGTTTGTACAGCACCTGGCGCAGCCCTCTGGCGCGGAGCCCCAAAACGCTGCTGCGGTGCAGGCAGGGCTGGCGGAGCCGGGCCAAGCGCCGCGCGAGCCGTAGCGGAAGGGGCAGCCGTTGCCCCTGGGATGCCGCGAGGGAAGCTGGGGCTGGATGCAGCTGGGATCCCAGGGTTGCCTGCGTTACCCCCGGTCTGGCTGTCAGACCCTCCCCTGGCCGATCTCAGCCCCTCCTGGCCCAGCGGGCCCATGCACAGCGCTCCGGGTGCTGTTGCAGTCGGACCTGTGGGTGCTGGCGGCTGGACTCAGATGGGGCCTTCTTGAGGCCTGGGGGCAGCGTATGAATGAAGAGACGTTTCTCGCCATACCATCACCGCAGTGTCTTGGATCCCATGGACACCCTGGGTCTCAATCCTCCGTGGTCACAAAGGATCCCAGAAATTGGAGGGCGACCTCTCCCCTGCCCTGGACTCCATCGAATCCATGCCCCTGCTCATCCCGCCCTAAGTGTGGGTTCCCCAGAGGTGGCTGCATTACACTGGCGGTGAAGTGTATCAAGAGACTCTGGTGGGGGGATCTTTCCAGCTGAAATATGGACACCCACGGGAAATGGATTTGATTTGGTTGGACTAGACTGTGAACCCTCAGGGCCTGGGACGTGGCTCTCGGTGCGTCTGTAAGAGGAATAATTGACAGTCGTGGGCGCCCCGGAACCTGTGCTCAGGGGCCCTGGACACGCAGGGCGCGGGGTGCACTAGGGAGGAAGCCGCAGCTGAGATCAGGCCCTCACTGTGCTGGGCAGTGGGAAGAGGCGCCGTCCCCCAGCCGAAGGGCGCACAGCCCGGGAAGGTGGGACCTCGCAGGTGGGAAAACGAGTGAGTGGTCCTGGGCCATGTGGAGCCTGCGTAGCAGAGCAGGAATCGGACCCCAATCTGCAGGTCCCAGCCCAGCGCCTGGCCCACCAGCCCCACGGCGGGTTGTGTTGTTACCCTCCCTGCGCCGAGCTGTGCCAGAGTCCGGGCTGGGGAAGGTCCACGCCGGGCTCATGCGGCCGGTCGCAGGACCATAGCTAACGGGCCCTGCAGCGCTTTGCTCCCCAGGCGTGTGGATGGGGGGGCAGGGAGCTCTGCTTTCGCTGCGGGGTGGGTCTAGGGCAGTGCAGGCAAGTGAATTCATGAGCTCTTCCCCTTGTGGGGGCCTCCTCGGATCTCCACGCCTGCCCCCGTTACCCCGCGCGGCTGAGTTGGGGGTGGGGGGCGTCATCCTGTCCCGGTTTGGGTTTCTTTGTTCTCCTGCGATTGTGTTTTCGGGGGGGGCAGAAGGAACCAGCTGGGCCACCCCGACTCCCAGGGCTGTGTCTATCAGATGGAGGCTGGGATGGAGGTGTAAGTTTCTGCTTACATTCCCGTTTGACAAATATAATAGAAACCGGGGGGGGGGACGCCCCCTTGCCCCAAAGTGCCCCCTCCCCAGCAGAATACAGGGGTGGCTCAGCCATGGGGCTCTTTCCCGGACGCTGTTTCTTCTTTGACTCTAAATTTGGGCCCCAGGCACTTAAAGAAGACAGTGGCCGGCGTGAGCCCAGCAAGCGAGGGATGAGAGGGACAGGTTAATGAGCACGTCGCCCCAGGGCCCTGCTCGCTGTGTTTAGTCTGGGCTGTCCCGAGCGCAGGCCTCCCCCGTGGAGGGGACGCCGGCCCAGCAGCAGGACGTGTTCTCCAGCAGGCTTTGGCAGGGTGAGTGATCTCCCGGCGCTGCGGGCGTTGGAGCTGGCCCGCGGCGGGTGGGGGAGGTTGGCCCGTTTGTGACCAGTCCAGCTGCCCCTGTGGAGCAAGGTTCTGCTCCTTGCCCGGGACAGTGGTGGATCCCCCGCTTCGCCCCGGTGGAGGCACCAAGCAAGCAGATCAGCTGATGGTGCTGGGGTGGGGCGAGTGCAAAGGAAGGCCTGGGGATGGCAGGACAAGGGGGTTGCCTCACACCCCCTAGCTGAGAATAGAACCCAGGAGTCCTGGCTCCCAGTACCCCTGATCCCTGCTGCTCTAACCACCAGACTCCACTCTCGTCCTAGAGCGGGGGATAGAACCCAGGAGTCCTGGCTCCCAGCCCCCCGTTCTAGCCCCAGTCTCCCGTTTGGCACAGCCATGCTGGCAATGCTCTGACATGCCCCGTGCATGGCCATCTGTCTGGGGGGGCCTGAGCCGGTCCTCGATCACGGCCACCCACCCGATCCCCAGCCTTGCGCAATTCCCGTGGAGGGGGGATGCCCCCCCATCCGCCCCGTCAGGCTGTGCGAGCTCTGACCCGCCCGTGACCTTCCCTCGCAGACCCAGTCTCCCGTTTAATGTGGTTAATTCCCGTCTCGGCGTCTCCGCGCTGAGCTGGACGCGCTGGCAGGGAGGGGCTGGTGTCTCCTGTTTTCCCTAATTCTTTACAGCCTTTTCTGAGGGCCGGGCGCTGAGGCCTCCCACCCTCCGGGAGCTGATCCAGCAGCCCCAGCTAATCGAGCCCCTCCAGCTGCTCCGTCCCCGTGGCAGAACCCTCTCGCTCCAGGGTGGCCCGCTGGGGACTCGGTTTCACTTCTGGGCTCTGAGCGGGTTTGCAGCCTCCTGGGTTAGAGCGGCTGCAGGTTTGTCCGTCTGCGAGATGCGTCTGTAGCCTTCCAGCACCCAGCGCAGCCCCGGTTATCTGTACCACGGCCAGGTTTTGGAGCCTCTGGCTGGGCCAGGCGCCACGCAGACCCCGGCCAGGATTGGGGCCCCCAGCTGGGCCGGGATCAGGGCTCCCAGGCTGGACAGGCACCGCACAGAGCCCCGGCCAGAATCAGGACCCTCAGCTGGGGCGGGCACTGTGCAGCCCCTGGGCCGGGACAGGGGCCCCCACCAGGCCTGGCCCGACACAGACCCGGACTGAGCCGGTCCCTGACCTGCGGAGCTGATGGGGTGAATAGATCCGGGCGGGAAAACGGAAACAGCATTATCCTCGCAGCACAGATGGGGAAACAGCCACAGAGAGATGCAGCGATGGGCCGGAGGCTGTGGCAGAGCTGGGAAGTCCCCTTCGCCTGAGGTCCCTGCGTCCCCTGCCCAGGGCTGGGAACGGGTTTGCGTCTGTCAGGCGGCCGGTCCCTGGTGCCAAGGTTATCGGGGCACTAAGGGGAGGGCTTTCCGGTGCACTGCACGGCGATAGTTGGGTGTCCCTCACTGGGGTGGCTGCAGGCGGGTTGGTGCTCGTTAGATCAGCACAATGTGGGGGGGATGGGGCAGGGGATGCTGGGGTCCTCTGGGGCTGGGGGGGGAGCAAATGTGTCACGGGGAGCGGGTGGGGCCCGTGTGCATCTCACAGCTGGCCTCTCGCTCAGCCCCGCCCCTGCTGCCTGGTGCCCCTGACAGCATCTGCCCCACGTGCCAGCAGAATGGGGCCAGGGCCAGGACAGGTGGGCGCAGGGCGCGGGGTGGTGATCTGCTCTCGTAACCTGGCTCCGTCGCATGCGGGGGCCCCCCCTGCTCCCAGCCCCTGGTGGAGGGGGTGGCTGGGGCCGTGAGCAGAGCGCTCGGCACTGGGGGTTTTCTCCTCCCTGGGGCGAGATGGACTGAGCACCCCATCCCGCCAGGAACGGCAGGAGCCGGGGGCTAGCACGGAGGGGCTCAGACAGAAGGTGGGCAGAGCGGGGAGTGGAACCCAGGAGGGCCTGGGGCTGTGCCGGGGCCGGTCCCCACGTTGCTGGGCAGAGGCCAGGCCAGCGATGCACGATGGGGCGTTGGGGGGGTGGCAGGACTGGTCTCGGGGCCGCCTGCCCTGGCTGCTCCTGTGGGGTGGGGGGGAGCTGGGAAATGCCCCCAGCACCCAGCGGGACGGGCGGTGGCTGCAGGCTAGAACCAAGCCTGGCCCTCCCGGCCCCCCCACCCAGCAGCCCACCCAACCCCACTACCCTTCTCCAAGCCAGGGGTAGGACCCAGGCATCCTGGCTCCCAGCCCCCTGCTCCAGCCACTCCTCCAGAGGGGTGACGGCCACCCTGCTCCGCTCTCTCTGCAGGGGCGGCAGCACCATGTCCCTGAACCCCCCCACCAGCAACGACGCCTGCCTGAGCATCGTGCACAGCCTCATGTGCCACCGGCAGGGCGGGGAGAACGAGACCTTCGCCAAGCGGGCCATCGAGAGCCTGGTGAAGAAGCTGAAGGAGAAGAAAGACGAGCTGGACTCGCTCATCACGGCCATCACCACCAACGGCGCCCACCCCAGCAAGTGCGTCACCATCCAGCGCACCCTGGACGGGCGGCTGCAGGTACCGGGGCCCCCTGCGCTAACCCACCGTCCCGCTGCCCTCTGGGGAGAGAACCCAGGAGTCCGGGCGCCCAGCCCCCCTGCACTAACCCACTGGGCCCCACTCCCCACCCTGAAATAGAGCCCAGGCGTCCGGGCTCCCTGCTGGGTAGGTCTGGAAAGGGGAGGCTGCAGGTGTAGGGGCAGCGGGGGGGGCCATGGCGCCAGCAGTGGCAGGGACGACAGCGTCGGGGGATCTCGCTCATTTGCCCTGGAGCCAGGATTTTGTGGCTGGCCCTTGGGGTCAGGGATTCGAGGCCTCTGGGACCAAGGGGGCAGAGAGCAGGATGTGGGAGGGGGCTGGGCTGGCACCTGAGGAGCATCCCAGGGGGTGCCCGGCGAGCACCAGGGCTCAGCAGATGGTCTGTCTGCCGTCCTTGTGGTCGGGCGGAGGCCACTCGCCCCATGAGCTGCCTCTCCATCGCCCTCCTCCCCCTTTCCAGGACGAGTCACAAACTGGCAGCGTGGGGGGGTCTGGAGTCCGCCGCAGCCAGCGCAGGGTGGGAGTGAGGCACCGTCTAAGCTGGGGGGCCCCAGGATCCCCCCATTGCTCCAGTGCAGACCCCCTCCCTGGTGCCAATCCCCCCCCATGCCCCTTTTCAGATTCCCTCTGTTTGCCCCACCCTCCAGAGTAGATGGGCTGCCCAAAGCAGACCCCCTGTCCCCCCAGTGCAGCCCCCCCACCCAGTACAGATGGGCTGCCCTGGGGCAGGGGAGACTTTCCCAGGTTTCACCACTTGGCCCTGGGGGAGGCTGGCACCTGAAGTGGGGACAGGGTTGCAGTGCCCCCACAGTGGGCTAAGTCGCCTGGCAGGGCGAAGGGGGCTTCTGCCCCGCCCCATAGCAGGGAGGGGGAGGTCTGAGCAGCACCCCCTATTGGCAGGGGAAAGTGCACCCTCTGTCGGGGGGGGAGCAGGGAGCTGCCAGTGGGGCTGAGAGGGGGCGTCTTGCAGTTCTTTGCTGGGGGAGAGGCCGGGGGGTGTCAGGAATCCGGCGCCTGCAGCCCGTGTGACTAGATGGGTTTGGACGTGTCCCCATAATGGGATAAACAAAGGTCTGGGCGAGGGGGGCGGCGGCGGGGGGGTGTCTGATTATGGCTGGGAATGCCCGGGTGGGGCGGGGGGAGGAGTGGGCTGCACAGGCCCCAGCTCCCGTGTGTCTCCCATGCCCCCCCAGCCGTCTGCACAGGTCCTGGGGCGTGCTGGGGACGGTTGCAGGGGGGTCGCATTGCCCTGGGGCGTGCTGGGGTCTGTCTCCTCCCTGGTTCCCGTCCTCCCGCAGACCTGCCCCCCCTGCCTCGTCCCCACTGCCCGCCGGCAGTGCCGGGGTCCGATCTGCGGGGGGGCAGCGCCGGGCTGGAACCCAGGAGTCCTGGCTGCCAGCCCCCCTCTCCACCCAGGTCGCTGGCCGGAAGGGCTTCCCCCACGTGATCTACGCCCGGCTCTGGCGCTGGCCCGACCTGCACAAGAACGAGCTGAAGCACGTCAAGTTCTGCCAGTTCGCCTTCGACCTCAAGTACGACAGCGTCTGCGTGAACCCTTACCACTACGAGCGCGTGGTGTCGCCCGGCCTCGGTGAGCGCCCAGTGCCCGGCTCACAGCCCCCCGTGGGAACTCAGCACCCCCGGCCCTGCGATCTCCGCTGCTGCCGGCGTTCCCGGGACCTCGGGGCCGGCTCCCTGACGTTGGGGGACGCTCTCCCCGTTCACATCCAGCTCTCTGGGGAGCTGGGAGCCCACTGTGGGGGGCTGGGGCAGGGCGGGAGCCCCGTGGCACAGCTGGGATGGATGACAGCCTCCGCCCTGCCGCGTGCGGGGCAGGAGGGGAACTGCCCTGCGGAGCCCAGAGCGGCGTGTGCCCCTGCCACTGGGGCTGGGTGTTGGGAGCTGGCCCCCCCCAGGCCATGCGCTGGATCTCCCCCATGCACGCCTGGCACCTGGCTAATGGTCTCTTCTCTCTCTGCTGCAGGGCTGAGCATCCAGAACACAGGTGAGGGGCTGACGCTGGCCGTCCCGGCTGGGGCTGGGCCGGGGGCATTGCTGCCTGAGCTCGGGGACAGTCCCTGCAGGGTCTCCCCCACACACCGCCCCTGGCTGTGTCTCCCCAGGGGAGCCCTAGGGGTCCCTGTGACGCGGGGAGGACAGAAGAGTCCTGGGGGTCCCTGGGAGAGGGGGAGAAGAGCCCTGGGAGGATCCAGGGATCTCTGTGATGCTGGGGGGAGCCCCGTGATGACCCTCACCCCCAGCCCATGTTTTCTTCCTCCCATTGCTCCAAACCTGCAGCCCCCCCCGCCCGCCTGGTGAAGGAGGAGTTTGTCCATGACTGTGTCCAGATGGAGGTGCCCTCAGGGCTAGGCTCCCCCGCCAGCGACCATGGCCTGGGGGCCAAGCCTCAGCCCCGGGGGATGCCCCCTGCCGAGTCCTACCGCCAGCCACTGCCGCCCCTCCAGCTACCCGAGCCCCCTCGTGGCCCTGTGAACATCTACCCCTCCCTGCCCATGTCACCCCCAGGTGAGTACAGCCGGGCCCTTCTGCACAGACGGTGCAGTGAGAGACCATGAGGCCGGGTGGGGCAGCGTCCAGGGCTGCAGGGCAGGGGAGGGGGGTAGGTTCTGTCTCTCTGGACTGGCCGGGAGCCCAGAAGGGGCCTCAAGTGACACCTCCCCCCATTAAAAGCACAGACCCCAGAGGGGCTGGGACAGGTCCCCTTGCCCAGACAGTGGCACTCGGACTGGGAACGGGGGGGTACTGCCCCCTGGCGCTCCCATCTTGGGGGGACAGGCAGGTTTGCGGGGGTGGCGGCTGGCTGATCAATGTCTCTCTTCTACCCCCCGGCAGTGGCCCCCGGGGGTCCCCTGCTCTCCATGCCACATGGCGAGGGCCTGCTGCAGATCGCGTCCCCGCACCAGCCCATGGCACCCACCCCACCTCCAGCCCCACCAGCCTCGCAGCAGAATGGCTACCCCGCGCCCCCCAAGCCGCCCTTCCACAGTGAGTACCAGCCCCCGCTCGACACCCCCAACCCTCCCAGCCAGGGCAGGGGCAGCTGCACCACAGGGCAGGTTGACTCCCGGCAGCCCCACCCCAGCGCCGGACAGGCACCACCCGGGAAAGGGCTTGGCACGGGGGTGCCCCAGATTCCTCCCTGGGGTGCAGTGGGGCAGGGGTGGGGCAGGGTCCTCACCCTCTCCCCCTTTCCCAGGCACGACAGGCACGACAGCCAGCTGGACGGCTAGCAGCGCAGCGGTCTACACCCCCAGCCTGGGGGGCGAACAGCCCACCCCCCCGCCGCCGCAGCAGAACGGACGGAGCCACCCGCAGCCCCCGCTCCATCACCCCAACCACTACTGTACGTCTGGGCAGGGGGGGAGCCAATCCCTTTCGTTTCCATAGCCCCTCCCCCCACTTGCTCACCAGCCCCAGGAAAATGCAGCCACTTCTGGGGTGGGGGCAGAGCCCAGCTCCTGTGGCATGTGCCCGGGAACCCTCTGTGTCCATGCAGAGCAGAGGGATGGGGGCACGTCTCCGGCCTGTTACCTACGTGCCCTGCTTGGACGGGAACCCGGCGCCCAGGGCTCCGTGGGCATCTGGGCACCGAGGCTCGGACCCAGCAGTGGTCTTCCCCCCCCTCCCCCCGGCCAGCCCCTCCCCTGCCAGCCCTTGCTGCTTCCCCCCTTCCAGCAGCTGCCTGACCAAGCCTGTGTCTTCCCCCAGGGCCCCCGCACCATAACTCCGCTCCTTATCAGCAGCCAGTCTCCAGCCATCCCGGTAAGTGGCGCAGCCGTGAGCCCTCCCCCCCTCGCCCCTCGCCTGCATGACCTTTGCCCCTGCCCCCGCAGGTCCCGAGTTCTGGTGCTCCATCGCCTACTTCGAGATGGACGTGCAGGTCGGGGAGATCTTCAAGGTGCCGTCCAGCTGCCCCGTGGTGACGGTGGACGGCTACGTGGACCCCTCGGGGGGCGACCGCTTCTGCCTGGGGCAGCTCTCCAACGTGCACCGCACGGACGCCAGCGAGCGGGCCAGGTGAGCGGGGGGGTGGGGGTAGGGAGGCACCAGCCAGGCGGCTCCTGCCCAGGGCTGGGCTGAGCCGAGGTCCCTGTCTCGCAGGCTGCACATCGGCAAAGGGGTGCAGCTGGAGTGCCGGGGCGAGGGTGACGTGTGGATGCGCTGCCTGAGCGACCACGCCGTCTTCGTACAGAGCTACTACTTGGACCGGGAGGCCGGGCGCGCCCCCGGGGACGCCGTGCACAAGATCTACCCCGGTGCCTACATCAAGGTAGGGGGGAGGCTGCCGGAGAGAGGGGGGGGGGCGTTTCTCTGTCGAGGCTGCTGGACACGGACAGACTCTGTGGTTCCCTGTGGCTCTGCCGTGGCCAGCGTCATCCCCAGGGGTCACCCTAAATTGTGAGTGGGCCATAGGAGCTGGGGCACCCCACCCCGGTGCTGAAGCTCTCCCCCCCCAGGTATTCGACCTGCGACAGTGCCATCGCCAGATGCAGCAGCAGGCAGCCACGGCCCAAGCGGCGGCTGCAGCACAGGCAGCGGCAGTAGCGGGGAACATCCCAGGGCCCGGCTCTGTGGGAGGCATCGCGCCAGCTGTCAGTAAGTGAAGGGGCCAGAGCCAGGGACGGGGAAGGGTCAAGCAGTTGGGGGTGCAGGGGGCAGGATGAGCGGGGAGTGTGGGAGGTGCCACTGGGAATGAGGGAGGAGCTGGGGTCCCAATGGGTGATGGAAGACAGGACTCCTGAGTTCTCCTCCTAGCTCGGGGGAGGGGAGTGGTGTCTAGTGGTTAGAGCAAGGGGGCTGGAAGCCAGGACTTGTGTGCAGGCTGTGGGGAGGGGCCCAAGTCCCCAGCGGCATGGCCCTGCCTGTCTCTCCTTGTCCCCTCCTCAGGCCTCTCCGCTGCTGCCGGGATCGGTGTGGACGACCTCCGGCGCCTCTGCATCCTGCGCCTGAGCTTCGTCAAGGGCTGGGGGCCGGACTACCCCCGCCAGAGCATCAAGCACACGCCCTGCTGGATCGAGGTGCACCTGCACCGCGCCCTGCAGCTGCTGGACGAGGTGCTGCACATGATGCCCATGGCCGACCCGGGGCCCGTCAACTAATGCGGGTACCGCCCGGCCGGGGGGCTGCCGGGACAGTCGCCTGCAGCCTCTGATTTAAAAGGACAGTGCTGCCTTGAATCACTGCACGGCCTTGGGCCTATCAGCGGGGGCCTTACCTGACCATGTGGAGTTCCAAAACCCCCCTTCCCCCCATGATCCCACCCTTCCCACTGAGCTCTGCATTACCTGGGGCCAGGGCAAGCCGGCCGCAGCTGGAGGGCGTCTCTGGGCTCTGTCATGGCTGTATCTGAGAAGGGAGCAACAGACCAGCTCCTCTGGGCCCCGCTGGGTTCTGGTGCCGTGCTGCCTGGGGGCGATGGGCAATCGCCGACAGGGCAGGGACGGTCTAGCCTGGTGGGTCTCGTCCATCTTGGTGACATTTTTATCCCTTCCCTGCTCCATCCGCCCCTCCCTAGGGCACCGCTTCCTCCTCGTCTCACCCCTTTGCCCAGCACTTGGCCCAGTATGGCCCTGCAGGGAGGGGGTTATGGGCGGCCAATTGCTGGCCCCCCAAATCCCTCCCATTCACACTCGCTTTTTGGGGGGGGTTAATTTAAATTGTAATAAAAAGCCAAATAACTAAAAGTACCAAAAATCCCAGCACGGCACCGCCGGGGCCTGTTCCCCTTCTCCTGCTGCAGAGAGCCTGGCTCACGGGGGATCCTGGGTGCAAATCCTCCATCGGCCCGCTCCTGCCACCAGACCCAGCAGGGCTTTGCATGTAGCCATTGCCCCCTTGTGGCCAGCTCTGTAGGTGCATCTCATTTGCCTGCCCTATGGGGCGCTGAGGTCGGCTGGGTTTGCGCTGTGGAGAGCATCTCGCTCCCGGGCGGAGTGCAGGGAAGAAGCTGGGCAGGTGGCGTGGTTTCCCCTCTTCCCCACCGCACACTGGGCCTGCCATGACCTGGAATCCAGATGCTTCATGTGGCTTTTTTAATCATTATTTAAATGATCTCAGTTTTTTCCATTTGTCTCATGTCTGCTCCTTCCCGCCAGCATGTGTGGGGGTATGGGAGGGGGAAGTAGCTGGTTTCTATCCCCACCGTGGAGGCTGACACAATCCCATGCTGAGGCAATCCCACGGATCCTGGCGCTCCCTGTTCTTGAAGCTCTGTCCCAACAGCTGCTCCACTGACCCCTCCCCACCCCCAGTGAGCCACCTTGGAGCTGGGCAGGGAGGTGACGAATTCGTGCCATGCTAGAGAGGGAGAAAGGACGTCTGGGGCCCATTCCTGGGAGCGGAGCAGAGCCTGGGGCTGTCTAGCCTGGTCTCCTGTCTGCCAGCGGCCAGCTGGGAAAGTGCAGGTCTAATGCAGTGATGGGCTCGCCTGCTCCTGTTAGCTGGGCCAGGCTCACGCCCTGAGACTTTTTCTCTGGGTTATTTTGTGTAGCTGGAAATTTCTGTTCTCCATGAAACCGTCCAACCCGCCTGTGCCCAGCTGCGTCCTTGGCCTACGTGACAGCTTGTGGCAGCAAGTACCAAAGGCTACCCGTGCTGCCTCTGCTACGTAACCGGATGGCCTGCGGCCCGCGCCGTCCTCCGCAGCAGCCAGTGGGCCAGGATCCCTCCCGCCCCCAGGGCCCTGCCCTCCGCCGCCAGCCCGGCTGGCTAGGAGAGCAGGCGGGGGCGGGAGCCCTGGGGCTGGTTTCCCGGGGGCCGGGGATGCGGGGTGGGGGGGCTGGCGGCGTGGGGGGGGGGGGGGGGGGGGGGGGGGGCTGCCGGCTTGGCTGATGTGCGGGCGCAGGGGGCGTGGCCAGGGCAAGGCTGGCTCCGCCCTGGGGCAGGGCGGGAACGGCCCCGCCGGCCGAGCCCACCCGCCTGTCTCCAGCAGCGCCTGGGAGCTGCGCTGCCCTGCCCTGGGGGCGGGGCCCGTGCTCAGCCCCCCGCGAAACTACATCTCCCAGAAGCCTTCGCGGCGGGCCCCCGCCCCGGGACTCCATTTCCCAGCAGGCTCTGCGCCGCGGGGCCGCTTCCCGGCAGGCGTTGCGCGGCGGGGAGGGCGGCGGATGGCGGCGCTGGCCGGGGCCGGGGCCGGGGCGGGCGCGGGGAGCCCGGCGGGGGCCGGGGCTCGCGACCTCTTCGCCGAGGGGCTGCTGGGCTTCCTGCGCCCGGCCGCGCGCCAGCTCGACGCGCACGTGCACGCGGTCAGGTGCGGGGGGGCGGGGTGGTGGGCTGCGGGGGGGTTGGAAGGGGGCTGGGGCGGGATGGAGGAGGGGGCTGGCCCGTGGGGCGGCTGCCCAGGGTTAGGGATCTCGCAGCAGGGGGGCTGGGCTCCGTCCCAGGCGTTGCTGGGGGGCCGAGCCCGGGCGGGTGCCCAGGCTGGGGGTGCCCAGGGAGGGCTCTGGGCAGGGCTCCCCGGGCAGTTGATCCTGGCTGCCAGCTTCGTCCCGGCGCCCAGAGGGCGGGTTGGCGGGGCTGGCGGGCCCCTCCCAGGCGTGGCGCTGACCCACTTTGCCTTCGTGCTCCCCGCAGGGAGAGCCAGGTGGAGCTGCGGGAACACATCGACAGCCTGGCCACAGGTGAGCCCACGCGTCGCAGGGCGGCCCCGGCCCCGTAGCGCCTGCTGCCCGGCCCAGGGCGTGGAACAGCCGCGGGGCTGGGCGCTGGCCGAGCGAGGTGCGCAGCAGGCAGGGGCTGATCCCCAAGGAAGGAGAGGGGCAGTTTAGCCAGAGGGGCACACGTAGGGGAAGCAGAGCCACAGCTGATGGGGTGGCACGGAGTCAGGCTGAACGTCACCAACGGCAACGGTTGTCGGAAGCGGGGAACAACTTCCCCAGGGGGAGCCCCATTGCGCAGGGTGGTCAGCTGTAGCCTGGGGAAACGGATCACAGGGCCAATCCTGACCCAGGCCTGGATGGGGTCTCGTGGGGCTCTTCTCTGGCTGTGAAGCAGCAGGAAGGACTTGCTGTGTTCTCTGTGGGGCTGAATTTGGGGGAAGAGGGTGTGTGCCAGCCTGTTACTGCCCAGCCGTGTCTCTTCCCGCAGAGCTGTGCAGGATCAACGAGGACCAGAAGGCCGCGCTTGACCTGGATCCCTACGTGAAGAAGCTGCTCAACGCCCGGCGCAGAGTCGTGCTGGTCAACAATATCCTGCAGAATGCACAAGTGGGTACATCGCCCCTCGCGAGGGGAAGCAGAGGCTCCCCTGTCCCGGGCTGTGTGGGCGGAGGGGAGCCTGAGAACAAACCCCCCCCAGGTTTTGAGGGAGTCAGTTGATGTAGCTGCCCTTGTAGACACGAGTCGGCTTCAGCTCTCCCTGCCACCGAGGCTGATATGGGGGTGCTGGGAGAGTGCAGTGATTTTGCCCCAAAAGCTATTCCAGGCTCTCCCGTCCTTCTCAGCTCAGGAGGGGATCTGCCCTCTCTGGGGCAAGGGGTGGGTTAGGAAGCTGGTGTGGAATCTTGACTGAGCAAATGAGTTACCGTCCTAGCCTGCTTGGGTCCCCCCCACAGCTGTCTCCCCTCAGTGAGGAGTATTACTTGGATAGGGAGAAGCACCCCTTTGGGCTAGGACGAGCCCCATGACCTTAACTTGGTACTGCAGGTGGGAGCTGGCTTTTGGAAATCGACAAGTGGTTTAAGGCCTCACGTGAAGACACTTTAAACAAGCTGCGCTGGCTCTGAGAGAATCCCTGGCTCCTGGTTGCTTGCCTGGGCCACTAGCCCCTGCGTGGTATCGAGTATTTATGGTGAGAGCCTGTGGCCAGGAGGAATCCGTGATAAAGGGATGAGGAGAGTTCAAAGTCCTGTGTCATGACCTGGACAGGGCTATGAGGCATGGCCTCTTGTGGAAGAGGCAGCGTTTTGGGACTCCAGTGACTGCGTGAGCATGTCCCCTGCTGATGGTACCACTCTCCCATGCAGGAACGGCTGAGGAGACTCCATCACAACATGGCCAAGGAGACTGCCCGCAGGAAGGCCATCCTGGAGGCATCAGGTGGCTACCCCCAGGGCTCCCCCAGCAAGTGAAGCCTGGAGAGAGCTTGGCTGGTGCCTTGACACAGCTGCTTTGCTGGACTGATGCAGAATGGATTAGAGAGGCGATGCTGAGTTGGGGCTGGCAGGGAGGCATGATGGTGGCAGGCATCACCGACCTTCTTACATGCAGAGCTGAATGTACGGGCTGAAGTTACAGCTGGGGGTATGGGCGGCATGGGGGAAAGGCTCAGCTCAGTGCCAGACAGAGACCGGCAGCTCTGCTGCAGGAATGTCTGCTCAGACCTTCCACTCTGCTTTGAGGGAGACCTCAGCACGCTGGGCAGGCAGCCCTTTGCTGGCACTGAAGCTCTCCTTAGCCTCCCCTGAGCAGGCAGGGCAGCTGAGCGGAATTATTTGTTACTGCCCTGGGGGCTGTGGCTGTTTGACCTGCTAGGCTTGTAACAAACTCCATTCAGAGCGTGGCGGTGCCATGTACAATGCAGTGCTAGTTTTGGAGGTGGTAAAGTAATAAAGTAACTGCCTAGTGCTTATGAACAGTGACTGGTGTGAGGGGAACGCGTGATGCTAGAGCGTGATGCATGTCCTGGTTGCACTCCCCCACACTGGGGAGCGGGGAGGGGAGGGTACAGCTGTGACAGAACGGCTCTCTGTTAAGGTGTATCTAGAGGAAAGCACAAATCTTGCCAAGGTAGATTGGCTCAAGCCTGTCACATCCCCCTGGGAGTCTTTTCATGATGGCTGCAGACAGGGAGATCCAGGAGCAGGGGGCTTTCCCACAGCGCCTGGGCCCCAAGTGGTGAAGTGCTGCGCCCTCGTGCGTGGGTCTAGAAAACTCCCCTCTTTCCCAACCCTCAGCTTAGGGAAAATGCACATGCATCAGGAGAGGCACTTAAAAGGGGGAACCATTTTAATGTAACCTATAAAAACCAAGACAAATACAGAGGACAGTTCGTTTCATTCACCAGGGCAGATGGCTGAGGACAGGCTCAGTCCTACAGGAGATTCCTCATGTGCTTCAACCAGCAGGATGCTTTACACGTGGGGGGTCAAACTGCAGGATACAAGCAAACACCACATCAAACTGCAGCTAAGGCAGGAGCGTGTCTCAGCCTCTTTGGTGCTCAGGTGCAGAAAAGTCTTTACTCTCCCCCTGCCCGATGGACTGGCTCAGGAAGCAATCTGAGGGATAAGATCTCCCTAGTGAATGACTGTGGGTAACAGGCAGCAGCTAAAGGGAGCCTGTAGTTGGCTGCCTCCTCCAGTGAGTTACAGCACCTGAGAGAAGCTTCGCTCGCCCATTTGCCAAGTCTCAAGACAGATGGCTTGATCTAAAAGCGATGTTAACTGTTAGACCCACACCCTGCGCTGGCTCAGGTTTGTACAAGTGCAGCAGATGGTGGCACGTTGGATAGTTAGCTTCCACTTCTTATGGGCTCTGGCATCACAGGAGGTGGCTTTTAGAACCGGGGAGGGGATGGTACAGCCCCAGAAACCACGTCAGAGACAGAGTTACAGGTAGAAATGCCCCCAGAATACAGCTGTGGGGGCAGCCCGTTAGATAGCCAGGAGGTGTCAATCTTTACCTGGGCAGGTCACTCCTGTGTCTCCATGCTCTCCTCCTCCTCTCCAGCAGCCGTTTCTTCTTGGTTCTCCTCTTCCTCCTCCCCTTCCTTCTTCTCTGGAGGCTTCTCATAAGCCTTCTCTGAAGGGGTGACTATCACCCCGTCCCAAGTGGACATTTCAGAGGCCAGGTCTGTATAGCAAACAAGACGTCACATCAGCAGGCAGCACAGGGTCCTGCCCACATAAGACCACCAGAACCCAACCCCATGGCATTTCTCAGAAGGGCGCAGGGAACAAGTGCCAGCCTGGCTGATGTAACCCAGAGCCAGCTGCCTTTTCTCCTGCTGCTGCAGCTGTGACAGGAAGCCAACAGCAGAACCCTAGTGACTAGCAGCAGCCAGCTCCTGACATTTGCCCCCTCCTTTCCTTGAGGGCAAGTTGTTAGGGCTGAAGGCAAGTGAGGGGCAGATTCATTTACATGAGAAGAGGCTGCTCCCTAGTTCCAGCAACAGCCTCCACCATGCAGGGACCAGGCTTGTCTCTGTCAGGTCTCTGGCTGGGTTTGTCTGCATGCTCGATTTGCAGAGTCTGACCAAATCCAGACATGTGGGATTGGTCTCTTCTGCCATATGCTTGGGGGAGGGCCCTTCAAGGTTTCCATAGAAGAACTTGTTTCCCTACGTCTTCAACAGCACACAGGTGCTGGCTGCCACCCTCATCTAGTTAGAGGTGACCTTCAACCTCCCTCTTGAAGAGTCTCCAAATAAAGCCCCAGCATTTTCTGGCCATGCTGACCAGCAGCCATAAGCCACCAAGCCCCTACTTACAGCTGGCATCCCCCTCTTGTCCAAGAATCTTCCTATAACCTCCATGTGAAAGGATTCGGACGAGCGTCTGTGCCGTGTAACACACCATGTCCTATGACAGGAGCCAAGAATTAATGCACATGCAGACGGCCCCAGCGCTGGGGACCAGAGCCTTTCGGACTAGCTCTTGCTGGTGCTGTCAGACAGCACGTTTGGCTGGATCAGCCCATGTGATGGCCTGGAATGGTACAGGCTCCCGGGAAAGAAGCATCACGTTGTCTCTCCTGGGGCAGTCTGACCTTGTTTAGCCATAGGAGCGTGCTACTATCACCACACGAGGGACAGTGCTACAGCACTTATAGGGGGTTACCCGCTGGACAACGGCAGCACTTTTTGGGCGAAAGAGCTACAGCTCGGCTATCCCCAGACACAAAGCCCTGCACCTGCTCTCCCTTGGTTTATAGTTGCATTTTAATTAAGACTTGGGCTCTGCAGGTCTTTGCTTTTACCCAGTGAGGCACACTGCTGCATAGGGACTGCATCCCTGCAGCAAGACTGGCTGAAGTGACAGCTTCCTAAAGTATCACCTCCCAGGCTGCACCCCGGGGCCACAACACCCACCTTGACTAACGAGAAGGATAGGAAGGGTCATGCCCCAGGCTGGCAGCCCATGGGTGGCAGCTAACTAGACCTACAGGATAATGCAGCCAGGAAGCCCTCTAGCGCACTAGATTTTCATCCAGCAAGCTGCACTTCTAGTTCTTGTAGAGCTTTGCCCCTTTCCAGTGGGCCTAGGGACCAGGATGTTCCCACTAGGTAAGTGGACATCTAGGTATAGTTTCAGGAGGGGAGCCAAGTGAAAAGGATAACACCCCCTCCCTCCCATGCCTCAGGAAGGCTGCATGCACAAAGGTTAGTTCACCTGTTGCTCGAGGGTCATCACCGTATGGACTCTGAAGTTCCCGCTCTCACAGGGATCGGTGATCCCAACAGATCCAGGGAGGAAGAGCCCAGCCGCCAGGATCTGAAGGCAGCGCCTGTGGGGCAAGCAGGTGTTAGCAACACAGGCAGTTCTAAAAGTCACTGTACTGGCCAGTCATCTTGCTAAGCCTGGGGTGAGTAGCCAGTGTGGCACAGGATATATTTAGCCCTAGGCGCTAAGGAAGGTGGCACAAGTGTGTGTCAGCTGCTCGTGTCAGGAGGTTCTGAGGAAGTGACAAGGAGGGTCACACGGCACAGAGCAGTCTTGAGAAACCCAGAGCCCAAAGCACCTGGCGTCCAAGCTGATAGTCACTTGATCTGTGAGACACTGGTTGTAGCAGACGTACCTGTAAGCAACATTGAGAGCCAAGGGCTGCCTGGTGGGATTGTTCATCACAGCATAGTGCCCCTGAGGGGAAGGAATGTATTAGACAAGGGATTATTTAAGAAAGATCCATTTTAAAGGTCCTGTCCCCGTAAGGAGCAGCAAGGAATCACTGTGGGACTTTACTGCTTGAGCTGCAGCTGGGGTTCAGGGAAATGTGATACAGACCCAGCAAATCCCTCAGAACATTGGCCAGGGAAGCCACAGTAGCACAGCAGATCAGGTCTAAAGAGTCTATATAGAAACTGTGCCACATGCCTTTTATATCATCAAACCCCCATCCCGCTCACATACCAGAAGGTCGAGGATCCATGGAGTGAGGGGCTCAAAGCCAGGGAATCGGATTCTCAAGTCCTTCAGCAATCGGATTAAGACTTTCACTCTGAAAGAAGGCGTTTACAAGGACGATGCTCAGAGGGTTTCAGTGCTGGGACATCTTGCTGGCTGCCAACGCGTCTAGTATCCTGGATGGTGCAGCTTTGGGGGACTGGGCTTAAGTGCTCTCATTGCAAAGCATGTGACAAGGCTCTGCATCTCTGCCTAGAATCCGCTCTGGAAGAACCTAAAGCTTCTCCTCTACTGGCCAACACATCATCTGAAAGGGCTGATCGTGCAGGAGCAGGGGAGGCAAAGTCCCATGTGTGTATGCGTGGGGTGGTGGCCTGCGTGGATCTGAGCAAAGCCAGACTGCTGCGTGTCTGCAGTATTTCACCTGGCCGTAGCTCTCTAATGTTATGTCCCTGTCAGGCTAGATAGGATCCCACCACATCACTACCCCCAGGAGTTGGGATGGGTGACAAAAGCCCCTTCCCCAGAGGGGAATATCTTTTTCACTGCACACAGAGCAGGCTAGGTCAGGAAGGCCTCCCAGCTGCAGTTCTGACACACAGAGAAACTTACGTGGACTGAGAAGCGTTCTCTTCAAACCAGCGAGCGTGCCTGATGGCAGCCAGGGCGCTCTGCAGCACTTTGATGTCCACTGGAAGAGGAGGATCAGGCAGAGTTTGATTCAGAACATTTGAGGAGAGTCATCCCCCCAGTAAGCCAAGCTGCTCCCCTTTCTCATGAAAGCATATCCTGGATTGTCACTGCTATGGGGCACAGACTTAGCAAGCCGCCACCGCACCAAAAAAACCCTCAACCAGCTCCCTGTAAACAGGGCTGCTCTGTAGCAGAAAAATAAAAGCTCCCCATCCCCCCCACACTAAACAGCCAAATAAACTCAGAGGTTTCCTTACAGTGGAGTTCTGGGTCCAGCTTGCGAAGGTTCGGGGGCACAGTGGTAATGAGGATCTTCACTGTGGCATCAGCAGAGCTAATCTCAAAGCCAGTCTCGTTGGTTAACATGGTCAGGACTGAAAGAGAACGGGCAAGGCGGTTACTCAGAGGGGCTCATGAGACACAACAGACCCCACCCAGCTAAGCCCAAGACCCAGAGGGTAATTAGAAGCAGGGAGGCTAGTCTCAGCCTTGCCTGTGGTGCCATGACACTATGCTGGATTTCTGTTGGTTATGTCAGCTTTGCACATGAGGGAACCCTGGCCAGGTGTCTATGGGGAGTATCCCCCTATTAACCGGGAACATTAATGTCACTGCTTGTTCTGCTCATCTGCACCCCCTTCACGTCAGACTGTGGGTTAGGTGGCTGACCTTCAGCAGGATCCTGTGCTCTCAGGCTTTCCACCACTTTGTTTCCCAAGGCAGCAACAGCTTCCACTAGAGAGAGAGATGGAATACAGGGTTACGTGCATTTTGGCCACTGCACCGTTCAGCAATAGAGGAGAAGCCAATACTTACGTGTGGGCAAGATTTTCAGAATCACTACTAGATCGGCCACGTTGTGCCCTGTTGTCATGGTGCCCTTCTTGTAGGACCCCACCTGGCGGACTTCTTCAATTTGCTGTTTATGGGAACAAAGCAAGAATGAATGCCAACTCTACTCATGTGATCCCCTTTGCACCATACCCTCCAGAGGGGAGATGGAGTCTTTTAACCTGAGCCAAATCCCTGCGAGGCTGGCACATCTTGCTGGATAGATTCTCCAGACAAACTAGTTTGACTCACCACTTCGAAAGTTCCTGGTGCTACGATCAAGTTGTCAATCACATTGTTTATTTTAGTCACCAGAGACAGAATGGAAGCCTGAAAAGAAATCAGGGAAAGTGGCTGTAGCAGCAAGGGACTGACTGAACAGAGTCTTGAAACATCAAGCTAAATACACAAGCTTTGGAAGGATACAGCTTAGACAACCCCAGTACAAGAGATGCAATGGACAAGTTAGTTCAACTGTGTTTAGAAGCCATTTTCCAAATAACAGTTGCATCTTCATTCATCATTGTATTGCAGGCTACAATACCCACCCCAGGATGGGAGTCTTCCACTTTGGAGTTAGAGGGAGTCCCCCCTTTACATGAAGATCAGTTCTTGTAGCCGTTACAACAGTAATAAAGTTAATGTTCTACTAAAAGCAACCTGGCAAAACCTTGAACCCAGAAGTGTTTCCACTGGGAAGCACCAAGGAAACATGCTTTATTAACCTGTTCAGCAGAATTAGGAGCCAGATCCTGGTTTCTCTTCAGCAAGGCTTCACTGAATGCTGTTTCATCTGGGGCAGGTTTCACACGAGGGAAGGCCATTTCACACTGAAATGGGATTAGACAGACATCAGATTGAAGACCTTGTCTCACTGACGTGACATCACAGTGGCTTGTTTATCAACAAGACAATATGAGTTTTAACTCCGCTGTTTACATCCGTTAGTCACTTCAAAGTTGGGCATTTTGTTTTGAATGGAGCACGGAAGCCTTCAGTCCTGTCTACACATCTCCTCTGAGGCTCAAGCAACAGAGAATCACTGCAACTGGTGCATCATCACCATTGAGTATATGTTCTACGCAAAGCTACTTGGGGACTGAGAGCTATGAAATGACAGCTGAGGATGGATAAAAAAATTCTGAAGAATCCAACCTTGAAAGCTTAAATATTAAAAGGAGGCAAAAAAGGAAACCTAGCAGCTGTAGTATCTGAGCTCCTAGGAACAAGGGGCCTTTGTTTGCATATCTCCAACTCTTGTAACTGTTGTGACAAGGTGTACAGACCCAATGTGTGAAGGCAAGGAAACAATTAATCCCTTTTCCTTGGCAAGGGCCACACCTGTGTATGCTTACTGCAGAGCCACTCAAGAGAGAATGGAAACACCTATAAGGAAGGGGGAACTCCCCCAATGAAAGGATGGAGACAGATGAAGGAGTCCTGTTAATCCTGAGGACTAAAACTGGGAAGGAGGACAGACTGATTGTTCTGACAACTTGGCCAAGGTAATCAATGCTTTGTTTGGACTATGGGCAGGGGAATTGGGAAAGGATTTTTCTCCATGGTTTGGATTTTAAAGGGTGAGCCATATGTCATAATAAGAACCAGCCCTCCCTAGTGCATTTATCCTTCACCTTGTGTGTCTGCTGCTATTAGCCACACCCCAACACAGGTACTAACCACTTATGGTCCCTTGATTACTTCAAATTAACCAAAAAGCATACAGTAGGTCCTGCTTTTAGCAAACTCACTGTTAGACTACAAGCAGTTAAGCTATTAGATGCCACAGCCCATATGGGATGTACTGGGAACTTTATGCGTGTGTCTTGAGCAAACTGCTGTGAAGTTACCCCTCACCTGACTCCTGTCCACACATAGGAGTGTCTAGCTCAAAGTAAGTGATGCTTTGAGCTCCCAGCTAGCCCTTGGCAGGGGGGAAGGGCAGGGATTAAGTGAAATGGTAATGCTGAATTGTTTTATAATTTGGACTGTGGCAACAGCTAATTAAATCATTCTGAAGAAGTGTTTTGAAGTGTGGTTGTTCCCTTTCACTAGAGCTACTAAGATGGACTAGCTCACATGCAGTTAACTCAAGTGTGCTAACTATGCTGTGAAAACACACCTGAAATCAAGGTTATTTTTAAACCAAGGATATAATTGCAATACAACATTCCTGCACCTGGTTTATATGGCCAATACTATGGACTGGCTAAGACAGGTTACTCACCACATAGAAGTCAAAAGGAATGTGTGGCACAAAGGGCCTGAACCTAAAAAAGAAAAAGCCAAAGATGAGTTCTTAATTCTGATATGTTCCGTTTACTCTAGCCACTCACTGCTATTTGGTGATGGGGCATACACACTACACCATTGGTCCAGTTAATTCTGCACCCTCAGTTGGGAGGGTGTTCTAAAGAAAAGCAAACCCTTCTTTCCTCCACCCTCTCAAGTGAGGTCTTCACACTAGTCATGCTGAAATCCCTTTTACGTGGGGAGACAAGCAGTTTAATACACCAGCTTAGACTCTCGCCATAGCAGAGACAGGGCCACCCAAGCAACGGTGCAGAACTAGAGCACGTTGTTCGAAAGGGGGGAGTCAATCAAGTGTTTACCAGTTTAGATGGAGTCCCACATAAGCAAAGCTCTTAAGTTTTAGAAGAGCTCCTGCCTGCACTGTATGTGGTTAGCGATCACACCATGGGTCTTAGTTTTAGGAAGATTATGGTGTTTCGCGTCACAGGTCCCTCTACCCGTCTGCAACAAGTTGGCTGCCAGCCACCACTCCAGAAGTGGCTGCATTTCAGTGGCACTTTGCTGCTACAGCATGAAGCTATCTTAGCATGAGCTAGTGGCCCGAGGGCTAGGCCCCCCAGCGCCTCACCCTTGGAGGGT
>ML675647.1:7779671-7803852 GCA_007922155.1 Mesoclemmys tuberculata
CCCGGCCCGGCCCCCCCCTCACCTCATGGCGCCCGCTGAACCCGAACAATGGAGCCCGCCGCCGCTGGAGAGATCCTGCCGCTGCTGCGCTACCCACCCGCCAACAAGCGGCCCGGCTATTGGTCGCCACCCGCCTGCCGCGCGACCAGCCCCAGAAGCCCATTTTCGATTCCCGCTATGCCATTGGCCACCTCACCTATCAGTCGTGACGTGCCCCGACCCCGGCCAATCACAGAGGACGCGCCTGGCCGGCGCGGGGGCGGGACCGAGAGGGGGCGTGCGTCTTAAGTTTCTGGGCCTGCCGCGGGCGGCGGCGCTCTGCAGTGAAGGGGCTGGCCGCTGGGGGGGGCGCTGCTCCCGAAGGGAACAGCAGTGCGCATGCGTGCATGGCAATCGCTCGAGGTCGCGCTATATGTGGAGGGGTGAGGAAGTCTTTTACCACGCAGCAGAGTGGCGCAGCGGAAGCGTGCTGGGCCCATAACCCAGAGGTCGATGGATCGAAACCATCCTCTGCTAGCAGCTCTTTTAATTGGCCGCTCCGCAGCGTTGTCAATCAGTGCCAGGGCACTAACGAGGGACTTCTTTTCCTCCCTCCCCACTGTGTGCATGTCACCGCACCCAGGTGCCTGGCCAGGGCAGCGGGGGTGCCCCCAGGGGTTCTGGCGCCCCTGAAATCCGCACCAGGCCCTCCAGCGCCGAGCTGGGCGATGGGAGCGTTCTGGTGCCCCCGTGCAGGCGTGACACCGGTGTGGCCGTGCGCTGGCGTGTGGACGCGGCGTCATTGCACGGGCGTGTGAGCGTGACCTGCCGTCTGGGTCGCCGAGGGACGTGCTGGCTCCTTCCATGCCCGCAAGTCCCGTCAGCGGCGACCGCCCTGCCGTGACCCCTGCCACGGCGCGGGAGGGGAATGCGGCTGCATTTCCCCTCCATGGTGATCTCGTCCCAGGGATTTTACCACGATCGTGGGTGGCTTTTCTTAAAGCCCCAGCTCCTGGAGCCGGGTGATGGCACTGAGCGTCTCGACACAGGAACACACACATTCGGGTCCCAGGACGAGGGAGAAAAGCTGGAAAACGCAGCCCCAGGAGGCCTAAAATCACGAGATTTAAATCAACAATCTCATGATTTTTGGAAGCCCTCACTCATGATTTGTGAACACCTGGGGGCTGGGAAGCTTTAAGCAGGGCCACGGCTAGGATCCTGATTGTTTATCAATTAGTGTTCATTTATTTATTTACTGATGTCACGCAGGTGCCTTGGAACGTCAGGTGCCCAAAGCGCCAGGCGCTGTACTTTCTGTACACTCTGCATTTTGAACTGACAGCTAAACAAGTAGAGGGAAAATAATTGGAGACAGAGACACTGTGATGAGAAGCCAGGGCAGGGAGTAAGGGGGCAACCAGCAGCTCATAGCATGTCGTGGGTCCAGCCAAAATCGGGGCCCCATTGGGCTGAGCATTGTACAGCCCTAGAAGAGGAGCAGGCCCCGCCGCAAAGAATCTGTGGTCTCAGCAGACAAGTCAGGTCCCCCCACGGGACTCGGGCTGTCCCAGCTGGGGACCATTCTGGAAAATGTTTCCATCCCAAATCGGGGCAAAAAAGTCAAACTCTCGAAAATGTTCACCATCAGGGAAAAAAGCCATTCCACTCCGGTCGAGGGCGACGGGCCCGTTTGATCAGCTTCAATTTCAAAACAAAACGTCGCCTCCGCTCACCAGGCCCAGGAACGTTTTGTGTCCGGAAGGAAGGTGGGAATGGGACATTTTAACGATTTCCACATTTTTTGCCCCCTCCAGTGAGCCCATCATAGTGGTGGGGGGACCCCTCACCACTGGCCCTGCTCTGGCAAAAGGACGAATTGGCCTTTTTCAGCAAAAACAAGCGTGTCTAAAAGTTCCCAGCCGGATGGAGACCCCCCCGCCCGCCCGGGAGCACCGGTGTCTGGTGCCGACAGACCTCTGGGTGGCGCCGGGACACCACAAAACAGCTGCTCAGCCCAGGCTGCAGGATGGCCCCCAAATGCCGGCAGCTGACACCTGGACAACAGCCGCCTTGGGGACGTCTTCCTTGGGCATTGCCGAGGGGGCGAGTGGCACCTGAGTGCGTAGTGGGAGCCCGGTAACTGCGCCGGAACTAGCCGCAGTGTAGATGCAGCATTGGGGAGAGGTAAATTGGGGGGGGGCTTGTGACCTTGTGACCTCACCATCCGCCACCTCCATCCCCCCCGCCCCCAGCCAGGCAGGGAATGACATTCGCATGCTGCGCCCACAAGCGCTGCCTGCAGGAGGGGACCCAGGGGCCGGGGCGCTGCTGGGTGGAGGGTGCTGGCTTAGTGGAAAGCCGGTGCCCGTTGGAGAGGCAGGCATCAGGCAGGGCATCTTCGTTCCCCTCTTCGCTCTGCTCAGCTGTCCCCGGCTCCTGACCATCGACCTGTGCTGGGCTGGTAGCCATACAGAGGGATGACCAGCACCACCAGGGAACGCGCATGGGCGCGTCAGATGCAGGCGGGGGCATCGCCTGCCCTCTGCTGAAGAGAGAAAGGGGCCGAATCCCATGTGACCCCGGCCCCTGGGTGCAAGGTCAGAACCAGGCTCCAGAGCCAGGAAGTGGGGGGCGGGGGGGCCATTCTGGTCCAGAGCATCTCACCCACACGCTTGGATTGGGCCCTGGAGCCTCAGACTCCTGACCCATTGCCACAAACTCTCCCCGTCGCCCTAGCTGTGCCCATCACGCCACCGAGCACCTTTGTGGAGCTGGGCCCAAATACCCAGGTCTCCTCCCTCCCCCCACCCCCTCGCCAGCTCCCCCTGCCACCCAGCGTGACCCTGGAGCTGTTCGTGGGGCCCCCCTTGCTGCTGAGAGCCTGTGCAGAGCCCCCCAGCCCCTCCTCGGCTTCACCTCTGCGGCTGCAGCTGGAGGGGGCACTGGGGGCTGCAGGGTGCTCCCTAGAGCCCAGGGGGCTGACTCTGGAGCAGATGGGCCTGCGGAGGAACGGGCCATGTGTCCCACAGAGTGCCACGGAAGGAAAGACAGAGGCGGCCTCACCCGGGACCAGGGAGCTCAGAGCACTTGGGAGCCATGGCGTAAGTCTCAGAGCCTTGCCTGGGAGAAGGGGTGGTGTCGTTGCACTATTTTATTTATGGGGAAATTCAGGCAGGGGGAGCGGGGAAGGGCTCTCCCAAGGTCCGAGTCAGTCAGGGGTAGGCATTCAGAAAAGAACCCGGGAGACCTGTCTCCTGGTCTCTCACTCTAACCACGAGATCCCACTCCCCAGAGACAGGGATAGAACCCAGGCATCCTGATTCCCAACCTCCATCCCGCTCTAACCACCAGACCCTGTTCCCCGCCTGGAGTCGGGTCGAACCCCTCGGGGTCCTGGCTCCCCCTCCTCTCCCTACAAACGCCTTCCACCCGCCCCTGCCAGCTCTCCGCAGCCGGCTCCACGTTATCCCTCGCCCCATCTCACTGGCACTGTGCTGTACAGGGGGCTTTGAGGACAAGCAGGACCTGGCAGCAACTAGCTAAGCGCCTTGGAAATGAATTCATTTCTGTGCGTGGCGAAGGCGCCGGCTGCCCCTTCCCTTTAATAACCGGCCCTGCTGCGAGGTTATTGTACCGCTGCAATAATTGACTCCATTAGCTCCCTCGTCTCCAACAGGGGATTGGCTGATGAGGGCCGTATCCGTGCCCCTGCTGATTGCGGTGCCACGCTCCCCGCGTCACCTTCCATAATCCGCAGCCTGCCGGGGCAGCTAGAAATGCCAGCTGCGATCAGAGCACCTGGCTCTCACTGACCCCAGAGAGGGTGAGGAACTCACCCTGCAGCCCTAGAGCTAAATCCTCCAGAGTCTCCCCGCCCCGCCCTGTGCCCTAGTCCCTGGCTGCGCTGGCTCCCGCTTTCCTGGCCCTTTTCTCTACTCCTTCCTCCTCAACAGAGCTGGCTGGCCCATGGCTGCTTCCCAGCCCTGCTCCGTGGCCGGCTCGCCAGCCCTTCTCGCCTCCATGGGGCCCGACCCCCTGCTTCCACAACGCTGCTCGCCCCTGGGGTGCTCCTGATGCGCCCCACGGTGAATGAGCACCAAAGCAGCCCTGCGGCCTGCCTGCGCGTCTGTTTGGGGGCCCTTGTGTGTCTCCAGGGCAACGTTCAGCCATGGGGGGGGCCTTGGGGTCCCTGCAGACTGCCTTTGTGTGCAGCTCCCCTTCTCCCTTTGTGGCCCCCCGCCAAAGACTGTCCTGCCAGTCCCCGGCACCCTCAAATCATGAGATCAATTTAAAAATCATGCGGTTTGTTTTTTTAACAGTCGAGCTCCTCGCAGTCCCCTTTCTGGCACTGGGGCCATCAGGGCCGCGCCCCGTTCCTGGTCTCCAGTTTTTCTCTGCACCCCCAAGGGCCAGAACCAGGCTTGGATTTGACACGCCAGCAGAGTGTCTCCTGACTCCAGGAGCTGGGGCTTTACAAGAAAAGACTAAATATCAGGAGCGGCGGAGGAAATCACAAGGTGGCTGACGCTGTCGGTCGGGGCGCAGTAATAGGCGGGGAGGAAAGCTGGAATCCCAGCCCCTGCCCACCAGGGACGAAGGAGAGCCGGAACCTGGGCCGGGGGGCTGGCAGAGCCAGGGCACCTGACAGGATCAGGCCCTGGTCCCCAAATTGGGCCCCCGCAGAGGGCGCTCGACAGTGTGCCTTATTCTCCCTTCCACGTTTCCTGTTTCCTCAGCCTGGTCCTGGAGCCAGAGTCAGAGCGCTCCCCGCCCAGAGATGGGGGTGCTGCCTGGGACCCCACATGGGCGGTGGGACCGGAGCTCGCCATGTGGGCATGTGGACAGACGGCATTTCCTGGCCTGGCTGGAGGGGTGGTCACGGAGGGCCAGTGCGCTGTGCCTCCCAAATCTCATCCCTCCCTGTCAGTGGGAGCCCCCACGAGAACCTCCCAGGCAGCTTCTGTACGGGCCACGTCGTCACCATCCATGTCCCCCCGGCCCCTCCCTCGCCCATTGCCCCCAGCCCTCCTCTGCCCCACTGACCTCCTGCCCCATTGCCCCCAGCTCCTCCTCTGCGTCCCCGTTACGCTGCATGGTCCTTTGGCTCCTCGCTCTGCGTGAAGGTTTAGCAGAAGGGAAGCTGGGATCTGCCCCTCGACCCCCCCCACCTGAGCCCTGTGTCCTGCTAGGCCCCTGCTCACCCCCAAGCCGGCCGTGCCCTCACCAGGTCCCCGCAGAGCCCCAAAGCTAAGGGAGGGCTATGGGGGCCACCAGGTCTTCCCATTTGCCCCCCACTGATAGGAACGCCGCCTGTTTGGGGGGGAGCCCCACGGGTGTCCCCACTCCCCAGTGCTGCTGGGAATCACCCTTTCCCCGGGGGGATCTGCGCACCCCTCCTGCCCCCCCAGCTCTCCCATCTCTTCCTAACCTGTCCCCCGCTCTGCCTGCCCCGCCCCACGGGATTTCCATGCACCCCTCTGAACTCCAACCCCTTCTCCCCCTGGAAATGCGAACGCCCCCGCTAATCTGTTCCTGGGGAAACACATGAAAACCCCTGTTCTGCAGCGACAGGGTCCAGCGGGGGTCTAGCATCCTCCCCCCCACATCCCCTTCCCTCCCCAGGGCGCTGGGGGGGGTGGGCAGGAAGGGGTTAAGGAGCCGTGTGATGATAACAGCCCTTTTGTCATTGAATGAGGGGAAGGAAAGGCTGCCTGCCTGGGAGATAATCAGTCACTTCGTGCACGGGAGAGCGAGGGAAGGGAGCGAAGGCAGCTCCCGGCCGCGGGAGCCCTGGCAGCGGGGCAGGCTGGGACGTGCCATGGTCTAGGGGTTCTGGGTGAGGGGCAGCGATGCGGCAGTGACGCCATGCAGTGGGCGCTGGTGGTGCTGTGCGGGGTCCTGGGCCAGCTGGGCGGCGCGCGGGGCCAAGGGGCCAACCTGACGGTGGCGGTGCTCCTGCCGGAGACCAACATGACCTACCCGTGGGCCTGGCCCCGCGTGGGTCCCGCCATCCGGCTGGCCATCGAGCGGATCAACCGGCAGCCGGACCTGCTGCCGGCCCACACGGTGCGCTGGGTCTTCGGGAACAGCGAGGACAAGCACGGGGTCTGCTCCGACTGGGCCGCTCCCGTGGCCGCCGTGGACCTCAGGCTGGCGGACCACCCCGACGCCTTCATCGGCCCCGGCTGCGTCTACGCCGCGGCGCCCGTGGCCCGCTTCATCAGCCACTGGAAGCTGCCGCTGGTGACGGCCGGGGCGGAGGCCCACGGCTTCGACAACAAGGAGGACATGTTCTCCCTGACCACGCGGGCCGGGCCCAGCCACCGCAAGCTGGGCGAGTTCGCCGTGCAGCTGCAGGGCCACTTCAACTGGACCCGCCGCGCCGTGCTGGTGTACTGGGACGAGAAGGTGGACGACCGGCCCTGCTACTTCGCCGTGGAAGGGCTGTACATGCAGCTGCCCACCCTCCACAACTTCACCGTGCTGGACATCCCCTTCCAGGAGAGCGACCAGGCCAACTACACCGTCCTCATCCAGGAGATCAAGAACAAGGGCAGAAGTAAGTGCCCCCCGCCACACTTAGCCCAGAGCCCCCTGCCTCCACCAGCCTCCCCCCCTCCAGTGCAGCCCACCCATGCAACGTCCGTGCAGCTCCCCGCTGCAGCCTCCCCCTCGACGCAGCCCAGCCTCCACGCTGCAGCGTCGCCCCTGCTCTGCAGTTCAACGTCTCCCCGGTGCAGTCAGTCACCCCAGCTTTGCCGCCCCCTCCCCAGTGCAATTTGCCTCCTGACCCCAAACTCAGGGCGTGCTGCTCCCCAGTGCAGCAGCCTTCCCGGCACGAGGCCCACGGCAACACCCCTCGCCCCCCATGGCACTTTTCTTCACACCAACACTGCCAGGTCCCCCGGTGCGTCACCTTAATGCACCCCCTCCCCAGGCTGCAGTGCTGCCCCGCTCCTCCCAGCCCCCCCGGATCGAACCCCTTCGATTCCCCGCTGGCCAGGGGGAAAGTTTTCCCCGTGTTGCTTTGTGTTAACTTTGTGGTGTGCTGCCGGCTGTCGAACCCAGCGCGGGGTCGCTCTCCCCTGCCCTGCACACGGGCCGGGGGAGCCACGCGGGGGGTGGCTGTGAACTGACAAAGGCAAGCCGCTCGCTGTGAAGGGGTGATCCGTTAGATGGTGACATGTTCATCCACCCCCCTGGGAAAGTACAAACCCCCCCGGACAGTGAGAGGGGGCAGCTCCCACAGGACGTGTGGGGGGGCCCCCTCCCAGCCCAAGTCCAGTGTGAAGGGGAGCCCGGGTGCAGGGAGATGGGCCAGAGACGCCGCATTTGTTCTGCTCCTATTTGGACCCAGTCGGGGGAATTCTGCTTTGGGGCTTGGGAGGGGGTCAAAGCTGGCCCCAACTGAAGCCATTCGAGGTGCAGCCCTCCCATCCCATCTAATCCCCCGACCCCGGCCAGGACTGGACCCTTCCTGGCAGCCTGCTCCCCGGGCTCTGCCCCAGCGGCAGTGGGGCCCCCCTGAGACGTACGAGGACACGGCTCCGGTGGGCGATTCCCTGCCCGAGCCGTCCCCTGGCGCTGCAGAACACGGGGATCTGGCGAGCTAAGGGCCCGGTGCGCAGTGTGCCTGCTGGCCATTGGCCCCAGGGCGACCCCACTGGGCTGCAGGATTTTTGCCGAGCGTTTCTTGTTCCAAACACCCCAGGCAGGTGGGCGCGGGGCAGGCGGTCCCGCGTCCCCCTGGGGTGCAGCGGGCCACTGCTGGGAAGAGCCCAGCCTGGGGCGGGGGCAGCTGGTGGGGACACTCGCTCTGAATCCCCCCAGCGCCGATGTCTCTCGCACGCACGGCTCTCAGCTCAGGGCCTGATCCAAACCCTGCGGCGGGAGGAGACTTTCCATTGACCTCAGCGGGCTTTGGCTCGGGCCCCGCTGGCAGGGAACAGGCGGGGCCCCTTGGCCCAGACCTGCAGGCTGAGGAGGTGACCTAGGGGTGAGCCGTGAAATTACCACCCTCTCCCAGCCTCCCCCTACGTCTTCAGCCAGAGCCCCGGGCTTGGGAACTGCAACTTCCAGCTCACTGGAGACGCCTGTGCGGGCACGGCAGGGACTCAGGGCTTCCCCCGCTGCGGGCGTGTCTGCAGCTGGCTGGATTGGGCTGTGTGCGTGTCACACTGGGCTGCGTTTGCACACGCATGTGTGTTTGCGTGTCCAGGCGCAGATCCATGTGGATGCGTGCGAGGGTTTTGGGCGGACAACAGGGGCTGGTAGGTTGTCTCCCTTTTAGGCTTTAGTTTGAGCTCCCTTGATTTCTGACCCACCATGGCCTAGGCACCCGACACTTACACGTCCTAGGTGCAGCTTGCTCCTAGCTCCTGCTGGGCAAAGTCCCTGACCCCCCAAGGCCCGGCCCATGGAGTGCAGCTCCCGACCCGGCCGGGGCCAAAGGGAAAGGATGTGGAGGTCTGGAAACCAAAGCTGCTGCGGCAAGCTCGGCCTGATCTGCGTGCCTGCTCCCCCAGGCCTGGCCGGTTGGGGTGACCACGGGGCCGGCCAGGCTGCTGGGAAGTGCAGGAGAGAAATGAGCTGCATCAGCGCCTGTCGGGTGAGGTCCGCGGGTTTGTGCCAGTGTCACTGAGAGCAGAAGCTGGCCCCGCAGGCAGGGAGCCAGGCGGGCCAGGGACCATCCCTGTGCTGCAGTCCAGGGCTGGGCATCTCCACGCTCCCCTCACACGCCAGGCGAGAGAGGCACGGGGGCTACCAGGCGACGTCTCCAGGCCGGGGCGTGGGATTTGGAACAAGCTGGAATTCCTGCGCGCAATGCCGATCCTCCTCCAGCCGGAAAATCTGACCCTGGGTGACGGAGCAGCCCGTGGCCCCTTCCTTCCCCCACGGCCCAGGCAGGGAGTTAACGGAGTGGAGAGATGTTTCCCTGCCCCTCTGACAGCTGGGCACCCCAGTGCCACAGCGATGGGCTTTACATGGAGATGCTGGGGTAGATGGGAGGAAGAGTGCCCCTCGGGATGGGCTGGGGGGGAGGGCTGCCCAGTTCTCCTCCCCCCCCGCATCAGACTGGAAATCGAAGCAGCGACCCCAGATGTCACCTCTGTAGCGCCCGTGTCCCCCATGGGCCTGCCCCGAAACTGCCACACACACCATCTCCCGCGTTAGCGGCCCAGCCCAGGAGGCAAGAATCCAAATCAGCACCCCGGCCTCGTCTGCAAACACGGTGGAGCCGGGACTGCTGCCCAGCTGGACAGACAGCCTGGGCTGGGGGCGGGAGGGGGCAGAGCTGGGCGTGGGGTTCCCAGTGTCATCCCTCCCTGTACAGCCTCTTCCACCTAGCAGCTCCCCCGACTGGCCGGGCAGCTCTGGGACACTCACGCCGTGGGGCCCTGCGGGACGTGGCGAGCTCGGCTCTGAGCCCCGTCTCCCTGTAGGAGGGTGAGCCCCTAGCTGGGCCGGCGTAGCCAGAGGCTGCAGGGTGACGCTGCAGGGAGCAGGAACAGCCCCTGCGGGGTCACCTCCGTCTGGCATCGCTGCTGCGGCATCCCCCTGCTCCCAGCAACGAGAGACTCGCTGCCCCCCCCGGGTTTAAACCCCCAGTGGGCTGGGGTCTTCCACAGCTGAACCTCTGCCTCTGGAACATGCTGAGTCCCCAAAATGCAGCCGTGTCTGGGGTGGGCTGCCGCAGCTGGCTGCCAGCCACGTGGCAATGCATGTTTAACGAGAGGAAGTGAAGCCGAATCCTGAAACCGATCGGAGCGGCCCGGGGAGCGCAGGGACGCAGGCCGGGCTCTGGCCAGGAATTAGGGGGGATTATCTTGTCTCTGGGGGCAGGGACGCTGCCCTGTTTGCAGCGGCAACTTCTTTCATGTTCGGCTGCTTGGGTAGGAATAGTGGAACAGGAAGAGGTGAGTTCGAGCCCCGCTGGAACCGTGCAGTTACAGATGCCCCCCCGCTCCGGGGCTTGGGTTACAGGGGGCCTGGCCCTTTAAGGAAAGATGGGTCCAGCCCCACCTGTGACCCACTTAGCTGGCCTCCCTGGGTGGAGGCAATGAGCAAAGTCACATGATTGGCAGGTCAGGTGGCCACATCAGGCCAGCTGGGGTGGAGGAGATAAAGGGGAGCCTGTGGCTGTTAGTGCTGGCTGGAGAGTAGCGGCTCTGTGCCGACTCTCCCTGGTCCTGGGCGGAGGGCCAGGGTGCGGCCTGTGGGCAGCAGGCGCCAGCAGAGCTGGTTGGCATGTGGCAGGCATGTGGGCTCGGAGGGGCTGGGAAGGAGCTCAGGGCTTTCCTGGGGAGTTTTGTGAACACACCCTGACCCCTGCAGCCCTAGAGGGGGAAACTGAGGCAGCACCTAGCCGGAAGCCAGGCTGGCTAGGTGGGACTCCTACAGCTTGCTTTGCTGTGCCTGGCTCTGTGGAAACCTCCCAGGCAGGCGGAGTATTGAATAAAGGCCAAGAGACACAGAGCCGGATCCTGAGCTCTGCTGCCTGCTGTAAATCCAGAGCCCGGATCCTGGGTCTGCTGTGGATTTGCTGGGGTGTCGCTGAGCGGGATCCAGGTCTGTGGTGTTTAAAGAGCCCCAGGGCCAGATCCTCCGCTGGTGCGAACAGGGCTGCCCTTTGCCTGGCTCTGTCTGCTGAGCGCCACGCTGGGCCTGGCGACAGAGCCGCCCTGCCGGGCCTGAGCTGAGCAGTAACCCCCTGTAGGGTACAGTAGACCTGGCGCTGGATGGGTGCTCCTGGGGTGTTGGGGAGCAGGCGTGGCATGGGGCACCCCGGGCGTGGCGAGCGCTATCTAGCCCTGGTGTCTGCCTCTCACCGTGTTGGTTCTGTGTCTGCCTGGGTTTGTTTTGTCTCGGCGGCTGCTATTTCTGGGGCCTGGCTCATTCCTTGCCCAGCTTCGTGCTCCCTCCAGGGACCTTCGCCAGAGCCCGTCGCTGCGGCTGGAATTGGGGGCGGTGCGGGGGTGCGCTGCAAATGCTCCTGTCATCAGGAGATATGGAGGGTCGGCGCGGGGAGCCCCAGGCTCTGTCCGCACCATCCAGCCAGCGTGCCCCGACATCGCCCTGGGGGGACCTGTCTAGGGACAAGGTGGGCTTTGGGCTGCGTGGCCCGTTAGTCTCTGTCCCCACTCAGCGAGACCCGCCAGCTCCCTGCGCCCCTGCCCATGGGTGGCTGGGCCCTGGCGCCCGGCGGTGGCTCCGGGTGGGCTGCAGAGGGGTGGGTGCGCAGGGCAGGGTGCTGGGCGAGCGCTGGATGAATCACTGCGTGAAGCCTCGGCTGGAGGGGAGGAAGCGCCCAGTCAGCAAACAGGAAACCCCTGGGCTGGCGCCCTGGCTGCGAGGGGCCGGGCGCTGACTCGGCCGGGCCCTGCTGACCGACGTGACTCCGGCTGCCTTGGCTGACATGGCCGGGCCGGCAGCAAGGAAAGAACGGGCCGGGCTGCGCAGCCGGAAAACAACAGGATGTTCCCGGCCAGCTGGGGCCGGGGAGAGGCTGGTCCCGGGGATCTCTCTGCTCCCCAGCCCCTGGGCGCTAGGCTCGCCCGCTTGCAGCGGGGTGTCTCCTCCAAGGCGCGATCAGGCCCCCCCAGCTGGCTGTCTTCTCCCCCCCAGTGTCGCTGATGACAGGCCCCCGCCTTCCTCGGTCCTGGGCCTTGCGGGCGCGGGGCGCTCGGTCGAGTCTCATCTCTGGGGTAGCCCCCAGCCGGCTGCGGGGGTGACACGCTGGCCTGGCCCCCTCCCCCTCCGCCCCGTGGCTCGTGTGGCTGCTGTGGAGTTGGACACGTGGGCACCGGGTGCCAAGGGCTGCAGAGAGTTGGGCCCCCAGCCGTCTCTGCCGTGCCCAGCGGCTGCATAGCAGAGGCTGGGCTGGGCTGGGCTGGCGCCACCACGGCTGCTGGCATGGGTGGGGGATTCTGGGGTTGAACCGCTCGTGGGGGGCCCCCCCACAGTCCCCGCTTCGCCTGCGGGCTGCCTTGTTACGGCAGCGGCTGGTGCCAAACGCAGGGACAAGGGCCCGTTGTTGCTAAGTAGATCAGTCGTTAGGCAGGGCCGGCTGACGAGCCGAGGCTGAGCCTCTCAGGTCACGGCCCCAGCGTTGGGGCTTTGCCCCAGACCCCACCTCTCTGCCCTTCCAGCCGGGGGGAGGAACAGCCGTGCCCCTGCCCGGCCCGGGGAGGATTGTGTGGGCTGGAAAAGCGGGCACGCGGCTTCCACCCGCAGCTAAGGTCCTCTCTCATGGGGCCCCTTCTGCCCTTCGAGGCAGGGACGTGGAGCCACACGCTCAGCAATGACCCTCCCCACTGTCCCGGACACCCCCTAGTGGTGGGGGAGCCTGGGGCACGTGCAGGGAAAGGGAATTGGGTGAGCTGGGTGGGAGGGGAACCCAGGCGTCCTGGCTCCCAGCCTTCCCGCTTTAATCTTCTCGACCCCACTCCCTTTCCAGAGTCCTGGTCTCCCCCCGCCCCCGTCATTCTATGGCTCTCACAGCCAGAGGTAGGAAGAGGCCCCCTCGCCCTGCAATTTGCACTCCAACCTTTTGTAATTGTGTTGCTCTGGGGACCTGGCCCCGGCCGTGGGCTCAGCGCCTCCAGATTTCACAACCTCTGCGTGGTGTGAAGGGCTGGGGGGGGGGCCGCAGCGGGCGGCTTGTGGCAGGGGGGGGGGGGGGGGGGGCGGTTGTCTTTCCAGCTCAGCATGGAAGGGACATGGAGAAAAGTGCAGGCAGAGCCCCAGGAGTTTGACTGCCCAGCTGTGCTGGGCAAGGGCAGGGACCCCTATTGTGGCTGCGGGGAGCGGGGGGTGCCCTGCATGTGCATGAGTGTGTGAGCGTGCGAGTGTGCGTGGCTGGCTCTGCAGAACCTGTTTTGGTCCCACACCAGCCCTCGAGCCCACATGGGGCCCTGGCTCTCTGCCGCTCCTGACCCCCCCCCAGCCACTCCGAAGGGCTGCGGGGGGCCGGGACCTAGCTGCAGACGAGGCCTCCCTGCTCCAGCTGGCCCAGCCCTAGTCTGTGCTCCCCTCCAGCGGCAAGATGGGGGGAAGAGGGTCAGGGCAGGATCTCGGGGGGGTTTGGGGGTTCCCCACATTGCTCCCTTGGCCCTGACCGAGCCGGAGCCGGGCCTGTGTCCCTGTGGCGTCCTCGGTGCAGCCAGCCTGGCCCGGGATGATGAAGCCACAGGTCCTATGGGGGCACATTCCCGCCACCCTGCACGCGGCCCAGGGGCCAGTGCCGTTAACCCACTCCTTGCCCCCGCAGTTGTGTACATCTGCTGCTCCCCAGACACCTTCCGCCAGCTGATGCTGCAGGCCCAGCGCGAGGGGCTCACCCAAGGGGACTACGCCTTCTTCTACATCGACATCTTCGGGGCCAGCCTGCAGGGCGCCCGCTTCCCTGAGCCCCAGAGGCCCTGGAAACGGGGGGACAAGGATGACGCCAATGCCATGGAGGCCTTTCAGGTGAGAACTGCCTGGGAGGGAGCCCTCCCGCCGGGCACCCCGGGGAGGCCTGGTGCCCCGTGCAGATCCCTGGTTCTGTGCCCACCTGGGTCCCGGTTTGGCTTCCAGCTGGCACGGATCTGTGGGGAGAGGGCAGCCTTGGTGGGGCCCGGCAGGGCATTGGCATGGAGACCTGCTTGGGCCCCCTTGCTGGGCCTGCTGTAGGTCCCGGCGCCAGCGCCATGAGTCCAAGGAACATTGGGTAGTAACTGCAGCGAGGGGTTGGGAACCGGGACCCAGTTCTGGTCTGGACCGTGCTCTTCTGGTTAGACTGGAAGAGGGGGCTATGTCCTATCCCGCCCTGGGAGGCCTAGTGTTATCAAAGGGAGCCAGGACTCCTGAGTCCTAGCTCTGCCACCAGTTGGCTGCGTGACTTCAGACAAGGTTCCGTGCCTCAGTTTTCCCATCTGTACAATAGGGGGCTAATGATCCTTCTGTCTGGGGCTGTGAGTCAGCGCCTGAGATCCTTGTAGGACTATTGGAGTGGCTGTGCCAGCCGAGCACTAGGCTGGTGTCCTAACCACTTGGCCGGCCTTCCCCCCCACCCCAGGCTGCTCCAGCAACAGCCCCAGGCAGGGTCCAGCGGAGTGCCCTGCTTGCGGGAGGGGCACTGGGCTGATGGACTCAGTTTGTAGCTCTGGCGCCCTGGGTTCGAATCCTGGTGAATGTACCCACGAAATGAGCTTGCTGGGCCTCAGCCCAAACTGCCTACTTACCCCAGCCCCCTACCCTCCCTGCCTCTGGCCAGGCCTTGCCTGTTTGCTCTTTGCTGCCAGCAACTAACGAGGAGGAAGGAAGCGAGATAACTTCCCCGGGTCTGAGCACTGAGAGTGGAGGCTATTAATAGGCAAGGGGGCAGGAAGCCACCTCCGACCTCCCCAGGGAGCCTGGGCCTGGAGGGGCGAGGGAGCTGCGAAGGTGGGCTGCGGGCTGTCCTGGGAGGGACCCGATCCTGAGAGCACGTTGGAGCTGAGGAAGGAGCGAGACCGCCAGACGTGAGGGCATCTGCCTAGGGGAGCTGGGCAGTGCAGGGGTGCCAGCTCCCCACAGAAAGTCCTGGCACCCACCCACCTGTGGGGCTGCAGGCGCCATGCGGGAAACCCAGGCCCCTTCTCTCCCCCAGGCCCAGGACCCTTTGTGGGAAGCCCCTGCCTGCTCCCAGCCTCTCCCCTCTTCCTCCCAGGCTGCAATGATCATCACCTACAAGGAGCCGGAGAACCCCGAGTACCGGCCCTTCCTGGAGCAGCTCAAGCAGGGCGCCCGCACCCACTTCAACTTCACCCTGCAGGATGGCCTGGTGAGACCCAGTCCCCCTTGGCCAGAGACATTGGGGGTGATGGTGTGGTCAGCAGGCTTGTCTGGGGGTAGCCGGCCCCACAGGGGTCGGGGGGCACAAGGGCTCGCCCTGGTCTGTGCTGCAGCTGGCACAATGCAGAACAGTGGCCATGGCACCCGCCGTCCAGGTGCAGCCCCCCGGGGCGCCCCAGCTCCAGCGTTTCTGAGCCGGCGCGTCCCTTTCAGATGAACTACATCGCAGCGGCCTTCCATGACGGGGTGCTGCTCTATGCCCAGGCCGTGAACGAGACTTTGCAGCAGGGCGGCACCGTCAGCAACGCCAGCGCCATTACCCGCCGCATGTGGAACCGCACTTTCTATGGTGAGTGCCGCGTGCCCTGCCTCACCCCTGGGGCCGCGCTCTCCGGGACGACCCCAACCTCCCATCCCGTCCGGATGCAGGGGTCTCCAAAGGCTGTTCGCCGGACGTTGCAGCAGCTGGGAGAAGTGCCCCGATGCCCCCCCATGATTCCCAGCAGAGACAGTGGGGCGCGCCACTCCACTGGTTGCCAGCTGTGGAGCCAAGCACCAGCCGCCCCCTTGCCAGAGAGACCCTTGCCCTGAACGGGCGGGCATCGTTAGCACTCCGGGTGTGAGCTGGGCTGGGAGCCCCAGGGCCGGGCCACTGGGCGGGAGATTGATGGGCTGTAGAGTGATGCAGCCCCCCCTGCAGCCCTGCGCCCACGCCGGGACCCCACGTGGCTCCCATCCCCCTTCAAGTGGGGCCCCTTCCACCGTGGGGCTAACGGGAACGCTGGGATGCCAGAGGTTCTGTCTGTCAGACGAGCCACAGCTCTGGGTCCTGTGCTCTTTGGGGTCAGCCCCCGGCCACTTCCCGACATGGGGAGGAGGCGAGTCTGTTCCGGCGTCTGAAATTCCCCAATGGTTCCAGCTGTGTGCTGGTTTCTCCTTTGCGTTTTAGCCAGTGCTGTGCAGCGTTGCTGTGCGCTGCTGCACCCCACCCCAGAGACAGCCAAGTCTGAACACCGGGTGAAGGATCCCTATATAACCAGTCCCCACGCCCCACCCCAGAAGGGTTGTATCTCACTGCCAGGCGAGAAATCCCTGTTTTAACCAGCCGCCACACTCCACCCCAGCGGCAGTTGCATCTCAGAGCCATGTTGTCCCTCCCCGACGCCCCCTTCTCCATTTGTAGCCCAGGGTCTGTTCTTCCGGGCCCCGCTGCCCTATGCCCCTGGGCGCTGCCCTGTGCTGGGGCCGGTCCCGCGCGCTCTCACTCCCCCTTCCCCACAGGAGTCACCGGCTTTATCAAGATTGATGACAACGGAGACAGGGAGAGCGACTATTCGCTGTGGGACATGGACCCCGTGTGGGGCGTATTCCAGGTCAGTGGGCCCAGCCTTGTCCCCTGCACCACCCACAAGGCTAGGGCCGGGATGGCTCTGGGGGTCACACTGGAGGGGCAGACGGCAGCCAGAGACGTGGGGAGGGGGGGGATCTGCTGTGTGCCTCCTCCCAGAGCCCCCTCTCACTCTGCAGATCATCTACAACTACAACGGCACCACCAAAAGGCTGAGCGCAGTGCCTGGACGGGAGATCCACTGGCCAGGAAAGGGCATACCCAGGGATGTGCCGCCCTGCGGGTTCGACAACAGCAGCCCTCTGTGCCGCAAAGGTGGGGCCAGCGTGTGCCAGGCTCTCCCCCCATCCCCCTCCCCCCCGGGGACTTTGCATGGCAAGTTCCAAGGGTTTTGTTCCCTTGCCCAGGCCCCTGGTGCAGCTCCAACCAGCCTGCGCCCCTGGCCCGTTGCCAGCACAAATACCTTCCCACGGGCAGCAACCAACCTCCCCCTGCGAGGAGGGGCCGCGCTGGGCTGGCTGGCTGGAAACAAGGCCCGCTCGGCAGCCCAGCCAGCCATGCGACTCCATCCCCCCCACCCCCAAGCTTCGCACCCCACAGTGGGGGGTGTCGTGAGCCACCCACCTCCCAGGAAATCCGCCTGGCATCGTGGAACTGCCCCCTCGGCATGGCGAATGCCGCTGGCAAGTCTCCTGGGTGTTTCTCTGCCCCGCACCCCATGCCACCGGAACAGGGCCCTGCCACAGGGCACACTCCCCCCACCCCGACTGCCTCTGCCCTGAGGGGGAGGCTTCTCTACTTGGGGTTTTGCTGCCTCTCGGCTGTTGCCCTGGGAACTTCCCCCCCCAACTCGCCTGGCCCATGCAGCCCCTGGGCTGGATTTGAACCCAGGACCCCTCATCGCCCGTCTCCCTTGTTCTGCAGCCAGCTTCTCCACCCTGGAAATCCTGTCCACCGTGGTCAGCTTCATCCTGCTGAGCATCACCATCACCTCCTTCTTCATCTACAGGTGCGCGGGCGCCTCCCCCCGAGCAGTGCCGCGGCCAGGGTGCAGGGACAGGGAAATGGGGGGGTGTCAGTGACCCTGGAGAAATGCTCCTCATGTGGGGGGAGGGGTTACCTGGCGGGGGCCTGTAGGGGGGACACTGGAGGGGGGTGGGGTGTTTTGTTCTGGCTTTGTGCAGCACCTAGCGTGGGGGGCTGTGGCTGAGGCCCTCGGGCCAGCGCTACCTCAGTGCAGCGTCGGGAGACGTTGGGGAGAACGTATGGGGGGCACCGGGGAGCTGGGGCTGGCGGCTCCGGCCTGGTGCCCTCACTCCCCCCCCGGTATGTCCCGGCACAGGAAGCTGAAGCTGGAGAAGGAGCTGGAGGCCGAGCTGTGGCGCGTGCGCTGGGAGGACGTCCAGTCCAGCACCCTGGAGAAGCATCTGCGCAGCGCTGGGAGCAAGCTCACCCTGTCCCTGGTGAGCCCCTGGGGCTCGGCCCGCGGGGGGGTCTGAGCTTGCCTCTCGGAATGGGACCCCGGGCCGAGCAGCCCCCCCAAAGGGCCCCCCCCCCGCTGGCCAGTGCTGCAGGGCGGGCATCTCGGGGCGAAGGTGAATGAAACGCAAATGGGCTCAGGGAGCTGGAGCACGGCTGGGCCCGGCGGTGGCCATGCCAGGAGACAAGGGGCAGCTCTACCCCCCCAACCCTTCTTGTGCCCCCTTCAGAGCCGTGTCCCTCCCCTCCCCCCCCACGCCGCAGCAGAGAGGAAAAGGGCCAGTTCTGCTGCACCCCCTCTCCCCCGCCTGGGAAGGGGCACCCCGCCTCGGGGAGAGGGGCAGGTTCCCTGAGGGCCGTGGGGGGGTTTCCATTCACTGCAGAAGGGGGGGCATTGGTGCTGCCCCTGCGCCTGCTGTCCCCCCCCCCCACTGACTGGCACTTGCCCTTGTGCAGAGAGGGTCCAACTACGGCTCCCTGTTGACCACGGAGGGGCAGTTCCAGGTCTACGCCAAGACAGCCTACTACAAGGTGAGCGCGCGGGGCAGGGCCGGGGGGGAGCTCTGCCCTCGCAGCCGGGGGGCATGGGGCGCTGGGCTGTGGGGGATGGGGGCGCTCTCCCCTTGCAGCTGTGGGGCACTGGGCTGCGGGGGCGGGGGCTCTCTCCCCTCGCAGTGAATGCCCACTCTGGTGTCGTCACCACCTGCCCATAAATGTTAAGCGGCTGCCCGTTTGGGGGGGAGCAGCGACTCCCTCTCTGACCCGTCCTCTCCCCAGGGGAACATCGTGGCAGTGAAGCATATAAACCGGAAGAGGATCGAGATGACGCGGAAGGTGCTGTTTGAGCTGAAACACGTAGGTACCTGCCCAGCCCAGCGCCAGGCGTGTGCCAGGGCCCCACATCGCAGTGGGGTTGTGGGGGGACAGTGCGGGGCGGGGGGGCGTTTCCCCAGAACGCGCCTGCCCTACAACTGCAACCCAGCAGCCGCCGATGTCAGGGCCCAGCACCTGCCCAGGGCTCAGCACCTGGCCATTGCATCCAGCACCGTGCACCTTGGCCGCCCACAGGGGCACCGCGCCGGCCCCTTCCCTCCCCCGACTTGCAGTCGTGGTTAGAATCACTCGGGCTGGGAGCCAGGACTCCAGGGTTCTGTCCCTGGCTCAGGGGGAAGGGGTGAGCTCTGGTGGGTTGGGGGGCCGGGAGCCAGGATTCCTGGGTTCTGTCCCTGGCTCGGGGGAAGGGGTGAGCTCTGGTGGGTTGGGGGGCCAGGAGCCAGGATTCCTGGGTTCTGTCCCTGGCTCGGGGGAAGGGGTGAGCTCTGGTGGGTTGGGGGGCCAGGAGCCAGGACTCCTGGGTTCTGTTGCACAATGGAGTGTGGCCTGTTTGCTTTGCTTTCCCAACACCCTCTCTGGGTGCGAGGGCCCTTGAGCAGCATGGAGATCTGGGGGCAGCTGGCTCAGGTCCACAGCTGCCCCCCACCCCCCATATCGCCTCCAGCCAGGGGCTGGACTGAGGCGTGCGAGCAGCCGGCTCTGCGGCTCTCTGTGGCCCAGCCCATCAACCCCAGCGGGCTCTTTCCTCTGCCTCGGCCCATGTCCGCCCAGCTCAGGGGCAGGGGCCCTGTGCCAGCCCAGGCTGGGGATCCATCAGGGAGCTGGCAAGCACGCCACATTGCACAACAGCCCACGTGCACTCGGGGGGGGGGGGCTCTCCTCCCACCCAGAGCACCCAGGGGCCAATTGCTGGCTGGGCCCAGGCATTTCACTTGCCTTCTGGCTTCCTCCCCCTCCGGCCCGAGGGGGGCTGGGCTTGGCTCCCAAATTATCTGGCGGGGAGGGGGTGGTAGGACCCTGACCCACCCTGGGACCCCGCTCCCCCCTCAGCAGCACCCCCCTTGCTAACGAAGCTCCCCCTCTCGTTAGCAGCTGGAGCCCCCGCCAGTGCTGGGGCGTGTTTGGTGCAGTCGGAGAGGAGGAGACGCCCCCTCCCAAGCCATGTGCCAAGAGCCTCTTGGCAGCCCCAGGCCTGGGCCGTGGCCCCCAGGGCAGGGGTGGAACTGACAGGGGAAGGGAGGGGGAGCGAGAGGGGGCGAAGGCAGCGCGGGAGACGCTAGGGGCCCCCCCGCTCTCTAACCCGCCGTCCTGGCCCTGCGCCGAGCACCCAGCCTCCTCTAGGCCCTCCTGAGAGCCCAGCCCGGAGCCGTCCCCTGGCCAGGGAGGGCTGCGCGGACACGCGTGCACACACGTGCGAATTCACACGTGCAGTCGCAGGCACTGAAATGCCAGGCTTAGAGCTGGCAGCCTGCTGCCGGCACCTGGTGGGTGGGGCTCCCGCCCCCCAAGTCAATGGGGCCAGCCCAAGGCACCGGAACTCCCCCTGCCCGCCTCTGTGCCAGGGCCCTGGGTGCAGGCGCCAGTCCAGCCCCACAAGGCCAGCCCCTGGGCCTGTGTGTGTCCTGCCCCCCCCCCGCTCTGGGCTCCCTGGCCGGGGGCTCTCCCAAGCCACCCTGCCTCACAGCCCCTGCCAGGCTGGGGAGCGCTGCGCAGGCCTGCATGTCCCTTTCCCCCATGGGCCTTGAGGAATCTGTCCCGCAGGCCCCGTGTCGCTGCCTCAGAGCTGCTGCCCCGGCGCGGGGCAGGGCCTGGCACAACATGGGGGTGGCAGGGCGCAGACAGACCCTGTGGTTCTGCCCCTTGGCATCTCTGTTGCCCTGCTCTCCACACTGGTGTGAAGCCCTAGTGTGGACGTGCGGCGGCGCCGTGGCATATGGTGGGGGGGCACTTCCCGCCCTGTGTGCCATGGAGAGGGGCCACTGTCCCTTCCTCGCTAATTAGAGATCTGCCCGAGCCAAGGGACAGCGCCGGGGGTACAGGGAGCTGCCTCGGCCCCTGGTCACTGTATGGGGCGCTTCCCAGGCCCCAGTTGGCGGGTGGTATCCTCCCAGGTGGGGAAACTAAGGCACAGGGCGGTTATGGCCCAACATTTGCCATGGGGTTTTGCTGGTTATGGACACTCCACCTCAGACAGCTGGGGTGGGGCTCCCCTCCCCAGAACCAGGGAGGAATGATCCCCACTCACACCCTGGGGGGCTGCTGGGCCTTTGGAAAGCTGGTGCCCAGGCCCTGAGACCGGGCATTCCCATTGCCATCAGCCGGGGCTGTGGCTACCTGCCACCCTCTGTGCAGCCGGGGACCTTGGTGCAGAGCCGGCAGAGTCTGTTCAGCTCGATGGGCCTCTACTGACTGTACCTCACCCCTAGCGCCCCAGGTAACGACCCTCCTCCTGCTGCCCTCAGCATCCCATCTCCTGAGTCCCCAGCCGCTGCCGCAGAGGACCCGTGGTGGCCAGCTCGTCTGGGGATGTGACCGAAATCCAGCACATGAAATCCCCATCCCTGCCACGCCCCAGGCTCGGCAGAGCACCAGGAGGAAAGGGCTGGCAGCCCGGACTCCTGGGTTCTCTTCCGGGCTCCGCTGGGCAAGTCCCTTCGCCTCTGTACCTCAGTTACATGGTCGAGCTATAACGGGCCAGCGACGCCCAGCTGCCGGGGGAAGCCTCAGGGACTGGTGTAGAGAGCAGCAGCCTGCGGGCACGGCCAGGTCAGACCTAGCGACATGACTTGCTGCCTGCCGGACAAGGCACCCTCAGGGCCCAGCCGCCAGCTAACTGGTTCCCCAGGGATCTCAGGGTTAAATGCACCGTGTAGGCTAGAAACCCAGGTCCCGGTTCTTTTCGGGTCAGAGTGCTCAGGTACCTCTTAGCGGTTCCTCTTCCCTCCATCGTCCCAGCCCTCGGCCGGTCCCATCCCTCTCCCTGACTCAGCTCGCAAGGTCTTTTGTGGGCCTAGACGGGCCAGGGCTCTTCTATACAGGCTGGTCTCCCCCAGAGCAGGGTCCTACACCAGGCTGGGGGTGTCCATCCCGTTCAGCCTCTAGAGGACGGGGCTGGTGTGGGGTGCACATTTGTAACTGCGAGGGCGATTGCTCTGGGGTAGGGAGAGCTTCCGAGTTAGTGCCGCCCAGTGTGGGGGGCAGTCGGTCCCAATGCAGCGCGTGGGGTGAATGCCTGCAGCAGCCCTGTCTCGTCGAGCCGGGACCTTCCCTCTGCCCCCACGCATGGAGGAAGGTTTTGGCACGTCGGGGCCTTTTTAAATGTAAGTGCTGGCTGGGGACCCTCTGTCCCTGCGCCAGCTGTGGGGAAAGAGCAGGCAGGGGTTGAGTCAGAGAGGGGTGGGGGGTGACCGGCCAAGAGGAAACTGGCCGCATGTTCCGAAACACCCCTGGCCTGTGCACGCGGATTGGTGTGCGAGCGGGGCCTGGCTTGCAGGAAGCTGCGCTGCATCTCCAGGCATCTGGCCGCAGCTGGGGGTGCGGGCGGGCGGGCGGGCCTTACATTGGGTCATTCTTCTGCTTTTGGGACTGGAATTCAGGCCAAGAAGTGGGGGCTGCTGTTCACGGAGTGACCTCAGCCCCCGCCCCAGCTCGCCTTGTAAATGTCACGCGCTTGGACGCCGGCCAGACGATTTCCTGCCCACCTGACCGGCCTGATCAATCCTCCACTGGGCTGAGCGGCGGTTTCCTCTGCAGTGTCTGCCTTAACTGCTCTGCGGCTGTTAAACAGCAGCTGACCCCCACCCCAGAGGTGGCTGCATCTCAGAGCCAAGTGAGGAATCCCTTGTATAAATACTTGCCACTCTCCCCCTGCCACACACATGCCCTTCAGAGGTGGCTGCATCTCAGTGCTGGGTGAAGCAATGCCTCTGCATGTGCCCTGCAATGTGCCCTGGGAGGAAAGGCGCCATGGCCTGAAAACGGCCTTCCTGTAACCTGCTTGGTCCATCCCCTGCAGATGAGAGACGTGCAGAACGAACACCTGACCCGCTTCATCGGCGCCTGCACGGACCCCCCAAACATCTGCATCCTGACGGAGTACTGCCCACGTGGGAGCCTCCAGGTACCCTGCAAGGGCCGTGGGCCAGAGGCAATGCAGTGGGGTCTAGTGGATGGGGCTGGGACTTTTGGGTTCTCTCCCCCATGCTGGGTGGGGAGTGGGGTCTAGTGGTCAGAGCAGTGGGGTGGGGCTGGGAGCCAGGACTCTTGAGTTCTCTCCCTGGCTTTGGGTGGGGAGTGGGATCTAATGGGTTGGAGCAGGAGGCCTGGAAGCTAGGACTCCAGGGTTCTCTTCCCACCTGAGGGGGTGGGGCGGTTCTGCGTGCCAGCAAATGAAGGTTTGCCCAGCACTGTGCAGTGCCTCCCAGAAGGTGCTGGGACAGCGGGGGAGGCACCCTGCTTGCTGCAGTTCCTGCGGGGGGCATCACCAGTTGCCGAACTCCTTGGGGCTGGGGGGTGGAGAACGTCCGTGACCCGCCATCCAGGCTGCACTCCATGCCCGCTGTCTTGGCAAAGGGCGTCACCAATCCCACTGCGGCAACGCAGGGGCCGGCGGGTCAGGCTCCCAGACACGGGTGTGGAGGGTATCCGGGGCTCCCCCTTTCCTGGGATGTCATGGGCCAGCAGAGCACCGGGCCACCTGCCCCTCCCCACCAGTCCTTCCCCCTGCAAAGCAGTGGACAGGCCTGTCTGTGCCCCACCTGTGCCCATGGGGCAGCGGGCAGCCAAGACAGGACCATCCCCTCGTTGGAAGCTCAGGCTTTGCAGGAGCGATGCCCGGGCAGGGGCTGTGTCTGAGTTAGAAGGAGGGGGCCTTCGGCTGGGCTTCCTCCCCCCCCCACTCCCCCTCCCTGCCAGGGCCCAGCGAGCGCTGGCGAGGGTTGCGGGGGCCGCTTCCAGGCAGGATGATTTATAGGTGGGGTGGGGGCTGCTCCCTCCCACGTTTCCTCTAGGGCCAGGCCTGGATTCCTGGCTGCACGCCCTGGCCTGACGCCTTTTCTCCAATGGCCAGTGGGAGGCTGGAGGGGTTGTAGCCGGATCGGCCCCTGGGGGTCCCTGCCTGGTACCCCACTTGCCCGGGTGCCGTCAGTGGCCATGGGCCTCCCCGCCAGCCAGCCAGGCGACATGGGGACGTGCTCCCTCCTTCTCCAGCTTGCTCGCTGTTTAACACGGAGCCATTACACCCCTACAGCCCCCAGCAGGGCTGGGACAGATCCCCACTTACCCCCCACACACACTCCCTGCCCTCCCGCCGGCCCTCCATGCTGCTCCTCCAAACCACATCCATGTGTGCCATGCGCGCTGTCCACCAGCCCGGCCCCGTGCTGCGCCCACCCCCGGGGCTGGCCCAGCATAGCGCAGCCGAGCCCGTCCGGTGCCCCCATCCCTCGCCATCAGGCCCCACTGGTGCCACGGCCCAGAGGAGCTGGGGGGGAGACGGGGCTGTGGGCCCTGGGGGGAGGCGCCAGAAGGCTCCGGAGCCCTAGATGGGGGCGTGGGGGGAAGCTCTGACCCCCTGGAGGAAAGGTGGCTGAGCCTGGCTCTGTGCCGTGCAGGACATCCTGGAAAACGAGAGCATCACCCTGGACTGGATGTTCCGCTACTCGCTCACCAACGACATCGTCAAGGTACCGGCCCGGCACCCCCACAGTCCCACGGCCCCCC
>ML675647.1:7818852-7886277 GCA_007922155.1 Mesoclemmys tuberculata
TCCATGCTACACTAAGCAGACCTTCTGATTCAGGTCTTTGGTTTGACCTGCATCCACACTGCAAAATGACAGGGCTTGAACCTGAGTCACAACAGGACTCGGACTCTGACACCATCCCTTTTCCGACAGGGTCCTAGGACCTGGGTCCTGAGTGCTTTCTGACCTGAGTCATGCTGATTTGTGTGTAGACAGAAGGGGGACTTGGGCTCAAACCTGAGTCAGGGCCTGGGCTTAGTGGGCAGTGTAGACCTGCCCTGCACGTCTTCAGAGCTGGGATGCAGTTGTCCCCTAAGTCAGTGATGTCTCACTGGGAGGGGGAGGGGAAGGTGTGGAGGGGTTGGGAAGATCTGAGCCAAGACAAATGCCCTCCTTCTCCAAGTCCCTAGGTCATGTGGGTAAAAAGGATATAGCTAGATTCTTGCTGGAACTATCAAAGGAGACTGCATCGCTGGGGAAAACTCTTCAGGAAATCGAGGCTCAGGTGATCTTCAGTGGGATTCTGCCTGTCCCTACAGGAGGACAACAAAGGCCTGACATGATTCTGATGATCAACAGATGGCTCAGGTAGGGGTGCTCTAAGGAGGGCTTTGGGATGTATGGTCACTGAGAGGCATTCATGGACAGAGGACTGTTCTCCTGGGGTGGACTTCACCTAAGTAGGGAGGGAAATGCACTTCTAGAATGGAGGCTGGCATAACTGATTGAGAGCTTTAAACTAGGGAGTTGGGAGCGATGGTTGGGAGATGCCCAGGTAATCTCCACACCTGATTTCAGCATTGAGAGGAAAGAAAATGAAGAAAGGACACAGCAGTGGGGAGCAGAATGGACATTGAGAGAGGGTAGCGTAGATACCAGTCTAATAGGTGATATTAGCAATAGAATGACTGCCAAATCAGGTAAGAAATGTGAGGGAAGCCAAACAGTAAAAATTACGATGTTTGGATGAGGAGCCTGGTTAACAAAATGAAGGAACTAGAGCTACTGGTAGAGGAAGTAAAACCAGCTGTTATAGGGATAACAGAAACATGGTGGAATAGCAGTCACGACTGGCGTACAAATATTGAAGGGTATGTGCTGTTTAAGAAAGGCAGATATAAATGTGAAGGTGGTGGAGTAACATTGTATGTCGATGAATAGACTGTAAAGAAATTAGAAGTGATGGAATTGATAAGGCAGAGTCTATCTGGGTGAAAATCACATTGGGGAAGAAAACTACTAGAGTTTCCCTTGGGATAGGGCTTGGGGTGTGCTACAGACCACCAGGATCTGATGTGGACATGGATAGAGACCTCTTTAAGGTTTTTATGAAGTAAATAGTACTGGGAACTGTGTGGCTATAGGAGACTTTAACTTCCCAGATATAGACTGGAGGACAAGTGCTAGTAATAGGGCCAAGATTTTCCTGGGTAGCTGATGGATTCCTTCACCAAATAGTTACTGAACCAGCAAGAGGGGATGCCATTTTAGATTTGGAACTGGTGAGTAGTGAGGACCTCATAGAAGAACAGATTGTAGGGAACAACCTTGGTTCGAGTGACCATGAGCTAATTCAGTTCAAACTAAATGGAAGGATAAACAAAAATACTTCTGTGACTAGGGTCTTTGACTTCAGAAGGGCTAACTTTAAAAAATTAAGTTGCGGTCAGTTGGAGATGTGGACTGGACTGAAGAACTCATGGATCTAAAGGTGGAGGAGGCTTGGAATTACTTCAAGTCAAAGTTGCGGGAACTATCTGAAGCCTGCATCCCAAGGAAGCAGAAAAAATTCATAGACAAGAGTTGTAGACCAAGCTGGTTGTGTAAGCATCTCAGATAAGTGATTGAGAGAGCCTACAAGGAGTGGAAGATGGGAGGGATCAGCAAGGAAAGCTACCTCTCGGAGGTCAGAGCATGTAGAGATAAAGTGAGAAAGGCCAAAAGCCAAGTAGAGTTTGACCTTGCAAAGGGAATTAAAACCAATAGTAAAAGATTCTATAGCCATACAAATAGGAAGAAAACAAAGAAAGAAGTGCAATTTTTACCCACTGAGGGTGGGGTGGAGGTTAAGGATAATCTAGGAATGGCCGAATATCTAAACACTTAGCCTCTGTTTTTAATGAGGCTAATGATGAGCTTGGGGACAGTGGCAGGGTGGCTAATGAGAATGAGGATATGGAGGTAGAAATTACCACATCCGAGGTAGAAGCCAAACTCGAACAGCTTAATGTTATTAAATCGCGGGAGGGGAGGGCAGATAATCTCCATCCAAGAATATTAAAGGAACCAGCACATGAAATTGCAAGCCTATTAGCAAGAATTTTTAATGAATCTGTAAACTCAGGGGCTCTACTGTATGACTGGAGAATTGCTAACATAATTCCTATTTTTAAGAAAGGGAAAAAAGTGATCTGAGTAACTACAGGCCTGTTAGTTTGACCTCAGTACTATGCAAGGTCTTGAAAATAAATTTCAGAGAGAAAATAGTCAAGGACATCCAGGTTAACAGTAATTGGGATAAAATACAGTGTGGCTTTACAAAAGGTAGGTCGTGCCAGACCAACCTGATCTCCTTTTCTGAGAAGATAAGACTTTTTAGACAAAGGGATCTAATTCAACTAGATTTCAGTGAGGCATTTGATAGTTCCACATGGGGAATTATTAGTTAAATTGGAAAAGATGATAATTAATATGAAAATTGGAAGGTGGATAAGGAACTGGTTAAAGGGGAGACTACAACGGGTCATACTGAAAGGTGAACTGTCAGGTGGAGGGAGGTTACTGGTGCAGTTCCTCAGGGATCGGTCTTGGGACCAATCTTATTTAATCTTTTTATTGCTGAGCTTAGCAAAAAAGTGCAAATGTGCTAATAAAGTTTGTGGATGACACAAAGTTGGGAGGTATTGCCAAGACAGAGAAGGATTAGGATATCATACAGGAAGAGCTGGATGACCTTATAAACTGAAGTAATAGAAATAAGATGAAATTTAATAGCAGAAAGCGCAAGGTCATGCATTTAGGGACTAATAACAAGAATTTCTGCTATAAGCTGGGGGTGCATCATTTGGAAGAGACAGAGGAGGAGAAGGATCTGGGCGTGTTGGTTGATCACAGGATGACTATGAGCTGCCAACATGTAGTGGACATGAAAAAAGCTAATGTGGTCGTAGGATGCCTCAGACAAGGTATGTCCAGTAGAGAGAGGTGTTAGTACTGTTATACAAGGCGCTGGTGAGATCTCATCTGGAATACCATGCGCAGTTCTGCTCCCCCATGTTTAAGAAAGATGAATTCAAATGAACAGGTGCAGAGAAGGGCGACTAGGATGATCCAAGGAATGGAAAACCTGCCTTATGAGAGGAGTCTCAAAGAGCTTGGCTTGTTCAGCTTAACCCAAAGAAGGACTGAGGGGAGATATGATTGCTCTCTATAAATACATCAGAGGGAAAAATACCAGGGAGAGAGAGGAATTATAGTTCAGTGCCAATGTGGACACAAGAACTATTGGATAGAAACTGGCCAGCAGGAAGTCCTGTTTAAATTCTGGTCTGAGGCCTTGTACCCCAGTTGAGCGCACTTAGCTTGGTTTTGACAGTGAGACCTGCACCTCCCTGGGCAAGCCCCTGTATGAAGCCTCCATTTGAGAGCAGAACAACCTTGCTGGCTCTCTAAGGGCTGCCCCCATAAGAAACAGAGCTCTCTTGCTAAGGCAGGTTTCTGGGTCTGCTGCAGGGGCCACTCACCAGACTTCACAACCTTTGTTCACCCGAGAGTCTCTCCTTTCCCAATGTTGCTAGCACCTGGCTTGCTGGCCTGCTCCTCCCATGGCAGGCAGTGGTACACAGGGCGCTTACAAGCTGGTGTTCAAAGCACACTAGACCCTTTCTTAGTCGGACATTAGTCCTTACCCCCCCCCCACCCCCATGGTGGCTCCATCCTGTTGTTAAAGATTATTTGAGCACAAGAAGGGTTTCGTGGACTAACCTGCCCCACTCCTCTTGCTAGTTCTTGCAATTTTGCAGGCACACTTTCCTCTATTTTAAAATAGATTTTCCTCTCCCCTGTTGCTGTACGTAAGACCCACAGAAGCGAAGGAAGCTGATTGACTACAGAAGAAACCTGAAGTGGGCAGCACACAATGCTGTCGAACGTGCAAAGTGAAGTGAATTCAGATCACTTGTGCTCATCCGTAACACCTGCTGCAATAGCAAGTTGCAAAAGGGCTGCTCGAATTCTGAGACTTTACGCTGGCGTTCTCCCTTGAATCACAGTAGATCGTTAATACAGTAGCGTGCCACCCAAGTGCCTAGCTCAGTGATCCTGAGTGGGGAGGGGTGTTTAGCCCGAGCTTCGGTACCAGACGTGCAGAAACTGTCACGACCCGCTTACCAGCCCAAGTGCTAAACGCTCCTGCCCTCTTTACCATACCGACAGGAACAAAAGGCCATTTTCCTTGTCGGAGGGCGGGGGAGCCGTGTGTTCCTTTTCAGGGGCAGGTAGGAGAGCGAGGCTTGCCAAGACTGTCGATGGTCTCAGAGAAGGATGGTGCTGCGGGTGAGGCACCGAGTTTGGACATGGAAGAGCTGACTTCAGTTCCTGTCTCTGCCCAAACTTCTGGGGTGACCTTGGGCAAATCACTTAATTTCTGTGTTCCTCAGTTCCCCATCTGCAGAAGTGATGGTGGGGTTCTCTTCTGCCCCCCCTTCTGTCTTCTCTATTTAGGCTGTAATCACTTTTCATCAGGGACTGTCTCAGACTGTTTTCACTGGGCCCAGCGCAGGCCCACGCTGACCTTTTCTGAGGCGTCTCTGTGCTACTATAACGCAGTTGTTAAACACAACAGCTGTGCTTGGATCTGTGTAGGTCCCACTGGAGACAGAGGCCCCGACTGTCACTTAATGTTGTGAATGTTTGGCGGCGGTGCTTATTTAATTATTTGTATTTCAGTAACGTCTAGAGGTCCCAGTCAAGGGTCAGGGCCCCACTGTAGTAGCTGTTGCACACACACGAGAAGACAGCCCTTGGCTGTTGTCATAGAAGACGGTTTTGCTGCTCGAAGAGCTTGTTTTGCATCGAGAGAACTCTGAGCAGCCGACAGCACCCTGGGAGCATGTGCGTCTGATATGCTGCACTGGCCAGACCCTGCCCCAAAACTACTGTCAAAGGTTTTGCAGTTGCAAATTAACCAAGTTGTAGCATGTTGCGCATACTGGGTTCGTGACTTTCTCGCTGTCGTGTCCTTACCAGGGACATTCACATAAATACATCTGCTCCTGCTGTGGTTCTCAGTCAGAAGCTACTTACCAAATTAAGTAATTAAAACGGGGCCCTTGGACTCCAGCACCTTGTCTGAGCACTCAATTCACATAAAATGAAAGCCTCTTATCTCTTGCAGTTCAGTAATGAGCTCAGCCCTGCTGTAGCTGCAAGGCGCTAGCATGTGTCCAGAACAGTCCCTGTCACTGGGGCCCAATGGCGCTGCCTGTGAATTGTTACTTCAGAGAGAATTTAACCTATGAAACTATAGATCTGTTCTCAGAATGGGGACTGGTGGTCCCGCTTCACAGCGGCCTGTGTGTCGTTCATTGCCCCAAATCCATTCGTATTCATTGGCTCTGCGGGCAGGGGGATGACAGCAGAATATTTAGGACACAGACTAGGAATAAAAGAGCACTTACGGGGCAGTAGCTTCTCCAGTCAGCTGGTGGTTCTGGGGCTCTGACATAGGGCGAGAATGATTGCTGTGCTGGTTTTCCTGTCTGGGTGTTTATCAGGGCCCCCATCCCTGGAGGATGTGTGGTGTCTTGAGCACAGATAGCAATAATCACCCGTCGCCTCTCTCCTCACCCTTTCATCAGCAGCAGAAAGTGATAGGGCCAAAGATTTCAAAGCTGACTAGTGATTTTGGTGCCCAATGTGGGACATGTCCAAGTGGCTCTGTTTTCAGAGGCGGGAAACCAGCGCATTTGGAAAGCTGGGCCCCTTAAAGGCATCTCAAATTAGGCTTCCAAAATCACGCCTGAGAATCTTGGCCCCAGTGTTTTGTTACTTACCCAAGGCACCACGAGTGGCTGAGGAAGTGGGTTCTGGGTGCCTGTTCCTGCTAGCTGATGTATTGATTTTTGTCTATTTCAGAGATTAGAAAGGTGCATGGGCATTGTGACATCGCTGACCAATGGAGTGTCGGAGAGGGAAGCTAACGATGCCCTAAATGCTCACGTAAGTGCCGGATGTGATTTTTCCATTGGCTGTTCTGGGATGAGGCAAGGGTAGACATGGACTTATGGACTGACAAGGGAGGAGTGGCCACTCCCTCCATCCTCATGCTGCCCTGTTCATGCAGCATTTCCCCTTGTAATTAATTGCAACTCCAAGCCCATAAAGCATACACATATGTTCAGTAGAAATATCTTATTCCTTAAATATTATCCAGACATACATCTCACACTGATTGTCATGACAAGTTACAGGCTTTATGTAGATACCTTATGGATAAATATCCTGTAAGATGTGTTTGTGTAGTGAGTTTGCCAGGTCTGAGGTGAGAGGTGTTTGCAAAGAGCAGGAGACCCTTTGCCAAGGGGTTTCTGTGCTACGGAAGTTAATCCTGACAAGAAGAAATAATTCAACCTCTGCTGCCGATGCATAAATACCCCCAAGAGACAGCCACCATGTGGGCTGGCAGCAAGTGTGGTAACCCTGCTAGGAGCAGTGGAGTGGGCATTGTGCCATCTTCACCAGTCTGAACACTGACAAGACATTTTCCAGTTATTTTTTAAGAAAAACTTTCACTCCATGTCAGTAAAATCCTCGAGAGGCAGTGCTACACAGTGTCACCTTGCTGAAATCTGGCTGGTGTTTTTTCTCCTCCGTCACATGCCCACACTGTAAGGTTGCTCATGAGTGCTGGACTGTTGGTACAAGAGGGGTGCGTGTGCACGTTTGTGAATACACACGTGGGGGTGGTGATATGCATGATTGCGGTTATCATGCACCTTTTGCACTCTCCCTCTACATACACGTTTGTCTCTGCTTGAGCCCTCTAACAACCCCAGTTTTGGAATGACCATTCCCAGTGGCCCAATGTTCCCACTGAGGGAAGCGTCACTTGCTTCTAGGTCACATTGGGAGGTTCTAAAATCTATTCGCTGCAGTCTCCTTGCCCTTAGCAGGAGTCACGGTACTAGGTGAACCGGCTTCACAGCAGGAGGGAGGCAAACATGGGGCCTGCCAAAGCCCACTGATGGCAGTGGGAGTCTTTCCTATGTGCCTGAGGGCCAAACAATCCCGACACAACTCCAGTAAAGTCCAGAGGCTTTCGTGGTGATTCTCTGGAATAACCTGCATAACTCAGGTGAGGCCTCGCTGCTTGTGAGTAACGGGGGTGTGTGGAACTCATGCCAGTAAAACCTCCGGCCCACTCCCCACCACCATGAGGAAGAGTGCTAAAGTGTTTCTCGAGCTACGTATTTTAACTGTAGCGTGTGTGCGTGCATGTTTGCACACACGTGAGAGATGCTTGCACAGGGCTCAGTGGGCTTTGCAGACACAAATGTTGGAGAGGTCCTGTAACTTCCTGCTGCTGAATTCCCTGGGGACAGCTATGCACATGTCCTAGAACTGATGAGAGCCTCTCGCCTCGTTGACGCCCCATCTAAGCGAGGTCCAGTGTTGCCCACCTGTGTTGCTTCCCTTTTCCCTCGCAGGTGTGTAAAGGAGCCCCTCAGCATGAGGAGATCTGTCTGGGCCTCTTCACCCTGGTCCTCACCGAGCCTGCCCAGGCGCAGAAGGTAAGGCACAGCATGCGGATAGCTCCTTTCACGGGCCGCTCTGCTTTCCAGACGTGGCTGTTGCCGTGAGCAGCGTTTCTAACGGGGCTGCTTTTCAGAGGCTCCCGCAGCCACTGAAGGCTTGCAGGGCCGGTATCCTCAGCTCAGGAGGGACACTGGTCGCATGGAGATGACGCTGCTCCTACTGTTCTGCTTTCAGTGTGTTCACATGGCACAAACGTTGGCCCTCGTACTGCAGCAGCAGCTATGCTGGGGTACGCTAATGCTGTGGTATCAAGGAATGGACTCTTGGCAACAGCAGGATCTTTGGCAGCTCCTGGGCAGCTTGCTTATTTTTGATGGAGGGGCTGTGGGGGAGGTGTTGGCTCCTAAATAAATGACGGCAACTGGAGAAGGCAGTCTCTGCGGTTCCGCAATCATCTCAAACGTAGATGACAGATAAATTCCGTTCGCAAGCAAAACGGAGTGTGAGCAGCCCACCTCTAATAAGTTTGCAAGCTGGATTTTATTTAAATATTTTTGGAACGAGGCTGTTAACTGCTATTTGATTTCCTGGCTGCAGGTCAGGGACGTTGGGACTGCAAACCAGTGAAGCTTTCTAGAAATGAAATTGAGTGACTTTTTTCTTGAAGAAACCGTGACTCGGTGTAGTCAGTAGAAGGATTTGGAAAAAAGGATTTGCCCTGCTTTGCAAATGCAGTGAAGTGTCACCCAAATGCTTTCAGGTGCAGATTGCAAACGGTTTCTTAGCAGGAGTACCTAAGGCACAAGATGGCCAAGTGACACTGCCAAAAACCTTGAGTCATGTGGTAGTGTTTGAAATGCAGATCCTGGACTGCTTTAGCATGCAGCCTTTTGCACTAGCCAGTGAATGACAGACTTTCTCTGTAGGCATGCCTGCCTGCCTGATCACCCTCAGAAGGGAACTAAATGTCACTGAAAAACAAGAATACAGCATTTGGCTATATTATTCCTGTTGCGACAGACCCGGAGGCCTCTCTTATGATTGGGGCCCATTGAGGTGGGTGTTACCCAAACACAGTAAGAGACAGTCCCCTGTGCTGAAGAAAGAGTTCAGTCACAGTGAAGATGAGATGTGGGTATTTTCAAAAATTAAAGGCACCGTGGTTCCCCGCCACCCATCTGCTGCAGTAGCAGGCAGAGAGAGGAGGGGAAGGGTAACCATGCTGGGGAGGTCTGATTAGAGAGACTAGCTCTGTGCACTATTAGCTGTATTAATGAAATGGGTTTGCGCTCTAGTAATAGGATTGACATGGAAAGCAGCTCCTTTGTTGAACCCAGTCAATCATTTTCCCCTCTTCTCCTGTCAGTTCTTTGGAAGCCTTGGCTGCCATATAGAAATGAAGAATGTGAGTCAACAGTGCGTGTTTGTTTAAACATAGTCATCTTGTTTGCTGCTAGTACAGCTTGAAAATGGGTTTGAAATTATTTTCTGTTTTAAAATCAGCATACATCTGAAACTGCTTGTGCTGCTGGTGGCTTTTGGATGTGGCTTTCAGATGCAGCTGCCCCTCGGAGATTGCAATCTGTTATTCTGAACTAGAAAATGTCGAGAGCATCATGAGTCTCCACTGCTTGAAGTGACCAGTGGGTCTGGTGTGAGTGAGGGGGGAAGTTCCCCTCTGAGGTACCTGGAGTGACATGAGCTGGTCACACAGACGCCCTAAGCAGTTGAGCATGTTCCTGTTCCCACAGGTGGTCTCTCTCCAGCTCTTAGAGTTGATCATTGTTGCTGCAAAGATGTGGCTGTGGGCCTGGATCAGCGGGGTCACAGGACCGGGTTGGAAACGCTGCGCACATTCAGAAACAGGTCACCAGGAGTACTCTTGGGGAGTTTCTCTGTACCATGGAGCCTAAGCAGCACTGGAAGGACTGCAGCTGAGAGTGCTGCTAAGGGGGTTTGCGTCGAGTGCGTTTCAGGAAGTAGGCAGCATGTAGCATGTAAATTCTCGAGATGAGGGCTCTTCACGATCTGGTGTAAGGAGGGCTGAGTGGCAAAGTCTGAGGGATGCCGTGTAATTGGACTGAGAGTGACTCATGCATGTTTCTCTCTGTTGATCCACTGCTTTAAGGATAGGGCTCTAAACCAGAGCCATAGGTCCACATTAGGCACAGTAATTCACCGCCAAGCCAGGATTGCTAAACGGGACAGTGTCTCTTGCAGTGAAGCTGTAGTAATGTCCCCAAAATGACTCCTCTTAAAAAAAAAATCTCCCTTCCCTGATCACTAAACCTCTGCTCCCTTTGCTGATGCAAACAGGCTTCCCCTCCCCTGGCTGAGCTGCCTTGTTCCATCTCTCACGTCATTCAGCAAGGCTGCCTCCAAGTTCTGGCGCAAACCATGTCTCCTTGTCATGGCTGCGCTTGTGTTGCCAGCACTTGGAAAAATCTCTGGGGCTGATTCTGAATAAGGCCCCTGACAGCTACTGCAGTTACAAATATTAAATAGCTGGTTCCTGCCTCCCGAAAGCTGCTTTCCCCACTGCTAAGTCAGTGGCCCCCAGAAATGTAGGTAACTGCTCGTCCCCAGTCCACATTCTCTAATATGGAGTCTCCAAGGGTTAAACGCCTGAAATCCCCGTCTGTGGAGCTGTGATAAGGAATAGCTCCAGTGTCCTGGTACCTTTGCCACCTGTGCATGGTTGAAGTGCGCTCCAGTCAGATTCTTCCTTGTGTTTGGAGCAAAGGATTAGCAGCCCCCGTGTCTGACTTCCCTTTCGTCTGTGCTGTGCCCCATGGCTGCCCTATTGCAAGGGGTAGCGCGAAGCCAGTCTAGCAGTTCGCGTCTGCTCCGTCTTCTCAGCATGTTCCTCTGTGGGAGCAGCGATGAGGGGGAGAGTCATCCCTGATGCTGCGCTGCTGACAGGCAGGGACTGCTTCGGAGGTGGCACAGCTGCTGCTCATGGCCCTGGTAATTAGGCACCTGGCTGGCCCCACTGCTTTAGTTGGGTTTGCTCTTACAAGCACATCTATGTGCTTAGGGAGTAACTGGGTTAGCCACCAGGGTGGGGATTTGGGTCTGTTGTCTTTGGTCATTGCCTCCTTTCCCTCTGCTGCACCTGGCATTGGCCGCTGTCAGAAGGCCCGATACTGAGCATTGGTCTGACCCAGCACTGCCGCTCTTAGGTTCTTACATTCCTTTCCTCCACCAAGTCCCCGTGCTGTATGCCGCCAGCAGGTGACTGGAACCGGGACTGCTGGCATTCATTTCCGGCTCTGCCACTCACTCACTGCAGGACCTTGGCAAGTCCCAGCACCCCTCTTTGCCTCCCTGTCTGTCTGTACAGCTGCTTGCCCAGCTGATTAGGGGACTTGTGAGGCTCACCGTTTGGGAACGGCTTTGAGATCCTTGCATGAGGGCATAGCTGACAAGATCACAGGTTCAGGAATGCCGTCACCCATCCCAGTGGCACAGTCAGCTCGAGGGTGGCCCCTGACAGCTGTTCACCGGAGCGCTGCGACCCCGCAAGGGAATCATTTGTTAGAATGGCACTCCTGGCATGGAACTTGGTGGGGATGCTGGGGTTAACGCGCACAGACAGGCCATGGGATCTGCAGTGACCACAAGGCCAGGGCCACGGTATTGTCTCCTGTGAAAAAGGGGAGGCACTGCCTGAGAGTCTCTGGGTGCTAAAGCCGAGGGGCTGGTATACTTTATTAGCATCTCCTGCTGGTTATCTGAAGTTTGACCTTATGGCCCCTCCAGACTCCACCTTCCTCCCCAAATCTATCATCTTTGTTTCCTGTGTCCGTGCTCCCAAATCTCGATGGTCTCCATTGACATCCACATAGGCACGGCTGGTAATTCCATGCACCAGCTGGACTGTAGCTGGGACCGTGCCACTGCAGGGAATGTAGCTACTGCGAAGCCAGGCTGGGCCTGGCAGGGTGCACAGATGCTGGCAGGTTGGTGGTAGGATGTTCGGGCACCCATGGGGCTGATCTGCAAGAGGGATTGATTTCATTGTGTGCTGGAAATATGACTGATCTCTCTGCTTCCCCGCCATCGCCACTGTCTGAACTGAGAATCCTGTACGCGCTGTATCCCGTGTGCTGGGGCCTCAAGCTAGCAAATAGTTGGCTAACGCCGCCGGTGAGCCAGGCACCAACTGGAGTCCATCGCACCAATTGCTCCCTACGTTGCCAGCAGGTGTCTGGTGTCGGCACCCAGGGGCTTCAGGGTTGTGTCCCGGACTCGCTATGGGCTACTCAGGCCGCCATGTCGCGGGGTGCAGTTTCCCTCGCACTGCACACTGCTTGCTCTGCTGCACGTGAGTTCTGCGGCAAATTAACGTCCCTCCCTGCATGCGCACTGCCCCCCCAAAGGGCAGAGGCGCTCTGTGGACAGTAAATCCAGACAAGGCACCCCAGATCCCTCCACTGGCCCGCGTTTTGCTCCCTGTTCCTCCCAGCCACCCTCTTCTCTGCTGATGGTGCTTCCTTGGTCGTCCCTTCCTGTGTCCCAGTTCCAACCTTTATCACTCTCTGGCTGCCTAGCTGCCACCCCAGGTTTGCCTGGTGGGGAGACCATTCTCTGAGGGGTGGTGAATTTACAGCTTGCCCTGCTTTGTGTGGAAAGCTCGTTAACATACAGCCCCCTGCTTCCCACTGCTGGCGTGGGAGGGGAGTTGAGCTGCCACTGACACCTTGCTGGCTGATTAAGAAGAAATCCTAATGCAGCTGCTCCCTTCTCAGCCTGTTGAGGTTCAGCTGAGAGATGCAATCTCCTCCTCCCCCTTCGTCTCCTTGACCCCTTCGCTGGGAGAGATTCACTCGTCCAGCTGTGAGCTGGGACACTCGGACAAATACCCAAGTGACAGCAGATGATCTGTAAGAAGCTGCCTCCTCCACCCGGCCCCCTCTTGTTTTAATTAATGTTCTGCCCTCGGACTGGAGGGCAAACAGAACCCTGTCCCTTGAGTTCAAAGCAGCTGCTTCCCTGACATCTTTCCATTGGGTCTCCATCATGCGCCACCCTCCTGCTGTCAGGTGGAGAGGGGGAGGCTCTTCCGCACTGCCTGATTTATCTATGTGCACTGCACATCCATCAGGTTGTTCCCTTCCCATTAATTAAATGGCCTGTCTGAGTGGTGGCTCTGACCTGCCAGAAGCAGGGACGAGATGACGCATCACTTGCATCCTTGAGGCTAATTCAGAGAGTCAGGTTCTTTTCCCGCCCCCTTGCCATCTGAACACGTAGGTTCTTCCCCCTCGTGCCACCCATCATTTGCTCCCCTTTGGCTCCCATTCCCAGGGCCCAGAGTGACTCAACAGGAGTCCTGTGGAATCTGCATGGGTCACTGTGGATGACGTGGCGCTTCCAATGAGAGCTGCACTCACTATCGCAATTCCCCTGCAGCCGAGAGCCATTCCAGACCTGCTCTTTCAAAGCAAACAACTTTCGCTTCCCCAACGTCTTTGGGGCGCAGGGTGAGACGATGAAATAGAGCTGTACCTGTTTGGTGGCCCTACCATACCCATCGCTGTGGTACCCAAATACCAAGCCTAAGACAGCACCTTCATCCCTGGCTGGGCTGCTGCCCCCTCCTCAGGGTCCCGTTAGAACCGGCGTACATCCCACAGTCTGTCGTCCTCAGTTTGAGCCTCCAGTGCTGAGAGAGTCGGGAACTGTTGGGGCTCTTTGGGGTGGGCTCCGTGGGCCTCGCAGTGAAGTGAAGGCTCCTGCGGGGTTGGTGCTGCTGCTGCGCTTGGAGAGTGGTGCCTCCATGCAGCATGGAAACAGCTTGGAGCATGGCCGCTAGCTAGCTGTCATGGGGGAGCTGCAGCCGTTGGAAGCCTGCAGGGTCTAGTCCTGGAGCCTCAGCAAGTTTCTCTTTAAAAGCAATTATTTTAATCCCCTGGGACATGCTGTGGCCATGTAGCTTCCTTGGGTCAATAAGTTGGTGTGCCTGGCTTTAAATGCAGACAGCACCGAGGCGTCACCTCACGGTGCGGCAGCTGGGAGGTCCTGACAGGAGAGAATTCTGAGGAAAGCAATGGAAGGAAAGATGCTAGACTCAGAGACAAGGCGGTCATGTCCTGAGACCCCTTGAATGCGCCCTTGTTGCAGCTGTGTGAAGGAAGGTACTACAGGCGAGACACGGATCTCGTGAGCACTAAAGACATGGGGCATAACTGTCTGCACGGGGCAGTGGCAGGGGGCTCACAAAGTCCTCAGGGGACTAGCAGAAGTGTCTTGGACTGTAACTAAGGACAGGATCTGCACCATGGGCGGTGCTGAGCCTGGCCTAGTCTCCCGAGGGAAGAGGTAGCAGCCGATCGTTTTAGACTGGACAAACAGCATGGAGTTTAGCATGTGGTGTAATCCCGGACCAGATGCTCCCGTCAGCCCCTTCGCCTCCGGCACTCTTGCGGGAGTTGCACTGTGCGTGTTACATTGAATTAGTGAGGTGGCCGCCCTAGGTTGGTGTCAGAGGCTTCCGTGGGGAGGCAGCAGGCTGCACGGGGTCGGGACCTGGCTCCTGTTTGCAGAAGCTCGTTTAGCATTTCAGAATGATAAAAGGCCACCGGAAACCTCCACCTGTTGTGTGAGTGTTTTATCCCCTCAGGTGCTGCATGAAAGAGGGAGTCTAATCAAAGAGATCTTTCAGGGCCTCATTAGCTCTCCAGAGGGGAGTGTGGAGAGCAGAGCCTTGCTATCCGGCACACTGGGGCAATTAACAGCACAAATTAACTTCACGTGGAACACCCACCACCACCGCCACCCTTTCCTGCCATGCCCACCTGACCCGGGGAGAGCCCTGTGCCCTGCTGCCTGGTTAGAGCCTGGCTGCTTGCTCTTGAAAAGGCCCTTCCTTTGCCTAGAATGTGTCTCCAGGGTCTGCCCTACCTTGGGCTGGGCCAGAGGGTGCCTGGATTTCAGCGGTGCAGGCTGGTCTGTGAGCAGCGGTCGGGTGAATTTCTCTTCCCTGATGAGTGGGAGGCTGTCCTTGGTTAGCAGAGATGTGGGGAGGAGCAGGGGGCATGGGGATAGCCTGTGTCTGCATCTCCATGCAGCATTCTGTGGCCGAGTCCTGCTGTGCTCTGAGTTAGTAACTCTGGGTGAGGCTTTGGGGATCGAGGTGTGTGTGTGTTTTTTTTTTTTTTAACTAGGCCAGACCTCTTCTCGCACTGCCCTCTGCCCACAAGTGGAGAGGTTGAAGACTTCTTCTGGCATTGGCCTCTTCAAGGCAGGGCTGAAGGGCGGGTGCAGAACATGAGGGCAAGAAGAGTGGATGTGGGAAGCTTGGGGGCCCCTGCTCTGTCAATCCAGCAACTTTCACCGACATTGAAAACAAACCTTTCCTTGGAGGCAGTTCTGAGTGCAGGATAACTGGTCTAGCCCATGAACCGACGATCAGGGGAGACAGAAGAGCAAGCTGGGATCCAAAGCCTGGGAGAACATGGGGACTGAGAGGGGCTAAGATGGAGCAAGTCTATAGCTTGGTGTGACGGGGGCTTGGCCGAGTCTGAGCGGAAGGGAGTCTGGCCGTCCTTCCTGGGGGGCTCCAAGCTGCTAACCCGGGCTCTTCCCGCTGTCTGGATCTCCCAGGGACACGCTAGCTTTATATGCCGAGTCTCCTGTTAGTTTATTTAGTGTCCCAGGCCCTTAGCCAGGATCAGGGGTTTTGTAAATCAATCCATTGATTATGCTGCTCAGGTTGGGTCACCTGTAATCTCTCCCCTCATGTTCTCTCTGCTGCAGTGTTACCGGGACCTGGCGCTGGTGAGCCGAGATGGCATGAACATAGTTTTAAACAAGATCAACCAGATTCTCATGGAGAAGTACTTGAAGCTGAAGGACACCTGTCGGACTCAGGTGGGGGGATGTCAGCCCCGTTGAGAGCTGAATGGGGGCTGCAGGCCCCATGCGAGCAGGGCTCAGCATCTTGGGGTATGGTGATGGGATTGAAACCATAAGCATGGAGGGGATTTGGAGGAGAGAGTGGGGTTGGATGCGTGTTGATTGCCTCTGGGGGGCTAGCTCCCCCTGGCTGCTAACGCCTTCTCAAATGTGACCCCAATGACTTTGGGGCTGTGGGTGTTGCTGTCTGTCTTGTGCCACGGAGGTGTAGTCATGGCTCCGTGTTCAAGGCTGTGCTGAGATCTGCACTTGAAGCAGCACTGAATTCCCTGTCTCATGCTTGCTCGGCTTTTCTCTCTCTCTAGCTGGTCTGGCTGCTGCGGGAGCTGGTAAAGAGTGGGGTGCTTGGGGCGGATGGCGTCTGCATGACCTTCATGAAGCAGATCGCAGGTGAGTGCTGCCTTCGGCAAGGTCTCTTCCGCAGCAGGGACTGACCCCCCTCCCGCTGCACTGCCCCAGGGCCTGGCCCAGCAATAGCTATGGCAGCAGGAAGCCCAGGGCCCACCCCATGGCAGCTGGAATGCGGGGTCAGGGTCGGGGTCTGAGTCTGGCATGCGGCTTTGCCCGAGCTGGGGTTGGTCTGGGATTGCAATGGAGTCAGCTAATGCCCAGCTCTCTGAGCCTTGCTTTGCAGCCGCAGTGATCTAGGTGAAAGAGCAGCAGTGTGCGTTTCAGCGAGCCAGCTGAAACCTTCCCGTCGTGTACCGGCTCCTGGGGATGGAGGGGCTGGTAGGGAAAATGAACAGATGGTAAATCAGCCTTTTCACGGGCCTGCTGCCTAGGCCTGGAAATCTGCAGTAGCCCCAACACCCTTCCCAGGAGGGGTTAACCCTTGGGTTGAGCCAGAGAAGCAGCGTGAGGTTAGCCAGCGGGAGTGTGGGTTCCTCAGCTTGTCAGCATCTCGTCCCCTGTGGCGTAGCCCAGCAGAATCTCCAATTCGAGCCCTGACCCGACTGACATACAGGCTCACAGCACCCCTAGGGGCTGAGACTTGTCCCCGAGCCAGGGCTATCCCATGCAGAGCCCTGTAACTCCTCCAGCTGCTCCCTCTGGTTCTCACCGTAAACAGCCCCCTCTGTGCCAGTGAGCCACGGGAGCATTTCTGCTCCTTGCTCCCACAGGAATTTCTGTCACGGAATAACACTTGACATTTCATTTTTATTGCCCGCATCTGTAACATGAGGCTGGCTGGAAATGGAAATCCACCCCTCGGCTGCTGGGATGGGGTGGTCAAAGCTGGGGGGAGGGTCAAGTGCTCAGAACAAACCAGCCCACCCAGCCTGCCCCCTTGCCTGACATGCACGGTATAATAAATGTGGAATACTTTAAAAAACCATTGGTGGTGTCCCTGTTTCCCTTCAGTTGAGGCTTCCCGTGCAGGGCCCTGTCCTACTGCAATGATGCTGCTGTCCTGCATTTGACATGTTTTATGATGCCTTAATTGTTATGATCACGTTTGAATGGCTTGCAGTGTACCTTGTGTTCTTCTGTATTTCCAATGTATGAATACATGCCATGGCTTCCAGCTCCATTAATAACGTGCTGGGGACTTGTTGGGGACCTGGTGTAGTGGGGAAGTGAAGGTAACTATAAAAGTGTCCCTATAACAAATGCAAGGAAGGGGAAGTTGATAGTAATGACTTTACCTCAGGAATTGTGGAAAATTGATAAGGGAAGCAAAGGAACACAAGGAGACATCTGTGGCCACCAGAGTCAAGGACAATAAGATACTTTTTTAAATATACAAGAGACACATAGAATCCTGACAATGCTTCTGCTCTGTTACTGGATGGAAATGGTAGAACTAGCAATAATAATGTAGAAAAAGTAGAAGTGTTCAGTAAATATTTCTGTTCCCTGTTCAAGGAAAAAATAGATGATAGTCTCGTCATATGGCAATGGTAACACTTTCCATTGCTCTCATCTCTGGAGAATGGCAAACAAAAGCTATTAAAGTTAGTTATTTTTAAATCAGCAAGTCCAAATAACTTGCAATCAAGAGTTTTAAAAGAGCAGGCTTACGAGCTCTCTGGACTGTTAAAATTGACTTTTAATTGGTCTTGGAGCACTGGGGAAGCTCCAGAAGACTGGAGGGAAGCGAATCTTGTGCCAGGTTTTAAAGAGGGTAAATGGGATGATCCAGGTGTTTATAGGCTTAGCAGCTTCACTTTGATCTCCAAGTAGCTGATATGGGACTCAATTAAGGAGGAATTAAAGGAATGTAATTAATGCCGATCAACAAGGGTTTATGGAAAATAGATCCTGTCTAACTTCATATCTCTCTTTTGATGAGATTACGAGTTTGGTTGATATAGGTGGTAGGCTTGATGTGATACACTTAAATTTCAGTAAGACATTTGACTTGGTACTGCACGATATTTTGCTTAAAAAACTAAAACAATATACAATTAATATGGCATGCATTCAATTATTAAAAATTGGCTCTGTTAGGTCTCAGAATGACAAGGTGGGTGAAGTAATATCTTTTACTGGGTCAGCTGCTGCTAGTGAGAGAGACACGCTTTCAAGCTACACGGAGCTGTTCTTCTCCACCTGCCTTGTGTGTCTCATGTCCTGAGACTGACACAGCTAGAACAATGCTGCAGACAGGCCTCAGAATGTAATGGTAAATAGGGAATTGTCATTGAGTGAGTGTGTCTCCAGTGGGGTCTCTCAGGGATCAGTTCTTGGCCTGACGTTGTTTAGCATTTTTATCAATGACCTAGTAAAAAACAAAATTCTCAATGAGACAGTTTACCAATGACACACAGATTGGGGGAGCAGTAAATAATGCAAGCAAACAATGTGTTTTAGTGGGGGTAAATATAAAAGTATACATCTAGGGATAAAGAATGTAGGCCATGTTACAAGAAGGCAGACTACCCTGGGAAGCAGTGACTGAGAAAGAATTGAATGCAGTAGTGGGTAAGCAGCTGAACCTGAGCTCCCAGTGTGACGCTGGGGCCAAAAGAGCACAGAGGATCCTGGGATGCATAAACGGGAATTTCAAGTAGGAGCAGAGGGGTTATTTTACCTCTGTATGTTGCACCGGTACAACCACTGCAGCTGCAATCCTGTGTCCAGTTCTGTTGTCCACAGTTCAAGAAGGATGTTGATAAATTGGAGAGGTTCAGAGAAGAGCCATGAGGATGATTGCAGACTTAGAAAACCTGCCTCAGAGTGAGAGACTCAGAGCTCCATCTATTTTGATTAACAAAGTGAAGGTTAAGGGGCGATTTCATTAGTCTGCAAGTACCTGCCTGGGGAATTGCATATAACAGTGAACTCCTCAGTCTAGCAGAGAAAGGTATAACGTCTAGCTTCGGTTTCCAGCCATTAGCTTACAAGTTCAGACCAGAAATAAAGCATTCCCTCACTCTGAAAATGCAATTAACCATTGAAACAATTTACCAAGAGTCGTGGCAGAATCTCTGTCACTGACCATTTTAAAATCCAGATTGGATGTTTTTCTAACAGATCTGCTCTAGGAATTATTTTGGGGACACTCTGTAGCCCAAGTTATCCCGGAGGTCAGAATAGAAGATCACAATGGTCCTTTCTTGCCTTGGAATCCCTGAATCCAAGCAAAGACTTTGATCTCCAATCAGGCCTTTATGGGAAGGTCTCAGAATGCTTTGCAAACATCAGTTAAACTTTGTAGATTTTCTGACACCGAAGAAGTGACTTGCCCAAGCTTCTGAGGTGACTCAGTGGCAGAGCTGGGACTAGATCCCAGGAGTCCTCATCCCCTGCTCTACTCACAGTACTTCATTTATGCCCGAATGCCAGGAGCAACATTCCACATTGTCTTCTCAAACCGTTTGCTTTCCTGTCCCAGGCATTCTCTGAAGTGTCTGGTTTTTACTCCACCCCTACCCTAAACACCAAATCTCTTCCCTTTCTGGCTCTGGCTCTCTCACTGCTTGCCAGAAAGGTAAATGCTGACTCTGCTTTCCAGATACTGACAGATCCCTTATCAAGCTTGGTCTAGGAACAAAGCCCCCTTTGTGTTTTTTATACAGTAATCACCACACGTTTTCTGGGCACGTGTTGAACACGTGCTTGGAAGCAGCCAGGTATCTCTGTGGCAGGCAGGATGGGGCCAGATGTGAGGCTTGTACCTAGGTGGGGAGGAAAATACAATAATTATAGCTCTCTGCCTCGTGGGGGCTGGGCCTGAGATGAGGGAGGTTCAGGTAAAGCTGACACCGGAGGCAGTTACATCGATTAACGTAAGTAGCTTTTCACTTGTGTTGTGTTCTGGGTTGCAGGTGGGGATGTGACGACAAAGAACATCTGGCTGGCAGAGAACGTCCTTGAGATCCTGACTGAGCAAAGGTATGGTGCTGCAGCTGGGCTGTCTCCTGAGCGATTGGAGCAATGGGCTGGCCTGGGATGGCTAAAGCCAGGGAAGAGCTTGCTCTTGGGTCACCTGCGGGGCTAGTGGAGACTCCCTGCTTTGGCCTGGCAAGGCTTGTCCGAGGGGTGGGATGGACAGGGATGTATTGATGGCTATTCCCATAGATTCGGTTGCATGCCATCAGCTGGGCATCGCACTGGGGTTGCAAGTAAGTGGCCCTGCCCCTCTGGACCAAGATCTGGCTGATGCAGAACGTGGCTTCACCTTGTGTCCGCAGCAGGGCCTGGACCTCGTTCTCCTGCCGCAAAATCCACTGCACTCACCCACAGCCGCCCCATGCCCTGTAAGCACATCTTCAGCTCTGGCATGAAATCCTCGTTTCAAAACACTGGGGCCCACAGGGTGCACCGTTGTTGGTTTGAAAGGACCGTTGGCTGCCTGAGGGGTATCCCTCCTGGCAAGGGACCTGTCAACAAGTGGCTGTAACCTCTTGGGTAGTTTGTAATGGAGCTGGAGAAGCCATGCTGGGTCAAACCATTGGTTCTTCTAGTCTGGCGCCCTGCCTCCAGCAGTAAGGTGTGCCTGGGGGGGTCACAGGAAGCTGACGTCCCATAATACCCCTTGCCAGTTGTGCAATGCACTGCTGTGACCCCTTCCCTCTGTACATGGCCAGCTTCCCCCCTGAAACAATGGGACTTTGTCACCTTGTGCCATGAACAGAACATACAGGACTCTCCAGGGCAGTTTCCTAGGAATGTTTTTCTCCTGACTTTCCAGAGTCCGGCTGGAGGGTGTTCCTCTTAGAGGAGTGCTATGGAATTCATTGCCCAAGAGCTGATCTTTGTCAGCTTCCTGTGTTTAAACAACAGCTCCCTGCTTGCTGGGGCTGCAACCTTTAATGATTTGCTGTGGACAGGCAATCTGGGAGGCATTGTCCTACAGGCTCTGCATTGTCCTTTGTTGGCAAAGTGGTGGCAAATTGATGATAAACAGACTTTGCAGCGCAGCCCTCAGCTGGGCAGCGTCATTAGTTTTAAATAGACTATTGATTTTCACAAATCACTGTTCAAAATAACAGCGATTCTCCTAAAATCACTTATTACTGTGCTTAACAATCACGTTAGTGTTTCCTTGGCTCCTGCTTACCGCTGTGAGCATGCACTGCCATGCAGTGCCATCTAGTGCCTCTGCTGTGAACATGCATGCTGAGAGGTGGCTGCTGCCCTGGCGGTTCTTGGTCCGTGTTTATGTAACCGTTAGCGGTCAGCGCTACTAGGATTTCTCTCCCCCAGCTCTGCTGATGCACCTCAGTCTTGACTGGTACCACGCTCAGCTATTCCATTTCTGTGTCCCTACACAACTATGCCACTGCTCCTCGGTCCTGACCCACACACGCCCCACTCCTTGCTCCCGCTGTTCTGTATTCAGGCCCCAGCATGGTCCTGCCAGTTCCCAGCAAGACACTGCTGCAGCGCTGTTATTGAGGCTCCTCTGAAGCAGACTGTGAATCCTGCCAAATTCTGTTATGGTTTTGCTTGTAAATAAATGACTAGAAAACTTTTGCAGGGGGGAAAGCAACTTCTCTCTCTTGTGATTCAAAGCCACATTTGGCCTGGGATCTGCAGAAGGCAGCCCAGCGCATTAAATCACAGCGGAGATTTTCTCCTTGTCAGGGAAATGATGCGAGGGGAAAGGCTAAGCCCTTCTTGGAGGCATCGCTCGATTTTCCACAACACGCACTGTACCAGATCAGAAGATGCCTAAGCACAAGGCGAGCTGAGCATTGGGAGTGAGCCCGCAGGGCGAACCTGCAGCTCTTTGCTGGGATTTATGTGTTTTGATTAGGTGGAAGCCAAGACTTTAATTAAGCAGCACATGTGAAAATCTAATTCTGCATTCAGAATGTGAGGGCTTGCTTTAATTAAATACAGCAGCAATGGCCACTCCCTTAGCGCTGGCTGGTTTGGAGAGGAGGCGAGCCTGTCACCTCTGCTAGACTGTGTAATTTAGCCACTGGCCACTAATGGCTAAGCAAACATGACGCTGTGCTAAATGTTTTCTAAAAACCTCATTTGCTGTGCCTGCCAGATCCATTAATCCTCGGGCTGCAGGCGGCTTCTTGACCCCTTTTGACAATGGTTTTATGTTGATAGACCTCTGGGCTGGGCAGGGAGGAAATTGACCCGACAACCTACCCGGCTTCATTCCTTAATGATTCCAGGCTGCCCAGATGCAACCTCGAACCCCCACTTCTTGCTGCCCGTCCCAATGGCCCAGCTGCAAGCTAGCACAGGGTTAGGGGCAGTCTCGAGTGCCTGGGAAAGCAAACACTTGTCACATCTTCAGGGGCTCTTCCCCCCTTCTCCGCCTCCCTCCCCTCCCCCCAGTTTAGGGCAGCTGACTCATTTGCCATTGAGCCATTGTCTCTGTTGGCAGCACTGGAGTTACAGCTGCAGTGTAGGCAGTGACCCTTGTGCAGGGTCTGATTTACAGCTCTCGGGCTGAGCGATGCTGGTGGTGATCAGTCACGCTAAAGGCACTGACCAGTTCTGGCCCATTCCCAGTGCGTGGCTGTAAATAGCAAGGCTGGTCATTTTACGGCCAGCAGTGTGTCGTTGTGTTCAGATAAAGGGAATCGGTTCTAATGCTCCAGGGGTGCGGAGGGAATAGTTCACCCAGTGTAAACGGCAGCATTACAGAACGACAAACCTCCTCCTTTGTGGCACTGGGAGTTGGCTGCTGCTGGAAGCATGTGACAAGGTGTGAGGGAACAAAAGCGTGAGCCCAACAACTCCTGTGTGCCCGTCCTTGAGAGCTTGTTAAGGCCTTGGACACCGCAGCGGTGCTCCAAGTAACTACCTAGATTGGAAGCAAAACCCAGTCAGCTGCTGGCCTGGTCAGCAGAATGCATCTGCTTCTGGAAAAAGCCACCATTGGTCTCCACAGGCCTGATGGGCCTGGAATGGACCAGGAGTGCCCCTGTCTGTGCAGCCTGAGGGGGAAAATTCTTGCTGGATGCTGGAGCCCATTGTCTGGATTAGAGACCCGGGCGTTGAGTGGGGTTGTGCAGTGCATGTCTGTGACTTGTAGGATTTAGCACTGAAGGAAAGGCCTATTAGGTCTCCAGATCCCTTCTCATTCTCTGAGGCAGGACTGGTCCCTGCAGCACTGTGTTGCCCAAACATTTCTCGTCTGATGCTGCTCCCAGCCTCCCTGATGAGGAGCGAAGTCCGTGGCCTCAAGTATCTCCCTTGTGAGCAGGCTATTGGCAGAGATGGGCGGGTCACTGGCAGGGCTGGGATGTGGCGGAGAGGCAGCCCTTGGCAGATGAGGGCATGGATGTAGTGGGAGCATGATCGGAGGCACAAAGCTGGGGCTGAGGGCAGGTGGAAGTACAGATATTCTGACGCTAGCCTGTGGCATAGGGCTAGGCTGCCTGTGGCATGGGGCTAGGCCATCTGCTGCTCTAAAGGGGGAGAGATGTCCTGCAGCTTTAAAAAGGCCTGCAGTAACTTGGTCCCCAGATGGGGGCCCTGAAGCCTGCATCCCTGTGTGGTGAGCACTTCCTGCCAGGATGAGCCAGGCCAGCCGTGCTCCAACTCCTGTTTGGCAGGGGTGGGTGGGAGATAGAAGAAGTTGGTTTTGATGAGTCTCCAGTCTGGCAAGTGTTGCAGGGGCCTTGACAGATGAGTTGCAGGTGAGGGGTTACTGGCCCTTGCCATAGCGTGGTCTTGCTCCTGTTCCCTTTTGTTCAGGGAGAACCTGTGATCCACTGTTTAGAGGGGAGCGGGGCCTGCTGCATTTTGTTCCTGGCTCTGCCAGGTTGTCTCTCTTAGGGGAAGTTGTTTCCTCCCATGCCTCAGTTTCCCCACCTCTGAGGTGAGGATTAATGTTGAAGAGCTTAGCGGGTCAAGGCTGGAGAAGAGTGCGGCTGGCTCAAGGTGCTGTCCCCTGTTTGCTTCCAGAGAATGGGTGCTGAAGAGCAGTATCCTGATTGCCATGGCAGTGTACACATACCTGCGGCTCATCGTCGACCATCATGGCACCTCGCAGCTCCAGGCCCTGCGCCAGAAGGAGGTGGACTTCTGCATCTCCCTGCTCCGTGAACGGGTGAGTGAGTCGGAGGGGCTGGCGGCAGGAGAGTGCCCCAGGCCCTCTCTCTGAGGGGGAAATCAGGCTGTGGGGAGGCGGACCTGTTTGTCCCAGCAGACACCAGTTATGGTCCTTCCTCCCCTGGGAGAGGTTGGAGAGAGAACGGCAAGGGAACCCAGGAGCCTGAGCCCTGCCAGTGAGAGTTCCTGTTCAGGTGGGGTGTTGGCGCCAGCAGCGGCAGCTGTGGGCACTGCATACCTGGCTGAGAATTTGCGGGTTGGGCTGTGTGTTCTCAGGAAGCTCTCTCCCCCCTGGCACTGAGAACAGCTAGTTTGATGGGGCCGGTTCCTTTTGGGCCTGTCCCATGTCCAGGCCCGTTCCCCTCCCCACCGGCTCCAGGGGCAGGCCCAGATGCCAGCACATCTGTTTGCGTGCGGCTGGCGTTTTCAGGGCAGCTGAGTGGAGCAGGGTCGCCAGTCTCCATCCATGCTCTAGAAGGCGTCAGGAGGTTGTAACCAGACCGCCAGCTTGGCAGAGGAGGCTGGAGGACTTCTGGGCTGTGCTTCCCTCCAGTGTTATCAGCCCTGCTGGCGTGAATGGCTCTCCACAGCAGGCAGGGGTCAGCCCCCATACCCCACATCAGTCCTCCACCCCTCCCCCTCCTCTGGAGATGGGTGTGAAGTCTCGAGCATCAAGTGCTGAGTTCAGAGACTGTCCACAGCTGTGGAGATAAAACACCAGATTTATGGCCCAGTTGTTTGTTTTACACCAGGGAACATTTTAAAATAGCCACTGACCTTCCTGCCTGTCAGCCGGCCTCTTTAGAACCTGCTATCTTCAAAGACGGAGCAGGCTGTCGGGCAGGAGTGAAGCAGCCAGAGCCTGCTCTGAGTTCAAGAACTGAATGTTCCTAGTCCCAGCCCTTCCCCTGCGGGAGCAGGTAAACAAGCCATGCTCTCCTCTCCCCTCCAAGTTCATGGACTGCTTCATCATCGGCCGGGACCTGGTGCGACTCTTGCAGAACGTTGCTAGGATACCAGAATTTGAGCAGCTCTGGAAAGACGTTATCCACAATCCGCAGGCGCTGGGGGCCCAGTTCACAGGTAGGTGAGGCAGGGGGAGCCTCTGCTGGGACTCTGACCGCAGGTCAGCCAAGCGGGGCGTCCCCACACCTGTGCACGTGTGCCTTTGGATCCTCCTAGATGCACACAGCTAGGCAAAGCTCACCAGAGGCAGGCGCTTGTGAGTGACGGCTGTCGGCAGGCAGCAGTGTGGGGAGAATCCAGTGCAACAGCTGGATGTCCCAGTGTCCCCCCATGACTTATTCTTCTCCAGCAGGGCCCTTGGACTTGGGCCTTGCTGACTTGCCTAGGGCTGAACATGGCTCCTCAGCGAAGTTCCAGGAGCTGGCTGCTTCTCAACTCCCGTATCCCAGCCTGTTCTGATGGCCTCTCAGAGGAGAGGGCCCCCCACCTCTTAAAGGCTGTTCATGAGTCCAGCTCTGGCAGAGCTAGATTTCCCTCCAGAGCCATTCTTGGCCAGTGTTTAAACATCATAAGCTACGCCCTGCCTGCTGCCTCCCAGGCCCTGGGGACCTAAGGAGCTGGCCTGGATCTCCAGCCACAGGCTGTGTCCCCAAGTGGCTTTCGTATTTTGTTCAGTACCGCAAGGGCCTTGTGCACATCTGGGCTCTGAGCCTTCCAGATGGCATGATCACTAATTCAGCTGGCGTTAATTACAAGTGAGGGGAAGGCAGCCAGCCCCAAGGAAAACATGGTGGCGTTTGATTGTGTGTGCGCTCGACTTAAAGCTTCCTTAATTGCCTGAGCTGAAAGTGAAGTTGAAGGTAGATCTCAGTGACACAAAGGGTCTCTGTTCTCCAGACTCCTCAGGAAGGAGCACTGGGGAACCTCTGAAATATCTTGCGAGGGCACCAGATGCTGCTGTGATTACCTGGTAACTAGTGCTGTCGTTTCCCCGGTCAGGTGGCTCGCCTGACGAGCAGGAACAGTCTGTTACGGAGCTCCCCACACAGGCAGGATTCAAATAGGCCTGTTCAATTTTCTGTATCTCCGTATAAATTAGTCCCTGCCCTGGAGGCCATCTCCTCATTAGCTGCCTGCAGCAGTTCTGAGGAGCTTTCTGAAGGAGGACTGGAAAGTCTGCCACCCCAATGCCTCGTCCTGGGGCGCCATGTTAATGGCACTTTAAAGAACTCTGGTTGCACTCAGGCAACGAGCCTCAACGTGTGTCTTTGATTCAAAACCTCCCTAAGCCTCCTTCCCCTTTGCAAGGCCTGCCCTCGTGTTCGGAGCCTTGACAGAGAGGCCAAGGGCTAAAGGGGCCTCAGCAAGTGAGCTCCCCTTTCACTCCTGAAGGCGGGTCCCTGAATGTCGGGTCTGGGACGTGGTGGTGGAGCCTTTGGTGTGGGAAGCCCTGCCCCTCCTTTGGGTAGGGAGAGGTCCTTGGGTTCCAGGTGCTTAGCTCTGTCTCTTCCATCCACTCTAAATTCACTAAGAATTTACCCCGACCTAGCTCTGCCCTGCTGAGCACTGAGGCTTCTGCGTTTGTACCTGGAGAATCTGAGCACTTCAGAAGCACTACTCCAGCCTCCCAGCCACTTCCCCTTTACCCGGGGAAGTTGGTCAGCCGCTGTCCCCATTTTTGTCCCTTCTCCCCAGGCCCGGGGAGCCACGCAGCTGGTGTCTCTTGCTAGAGTTGTAAGATCCCTCCCCAAATCTTCCTACTGCCATTTGCCTTCCTGGAGGTGTTTCGTTCTGTACTGCGGCTGTTCTCTGCCCAGTGTGTGCTGCTGGGAGCCTGGCCTAGGTGCTCTGCAGGACAGCAATTATCTCTGGCAGCCGGCTATGCCTGTCTGCTTTTAGATTTCGACTCAAACAGTTGTGCTGTGACGCTCGTCCCCTGACCAGGATAGGTTGGCCTGGCCCATCAGGCCGGAGCCTGTTGCGAAGTGCTGGAGCTGGCAGAGAAGGGAAGCATTGCCACTGCAGGAGAGCTGAGGAAGGCAGCTGCTGGCCGTGGGCAACTGTGATCATTCCCTCCTGGGCGCCTGGTGGGTTCTAGGAGCATTTATTAAGCAAGGCTTTTTTGAGGCTGCCTCTCCCTGATGCGCAGCTCACTACATGCAGTGCTCCTTTCTGATAGCTGCTCAGGAGCCGGCATTCATGCTCTCTGCATGTAAGCAGGCAAAACCTTTCTCCTCCTCCACCCGCCCTCTGGGTGTGAGCATGGGCATTGGGACATACTGAAATGGTTTCAATGCCAGTAGGCCGAAGTGCACCTTGCGTATGTCACTCTGACTCCTGGCACCTGCATCAGAGCGAGGAGATCTGTCGGTCACGTCCTGCCAAGACAGGACCTTCTTCGCTGGTGTCGCAGCTTCCCTCTCTCGCCTGACCTGGCCTTTGGGACCAAGTCAGTTCTTGTATCCTCTCCTCCCTGGCTTATCTTCCAGCTGACCTTTCCCCTCCTGTTCCAAGGTTCCTCTCCTGTTTAGTCCTGAGGAGACACTGGGGGTAAGTTGGACCCGCCACCGCTCACTGCTCTTGGACAGCCATGCCGTAAAGGAGCGGTGCACAGGGTCCCAAATGAATGAGGTTGCTGGCAGGGCATTGACAGTGGGATGGAGAGCTGCCATGGGCCTGATGGCTCTTGGGCAGCTGAGACAAGCTGGCAATATCATGGCCCATGTATCTGCATCACAGCTGACACTAATTAGCCTTGGAAAGGAGGTCTGAGTGAGGGGCCCCAGAGACAGCTTGCCCCTTTCAAGGGGTCCCTATCCCTGGGGGATGTGCTGGCCATGCTGTGTGTTCTGTGGCCGACCCAAGGCCTTCAGTCAGGAGGGCTGTCGGTTCCCACCGGCGTGCGAGCGCCAAGTCCACGCACAATCCAGAGAGAGTGCTTTGGGTTTGGGCTGGCGCTCACCTGCACCAGGAGCCGGTTTGGGGGTGTCTGCTGTGGTCTGAGTGAAGCTGTTGCTCCTGTGAGCAAGGGGTGGGCTGGGGGAATGCCGCTGGAGGGTTACGTCTCTCCTTGTTACAGGGAAGCTCCTTACGCCGGGTAAAACCTCAACTGTCCTCGTGCTTTCTCCCAGGGGTGATCTAGTGGGGGTGGGGAAGCAGCTGTGCTTGCAGGACTCCTGAGTTCCATTCCCAGTTCTAGAAGGTAGCAAGGTCTAGTGGTTAGCGCAGGAGCCGCTGAGAAATCGCCACCCCTTCTTGATACCCAAAGCCTTTGTATGACAGGAACTTGCCGAGCAGCTGTGCGAGCAAGAACCAGTTCCAGCAGCAGGGTAGACTCTCCCTGGATGCCACGTGCGAGCGCAGGTCAGACCTCTTCGCTTTTCCTCTCCCTAGGTGTCCTGCAGCTTCTTCAGTTGAGGACCTCTCGCAAGTTCCTGGCCTGTCGACTCACCCCTGACATGGAGACCAAACTGCTCTTCATGACATCCCGGGTAACAGCTTTGCTCTTCCAGAGGGATCTCGGCCAGCGGAGAGGGGAATGGGGTACTGTGGGTCAGAATGGGGCTGGGGGTCCATAAGCCACAGAGGGTGGGGGCCCTGAGAGCTTCTTTCCTGTTGTGGTCCTCCTCCCCGGCTCGTGCTGCAGTCGGCTGGCTGAGGGCTGGTGTCTGCGCAGCTGAAGCTGCAGGCCCGCGTGTGACCTTAGCGTGGAGGAAAGGTGGCAGATTGGCAGCTCTGGAAAGCAAAGGCCTCTGGTAACCCCCACAGCCAGCCCGGTGCGAGCAGAGTCCCTCCGTGGACTGAAGAGCTGGCCCCTTGGGCTCGGGGGTGCTTTGCCGCCAAGGACCCAGGTAGTCCCCTCTCTCCCCGGGGCCAGGTGCAGTGGGTGGTCTTCTGAGACGCCCCGTGGCAGGGCCTGAGACGGAGAGAGTGAGTGCCTTTGACGGCCACTGGGCTGGGTTTGACCCAGTGGCCGAGTGGCGGCGGCTGGTTTGCATGGGCTAGCTGGGCAGGACGATGCCGGGGTAACCTTTCTTTCCCTCTGCCAACGAAGCCCGCCTCTTCCTCGCACAGGGCATTGGGTGCTCTGCCCTTCCGGCTGGTGAGCCCTGCCCTTGGTGCCACTTGGTTCTCTGCAGCCCTTTCGCTCCTTGGCCTCCCTGCTGGTGCTGCCAAGGGAGGCTCTTTGTGGAGGGGGGTCACTGAGGCTACTGAAGGAGCTGGCAGCTGTTGGCCCTCCACGCCTCAGCCAGATTGGAACTGAGGCAGCTCCGAAACGAAGGCTCCACATCCCGGTCCCGTCCTCCCAGAGGTTCTTGTCTCTGACCCAGACTTCTTCGAAGCCTGTGTGTGGGCGTGCCACAACCTGTGCGCTGCTCCTCCCCCGCCAGGTCCGGTTTGGCCAGCAGAAGCGGTACCAGGACTGGTTCCAGCGGCAGTACCTGTCCACCCCAGACAGCCAGTCCCTGCGCTGTGACCTCATTCGCTACATCTGTGGAGTGGTTCATCCATCCAACGAGGTGCTCAGCTCCGACATCCTCCCTCGCTGGGCCATCATTGGCTGGCTGCTCACCACCTGCACGGTAAGCAAGTGGGGAGGGGCCGTGTCTGTCTTCCAGGAGCTCCTGGCCACACTGGCCCTCTTGGGTGCAGCTGGAAATGGGGGTAGAGCAGGAAGGCTCCCTTCAGGATCCCCTAGCCTTGATCTGCAGCGTCCCTGGGAGCTGGGCCTCCTGCAGTCTGTGGTCAGTTCTGCAACTTCACCTCCCTGCCTCAGTTTCCCTGCCAGGATAGTGACCTGCCTGGAAAGCACTGGGACTCCTCTGTTGGAAGGGGCTGCAGAAATGCACTCACTCCCAAAGCAGAGGGAGGGCTCCTCTCTCTGGGCCCCCCAGTGGTGAGGTGGAGGTGGGTATGGGGGGGTGTGGGGAGAGTGGGTGAGCGGCAGGGAACAGCAGTTGCCTTTGCCCCGGACCCATGCGGCAGTTATTAACACAGAACCATTCCCCTCGAAACACTTTCCAAGCCAGAATCATCCTGCCCCCTCAGGAGGGAGGGGGTGTCACCCCCAACTCACGCACCAAAGAGCGCAGTGCTCAGCCCAAGGCCACAGAGCAGAAACAGAGCCTTAGAGCTGGGACTAGAACACCTGGCTGCCAGTCCCCTTGCTTTAGCTGCCCCTTACTTTTAAAGAGTAGCGGAGCCTGACAGAAGTGGATATCGAGAGAGATGTGGACGGGTGGGGCTGCGGGGAGGCTGCTGCCATCCTGATTGCATGGCTTCTCTTCCCCTAGTCCAACGTTGCTGCTTCTAACGCCAAGCTGGCCCTGTTCTACGACTGGCTCTTCTTCAGCCCCGAGAAGGACAACATCATGAACATAGGTACTAGGTGCTCGCTGCCGTTCCCTGGCCTGCGGGTTAATATGAACATTGGAAGGTGGATAAGCAACTGGTTAAAGGGGAGACTACAACGGGTCATACTGAAAGGTGAACTGTCAAGTGGAGGGAGGTTACTAGTGGAGTTCCTCAGGGATCGGTCTTGGGACCAATCTTATTTAACCTTTTCATTACTGGCCTTGGCACAAAAAGTGCTAATAAAGTTTGCGGATGACACAAAGTTGGGAGGTATTTCCAATACAGAGAAGGATCGAAATATCATACAGGAAGAGCTGGATGACCTTGTAAACTGAAGTAATAGAAATAGGATGAAATTTAATAGCAGAAAGTGCAAGGTCATGCATTTAGGGACTAATAACAAGAATTTCTGCTATAAGCTGGGGACGCATCAGTTGGAAGTGACAGAGGAGAAGGACCTAGGCGTATTGGTTGATCACAGGATGACTATGAGCTGCCAATATGATGTGTCCGTGAAAAAGGCTAATGCGTCCCAGCATGACTCAGATGAAGTATTTCCAGTAGAGATAGAGAGGTGTTAGTACCGTTATACAAGGCGCTGGTGAGACCTTATCTGGAATGCTGTGTGCAGTTCTGCTCCCCCATGTTTAAGAAAGATTAATTCAAACTAGAACTGCTGCAGGGAAGGGCGACTAGATGATCCAAGGAATGGAAAACCTGCCTTAAGAGAGGAAACTCGGAGCTTGGCTTGTTCAGCCTAACCCAAAGAAGGCTGAGGGGAGCTATGATTGCTCTCTATAAATACATCAGAGGGATAAATACCAGGGAGGGAGAGGAATTATTTAAGTTCAGCGCCAATGTGGACACAAGAACTAATGGGTAGAAATTGGCCAGCAGGAAGTTTAGGCTTGAAATTAGACACAGGTTTCTAACCGTCAGAGGAGTGAAGTTCTGGAATAGCCTTCCATGGGGAGCAGTGGGGGAAAACACCGAGTTGGCTTCCAGACTGAGCTTGACAAATGTATGGAGGGGATGGTCTGATGGGACAGCCTACTTTGGCAATTGACTGATCTCTGACTGCAGGTGGTAGATATATCATTGGCCTGTGAAGGGATGTTAGATGCGGGGGTTCTGAGTTATTACATGGAATTCTTTCTTGGGTGTCTGGCTGGTGAGTCTTGCCCACATGCTCAGGGTTTAGCTGATCGCCATATTTAGGGTTGGGAAGGAATTTCCCCCAGGGCAGATTGGCAAAGGCTCTGGGGGTTTTTTGCCTTCCTCTGCAGCCTGAGGCACGGCTCACTTTCTGGTGGATTCTCTGTACCTTAGAGTCTTTAAACCATGATTTGAGGACTTTACTAACTCCGTCGTAGGTTAGAGATCTATTACAGGAGTGGGTGGCTGAGGTTCTGTGGCCTGTGTTGTGCAGGAGGGCAGACTAGATGATCATATTGGTCCCTTCTGCTCCAGGAGGTTTGGGAGGGGCAGGTGGATCTGCCCCCTTTCCCTGACTCCCCACCCTGAACGCTGAAAATTCCTGGGCTGGTGAACTGCGCTGCCTGGCTCCACAAGGGAAGCAGGCCTAGGAAGCCTCTGACCCCGACCCAAGCAGAGTCTGGCTGGCTCGAGGGGGTGGGCCTGGGAGAGGGAGTCTTCCACCTCTCTCTCCGTAGTGACTGAAAGCTGCCCCCAGTCACCTCTGTGAAGTGCATTCATTCTCAGTCCAGTTCCTAGTGGGATGGGTGCCACCCTCCTGCAAGCACCCGGGCAGTGTGGCCCAGTCCTCTCTGGAGTCTGACCCACTGGATCCAAAGCCAGGAGCTCCCTGCTTGCACAGCAGTCAGAGAGGGAAATAATGGGGCTGTCCTCTAGGTAGAGCCTGCTACCTTGGCTCCAAACAGCCCTGTTCCCCCTGCCCTGCTGGAACACCTGCAGAGGCTGGCGAGAGAACTGCTTTGATGGAGCTGCTTTTAGCCCTGACTTCCACGTCTGCAGCGGCAGGCCTCTCCCTCGGGCTCCCCACTCCCTGCCTGCGCAGGCTGAAATGCAGGGGAGAGAGGCTGTCTGAGCACACAGCCTTCCACGTGAGCACAGGGTGTGGGGCTCCTGGGATCCCCTGGACACCCCTGCATGGGGAGGCACAAGCAAGGACCAAAATAACGAGTCACAGCTGAACTGCGGGTTGCCCCGCCTCTCCCTGGGTCTGGGTCTGGGTCTGGCTCGTTGCTTGAATCTAAGTGCACACACAGGGTCGAGGGGCATGAGAATGGGGTCGGCTGTGCAGGAGCCAGAGGGGGCGTCTGCGGAGGCTGCACGCTGCGGGAGCGGTTTCGCTGAGTCCCGTTTGCAAGGGTCTCCCATTCGCAGCAGGAGCCCGCCAAGTGCTGGTGCGCCCTGCTGCGGTGTGTGACCAGCCTTCCTGCTCTCTGCCTTCCAGAGCCCGCCATTCTTGTGATGAATCACTCCATGAAGCCCCACCCGGCCATCACGGCCACGCTGCTGGACTTCATGTGCCGGGTAAGCTGCAGATCGCTCCACCTAGCTCCCTGCGACATGAGCCTTCACTGCCAGGCTGCTACTGTGGGACTCGGGCCCACACGGGCACGCTGTGAAAGCAGCTCTTGAGCTTTCCCTTCTGACAGGCTCCGTTCCACCCCCTGCCCAGCCTCGAGGGGACCTGCCTTTGCTGAAACCAGCCCCGGCCTGCCCCTGGGAGGGGCTGTCAGGGGAAGACCCTGTCCCAAGAGCTTAAATCAAATCAGGCCATGCAAGTGGGGCAACGGCTCAGCCCAGGAAGTGCCTCTGAGAGTGACGTACACGGCAGACGCTGGGGAAAGGGAGGGCACTCAAACAGATTTGAGAGCAAGTGGTCAGCGCCTGGCCAATGGAATGGGAGGCTGCTCTTAGCTCAGGGAACAGCATGGGAGGGCAGTGGTGAAGAAGAGGGATGGGGGGATGGCAGTCACAGCCCAGAGACCCTTGGGGCTGCTGTCCTGTCTGGTCGCTGTGGGGAGGCAATCCCTGATGTCGCCCCTGCCACGCTGGGGGCTGAGCCTGTGTCCCAGCCAGTGGGGTTAGCCCCCCTTGCAGGGTTACTCCCCCAGCCTGCGACGGTTACACGGGTCTCTTGTGGGTTTCCTTGGAGCCGAGTGGTGGCCCATCTCTGCGCTGGGATCTGAGCAGCTGCCGATGCTGGCAGCGCCTTGGCCCTGCCGGTCACTGGCTGCCAATCTCCAGTGGCACTAATGCATCTTAGCATAGGCCACCGGGTTTCCATTTAGCCCCGGAGCAGAGGCCGGCAGCAATTACAGGAGCTGTCGTCAGCTGGAGACTCTGCTCTGTGCTCTCCTGCCCTTTGCATGCAATTAACCTCACCGCCCACGCGGGAACGCAGGCTGTGTGAGTCGGCACGGCTCCCCCCACCCTCCCCGAGAGACTTGTCGCCAGGGTCTCAGGGCTGGGAGGAGGCTGAAGCTCCATCCCCAGAGATGGGAAGGATGGGAATGCTTGGAGGGGATTGTGGGAGAACAGCCAAAACACCCTGGGATCGTTGCAGGCTGCTCTAGCGGGTGGGGCAGGCAGCCCAGGCTGGGTGCATGTGGCGTGTGGACAGAGCAGCAGGCCAGGCTTTGTGGCTGGAGACTCCACACTAGAGCTCGCCTGCTATGTTCAGCCAAAGAAGCTGGCCTAGAGAGGGGCCAGCCTGGGCACGTGGAGCAGCCTTTTCTGTCATGCCACCATAGCATTTGTTGGGTCTGTCCTGAGGAAATGAGCAAGCCGCCCCTGCAGGTAGCGTGTTCCAGTGACACAGGTGAGCACGTGGCCTCGCCACCTGTCTCTGGGCCTTCCTGCTGGGCGTTGGGCGTTGGGCCAGGCGTGCACTGCCCTGGGGACTGGAGAGGGAAGGGGAGGTGGGCATGAAGGCCTCTCCTGCTGCCTTCTTTCCGTTCAGTGTTTGTCTGTCTGTCCAAGTGGCCAGGCGGGTTGGTTCCAGCCAGGCAGTGAACTAGCCGCAAACACCCTCAGCCGACCTGGCTGTGTCTGAGGCACCCCCTCAAAGAGCCGTGCCAGCCCAAGGACACAGAGACCTGCACTAACTGCTTTCTTCACCCCCCCTTCAGATCATTCCCAACTTCTACCCCCCTCTGGAGGTTCATGTCCGGCAAGGCGTGTTCAACTCCCTCACCCACATCGTGGAGAAGCGAGTGCTCGCGTAAGGAGTCGTTACTGCAGTCGCACGGCTGCGCTCCCCTGCCCTGGCCAGGATCCGTCTCTGTCCCAGCAAAGATAAAGCCCTTTCGTGGCTCCTCACAGAGCAGGGGAATTGGTTGGGCTTATGGCCAGCGGAGTGAGATGCCGCCATGTCTTTACCCTGCCCAGGAGTGAGCAGCCCGAGATCCGCTGCTCGAGGCCGGGGTGGGTTAGATGAGCTCAGGCCCTCTCTGGAGAAGAAACGTCACTAGTATGCACATGGCACTGAGCTGCCAGATGAGGAAGCAGGCAGGGACCTGCCTGTTCTGCTCGCTCACATCTGTTGCCAGCCTGCAAACGTTACAGCTGCTGGCTACAGCCAGGTCCCCTGCTCCAGGCGAGAGCCCCCGACCTCAGAGCGGAGTTGGCAGGAAAGGGGGTGTTCCAGGCCTGCAGAACAGTCTCATCAGTGAGGCGATCTCCAGAGACAGCACACTGGGAGAGTGTCTGACTGGTGCCTCTTGCTAGCCCCCGGCAGCCAGCTCCTTGGGTAATGAGGGGGCTTTTGCACAGTGTGTCCCCATCAGGATGGAAGTGCTCGCAGTGGGGTGGGGGCCTTCTGCCAGCACAGGCTGTTGGGGGAGGGTGTGCTGCCCTGGGCCAGCGCTGGGGCTCGCAGCAAGGCCAGCAATGGGCTCTGCTGAGGACCTTGCCGGAGGGGAAAGCTGTTGTCCCCCAACACGCAGCCAGTCGCCACAGAACTCTGTGATGGCGTTCCTCATCCAGTCCTGCTCACCCTGTCAGCCGGGAGCCGCAGCTCTTGGTCAACATGGCTTAGAACAGAACAGCTACCCAGACAGTGGCACTTGCAGGGGAGGGGGACCTTCCTGGTGACAAAGCTGGGAGGACTCACTGGTGTAGACGTAGTCCTGAGATGCTGCCAGAACTAGGAAGGACCTGTCTGGGCCAGAGGCCAGACACCTGAGGCTGGGAGCTAGAGTCCCCCAAGCCAGAAGGCTAAAGCAATTACCCAGAGGTGTCAGGAGCCACTGGCACAGTTGCCCTGTGGTGTTCCCTGTGTTCCCTGAAAGCCAGGCGCCTGCTGGCAGTGACCCGGGAGCAGATGGTGCCACTCGAGCAGTTTTCTGACTCCCCCCATCGGTGCAATTGCCTGTGCCCCTGGACCAGCACCTGGGTGTGCTGGGCTGTCTGCTCTCTCTTCCCATGGCCCAGCTCTAAGTGACCGTGCCAAGGCAGGGCCCGCTTGCCCAGAGGGCTGGCTAGTTGTCTCGGTACATCAGAACCGAGGTATGTCCCAAGGCAAGCTGAGGTCTCTGGGTGACCAGCCACCAGGAGCGAAGTGGGTGGCAGGAAATGCTAGTGCTGATTAATCCTTATTCTGTGCTGGAGGCTGACCTTCCTGCTGGGCAAGGGAGCCCAGAGCTCGTCCTACAGGCTGCAGAACCTTGTGGCTCTTGCTCTGGGCTTCCGGTTCCGTAAGGAAGGAGGGAGTTGTAGGGAACCACCTGGCTTGGTGGATGGGCAGGGTCAGGAAATGCATCTTAGCTCGGCCATTTCTCATCCCTTTCCTTCTCCCCACGCAGGCCCCTGGCCCCTCTGTTTGACAACCCCAAACTGGACAAGGAGCTCCGTGCCATGCTGAGGGAGAAATTCCCAGAGTTCTGCAGCTCGCCCTCCCCTCCCATCGAAGGTAGAACACCAGGGCCCTTCGGGAGAGCGAGTGCTCAGTGCCGTGCAGGGCTGGCTCTGATTCCCTCCAGCCGCCTCCTGCAGGAGAGCTGGGGACCTGCACTTGGCAGCTCCTGGGCAGGGGTGCCAGGCGCACCTGGTAGAGGATTCAGTCATAGCTGGGTGCCCAGCTGTGCCAGGAGCAGGCATGTGCAATCAATATCCCTGTGTTTCTCCCTCTGAGCTGCCATGGTTGGAAGGAACCAGCTGCCTCTACAGTTCACCTCTTGCTTGGCTGCTTGTCCCCTCCCCACATAGTCACTTGCTTCTAATATCCAGCTGGACTTTTCCCCCCTTGTAAGGATGGGCAGATTTGGTGGTGGGGAGGGGAGGAGATATCCAGGCCCCGCCCACAGTGCCAGACTCCGCCCACAATCTGAGTAGCAGGATGCTTCTGCTAAAAGGACCAGCGGTGCAGAATGGTGACTCTGGGTTGTCATTAAGGTGCAGAGTTAACGCCCACTGAAGCAAAGGGGGGCAGCCCGCTCTTGGAGCGGCTCCTGCCGTCTGTCTGTGAAAGTCTAGGAACCTCCGAGCGGTTTTCAGAGGCACTGAGCCCCGAAGACCAGCTGAACAGTGGAGGCTGAGGGTATTCGGCACCTCTGAAAGCCAGGCTCTTAGGTCAAAACTTTCAAACGTGGGTGCCCCACCACTGCCAGCCTCTCACCCTGGAAATGCTCGCATCCCCCAAGGACCTTGGGTAGTCGTGTCCCTGGCTGGATGGGCCGAATCGCTGCCCCTTGGGCTCAGTCAGACGGAGGTGGAGATGCTGCAGCATTGGGACTTTCCATTTTCAGGCCCTCCTGGGCATTTGCCCCTCATCCTTTGAGCCGTGGGCTGTGCAGGATGCCCAGGCCACACAGAATGCGCTGGGAGTGACGGGCAGAGAAGACATTCTGCGCCCAAAAGGGGCGACTCTCCACATTGAGTTTAGGTTCAGCTGTAGAATCAATGACCCAAAAGCACTGGGCACTGCTCTAAAATGCACCCGCCTGGGGCGCAAGTGGAGTGACCGAATATATCAGCCCCAATCGGTCCGTGTCCAGCCATCTAGTGATGCAGCCCTGCGGAGGCCAGATTCCATTCTGCCTTGCATCTCCTCGGGCCCTGCTGCTGGGACTGGACTCGGGTTCTCCTGCTGGCCTGGATGATAGCCGAGTAGGGAGGCTGGCGCTTGGCTTCAGCATGTGGTGCCAGCACCTAGGAAAACTTCTGGGCTCTGTCGAGCTGCTTACGCTGTTGAAGGCTTTGAAATAGCGCCCTTGGGTCTGGAGCTCCCTCAGGTGAACTGCAGGGTCCCTCCCGCGCTGACCCCCTTTGCAGAGAGCTGCGCTGTGGCCAGGGCTCTGCCCAGCTGGCCCTGCTAGTGTCTTCCCTTTGAAACCTGACCCGCACCAGCGGTGGCTGTCAGGGTGCCCTCCTGCCCCCACCGTGGCAGCCCAGCTCCCGCTCTGACTCTTGTGCCTTCGCTTTTGCAGTCAAAATTGAGGAGCCGGTTTCCATGGAAATGGACAATCACATGTCTGACAAGGATGACAGTTGCTATGACAACGCTGAGGCTGCCTTTAGTGATGATGAAGAGGACTTGAATAGCAAAGGTGAGGGGGCAGCGCAGCCAGGTTGCCTGCAGCAGAGATTGGCCATTAACACCCTCCAAGTGCTGCTCTATTTGCCCAGCGCAATCAGCTGCCTCGTGCCTCTCTGCACACCTTGTCTCCCCGGTGCTGTTGCCTTCTCCTCCCCTGCCAGTGAGCGGCCCCAAAGAACATGCCGTGACACGGTTCCCAGAAGGCCCCTGCTCCCTGCAGGCAGCAGAGTCACAGCCGTGGGCAAACCTGCTCGTGAAACGGTAGCTGGGGCAGAGCTGCTTCTCCTCCCAAGGGGGCCTTCGCGTTTACAGAGCGCCCTGTGGCTTCCTAGTGCTCTGCGGTGATCAGCCTGTCCTCAGAAACCAACACCTTGGAGCCTGGGCAAGGCCATTGGGACCTGGACTCTGGGTGATTGTTCCCTGAGGCTTAGCATCTCCATGGATAGTGTTTCCCTTTCCTAGGCCCTCCCAGATCTGCTCTCCCTGGCTCCTGAGCCTCCCAGCGAAATCTGAGCCAGAAATCTGAGCCAAGAGCGGCTGAGCCATGGTGGGGGAACCCCTGGCAGTCTCAGGATGGCTGGGTAGGGACGGGCTGTCTCCATTCTCAGGCAGCCAAGTCAGGCCCCTGACAACTGCTTGCACATTTGGTTTTCATTACACTCACGATAGGCCTCTCTGGGAATCTGGGCTTGGGCCATGGGGCTGGCTGGTCTGTTTGTTTGAGGCCAGAATTTCTGCTCCCCGAAGCTGCGGGCACCTGGGGCTATGGGCACCCTGGCCCATTTCTTCCGCGGCTGAGCCAGGGGTGAGGGGAAGAGCTCTCCCCATTCCTAGCGCTCTGATTCGAGGGATGTGCTGATGTGGGGCAGGGTCGCTGGGAGAAGAGATGGGGCAGCCCAGCCTGAGAGCGAGCGAGTTGCTCGTTGCAGCGCTATCTGCCGTGACGCAGGCTGGTGCCCAGCAGAGCGCTGAGCGTGCGCCAGCCCAAAGTCCCCACACGCAGGAAGCTTGAAAAGGCGACCGGTTACCTTGGACACGCTGCTCCTCGCAGCTCCGTGATGTTCCATCGCAGCTGTGTCCTTCCGTGCTTAGAGCAGGGTTTGCTCCTCATGCAGCTGCTGGCTCACTGCCTGACTTTGGGCAAGTTGCTGAATGGGTGTAGAAGGCAGCTGGGGTAGCTCCCTGTACCAGTGTCTGAGCAATGCCATTTACCCCTCCCTCCACCCCCGCGGAGTGCTGAGAGGGGTCTTTGAATGCTCTGAATCCAGGTCCCACCTCCCCCACGCCCATCTCTGCACATTGTCACATCTTGTCCCACACAGATCTGGGTTGTGGGGACAGGAACTGGGATCCTGAAGGTGGTAGCGCCGTGGGTGATTGGCCCAGCGGTCCGACGCTGAGGACAGAGGCTGCAGGGTGTGGGTGGTGACTGGTGCCCCTCTCGTGGGTCTGCGGTGGTGCCAGCACCATTATGGAGGGTGAGCCTCAGCTGTTTTCTTCACTCCAGGTAAGAAGAGGGAATTCCGGTTCCATCCGATCAAGGAAACCATTGTCGAGGAGCCCGTGGACATCACCCCTTTTCTGGACCAGTTAGACGAGTCCTTGAAAGATAAAGTCCTGTCGCTGCAGAAGGGAAGGTTGGTATTGGCCGGTCGTGTTCTGGTTGGAGGCCGTCGCTGCTCGCGTCAGCAGCACGCAAGGTGCGCTAGGGCTGGCGAGGCTAAGCTGCAGCCGCTTGCCCCAAGATCCCTTTTGTGGGATACGTACCCTCTGCGACGCAGGACTTTTCCCAAGGAGCTCTGGTGGGAAAGTCTGTGAGCTGGGTGCTCTATCGGGGGTCTCCTCTCAGGCACTGGGGTCCCATACAGGCTTCTCAGAGCACCCGGCTCTGAGCCACTCGCTACCGGACGCAGCAGTGGATTTTGGCCAGGTGCTAGGCTGAGAGGCCTGAGCACGCTGCAGAGCACCAAGGACAGCCTGCCTACGCTCCCTGATTGTGCCTGAAGCCTGCTCTTGGGGATCCAGTCTCCACAGCCCCCGCCAACCCTTGGTGCCTGTACAGAGCCGCATGGTGCCAGCTGTGCTGGTTTTTCTTCGGGTGGCAGCGTAGTGCCTGCGTTTACCCCCTGCCCGCAACACCGCCCGAGCCCCCTGCCAGCCCCAGGATTTCAGTGGCTTTCAGTGCCCCCACCCTGAGCTGGACTGGACCCAGGGTGCAGCCCCCCCACTCTCTGTCCAGGCGAGGCGCCTGTGGTGGGAGCTTTGATTTTCCCTGAGTAGCTGGGCGTGCTGGCCGGTTGCTGTATTGCTCCACAGTTGCCACGGAGACTGGCCTTTCAGGGCCCCAGACGCTGTCTCAGGGACAGTGCCCGGACTCCCCTGGTGTGCGGGCTCCCTTCCCTTCCCTTGTGTGCTCTGCAGAATGCCTGCCCTGTCTTCTGATCTCAGAGCACTTGGGATTAGCTCCATCTAAAGCAGGCTGATGAAGCTCTTGGCTTCCCAGAGCCCTGGCACAGCGCTCCGGTTTAACTGATGGCTTTCCATTTATTTAGTCTTTGTGCTGTTAGTCATCTCATTGGTTCGCCTCTCCGTAAAGTGTCCAAAATGCTTTTGTAACTAGGTCGTAGAGCAATGTAGCTTGTCTCTCCTTGGCCACTGCAGTATGCACTCGGAGGCGCCTTCCTGCCCATGCCGCACCAGTGCAAAGCAGGACCTCCAAAATGCCCCCCTTCCAGCTCTCGGGTCCTCTGGGCTCCTGCACAGAGCCAGTTTGGGTCCAAAGCACCTTTGTCCCCGCTCCTGGTATCTCCACTGTAACTTGGATTGCCTCTTGTTTTTGTGCCACAGCGACACGGAAGCCCAGTGCGAGGTCATGCAGGAAATTGTGGATCAAGTCCTGGAGGTAGCTGTGCAGGCCCGGAAGCGAGGCTTGGTGAAAGAGTGGGTGTGGGGGGAGTGGGCCTCGGGGGTGGCTCTCTGTGACCCAAGCACTCATGTTTCTGCTGGAAGTGTGACGAAGCAAAGACCTTTTGGAAACTGCCCAATCCTTTGTGGGGGAGATCAGTGCCAGCCGGCGGTGTGGCGGTCCCCTGGGCACATGGCCGTAGGCTGGTGTGGGAGGTGATGCTAGGCAGCCTCGTGTCCAGGCGCTCTGGTGATGGGCACGTCTCAGAGTGACGTATTTACCACCCCCAGTGCTCGTTACGGCAAGTGCCCCTGGGCACTGAGCCAAGGGGACGTCCTGCTGGCTCTGCTTATCTCAAGTGTCCAAATGATAGATTCCCCCTGCTTTGAAAGTTCTGGGCTTGGGCACATGTCAGGGTGAGAGCCCAAAGGACCTCCCTAGGGGCCGCAGCCGCAGCCTGCCAGCCGGGGGTCATGCTGGCCACTTGCCAGGAACCTAGCACGCCCCGAATGGGGCAGATTGTCTCCCACTCACCTTTAGCACTCAGGGCTCTGTCTCGAGCCAAGCAGCATGCCAGTGCCCAGTGCAGTGGTTGCAGCTCTGTCCTACCAGCGGGGGCTGCGTTCGAGAGCACCGTGTGTTGCGCACACGAAGGAGTGGAGAGCCCCCTCGGCCACTGCGTGGCTCCGTCTCTGCTCGCCCTTTGCAGAGGGAGATGCAGGCCTGCCAGAATTACCAGCCATTAGCGGCTGAGTGTGTCTCAGTGATCGTGAAGTGCTGTAGAGCCAGGCATCCATTAGGGGCTCATCTCGCTGGTAACCAGCTCGGACAGCCGGCTCGTGTCGCTGTGCTGTAGCAACAGAACAGATCCGGTGGCGCTCCGGCCTTGAGTTCCCAGCAGCCAGTGTGTCTTGCCATGCACTGTAATGCAGGGGCCCCCCACCCTGCCCCTGGCAACAGGACCTGAGCTGGGTGGGTGAAGACTGGAGATCACACTTAGCTTAGATGTCTCTCTTTTTTCTCCTTTCTCTCACCCAGGAGGACTTTGACTCAGAGCAGTTATCAGTCCTCGCATCCTGCCTGCAAGAGCTATTTAAGGCTCACTTCCGCGGGGAGGTCTTGCCAGAAGAAATCACAGAGGAGTAAGGATTTATTTTTCTGTCTCATCCTTTCACGCTGGCAGTTGGGCTTTTCCCACTACAATTTCCGCTGCTCTCAGTGACTGTTCCATGGAGCAGAGGAAACCCTGCCGGAGTCTGGCCCAGCATGCTCCGCAAGAGCTGTCATGACTGGCACAAAGCCGGAGCAGACAGCTGCAGCATCTGGGGCTTGAATGAGACCATGCTCCCAGTGCAGCACTGACCACCTGCCACCACGCTGCTTAGCATGAGCGACGCGTGGCAGCTGGCTCCACGCCACTGGCCCTGGGACCCCAGATCCAAGGACCCTCCCTGGCACCTCTGTCCTGGGCCTCAGGGTGGTCCTTTCTAGGGTTCTCCCAGTTTGCAGTGGATGGAGGGGAAATAAAACCCCGTGGCTGGAACAGTGGGGCTTTTTGGAGCCTGGAATCCTGGGTTCTAATCCCACTTCTGCCAGTGGCCTCAAGCAACTCCCTTCCCCTCTGTGCCCGTTTGATGGGGGTCACCCACCAGCCAGGGGTGCTGATGTTTTGGCACCGAATGCTTGGGGGGCTGGGAGGTGCTTTAGAAAGGCCATGTATTAATCCATTAGCTTCCTCAGCCCCAAAATCCTGCTGGCCATTGCCTGGCTGTCGTGGCTAGCTGATGATGATGTGCTTTCCATGCAGGTCTCTGGAGGAATCGGTGGGAAAGCCACTTTACCTAATATTTAGGTAAGTCTGAGCTTTAACTGACTGCTCAGGGTCTTCTCTTGAGCCCCCCAATTCTGGCTGAACTCTGCGCAGCTGGATTTAATACGGTCACTCTGCTGCTCCATTTGCCTCTCTGCTCCCACGTATGCCGGGACTGGAATTTCCTGCCGTGTCCTCTTGTGCCAGGCCGGCTCTAGGCACTGTCTGCAGGAGGCCCTGCATGCCCCGCAGAGGCACCCAAAAAGAGGGTGCTGCATGGGGGGGGGTCCTGGAGCACCTGGCCAAGCCCCCGTCTCACTCCACGCGGGCTCCAGATGGCGGCCAGACCGTGACAATATCCTGGTCATGGTGCCCCAAGGATGGGCCTGTGCCAGTTGCCCACTGTTTAAAATACCCCATTAAACTGCAGCGACACCAGCCGGGAGATTCCTGGCTCTCGGAGCTGAAGTTAAAGCTTCCTTTCCCTCAGAGTGGGGATGTCTGGCAGGATGTGCGAGCACCCTGGAGCTCTCCGGTCCCATCACAGCCCCTCAGCCCTTCTCCAGGGAGGAGTTCAGCTCCATGGATCTTACTTAGTGGGGATTTGTCAAACAAGGCCTTGAAATCCCAGCTCCCCCTTGTTCTGCATAGATGTGAGACTCTTCCCAGAAGAGTCAGGCCTTACCCTGGCATCCTAAAACAAGGCAATCCTGGGCCCTGTGCTGCACGTCAGTGGCACTCTTCCGTCGCGGAGGGGGAGAGTGACTCCTGTGGGGGCAGCGCGATAGAGGTGTAAGAGACACCCTATTAAATCAGCCCCGTGGAATGCCAGAGCCCTATGGACTGTGTGGGACCAGGAATCGGGGTTCCCTGCGCCGACTGCACAGGGCACAAACTTCCTCTCACTGAGCGGGGAACCCTCACACTCAGCACTGTTCTCCTACATGTGAATGTTACTAACACGTGGCTGGTTCTCCTCCCTCCGCCGCGCCCCCCGCCCCCACAGGAATCTCTGCCAGATGCAGGAAGACAACAGCAGTTTCTCTCTGCTGCTGGATCTCTTGTCTGAGCTCTATCAGAAACAGCCCAAGATTGGCTACCATCTTCTCTACTACCTAAAAGCAAGGTAGGGCTTTGCCAAGGACTGAGGGAGGCCGGGGGGTGTTAGAGGGTCCAAGCGCCTAGACTTGAGCGCTGACCCAGCCGGGAGAGCTGTGTGTAGTCAGCCTGCTGGTGGCTCTCACTCAGCAGACCTGCTGTCAGATGGAGCATGCGCTGTGTGGTGGATGCTCCCCCAGCCAGGCAGCTGCCAGGGCTTCTTGTCTTCACGGTTCTGCGTGTTTGGTCCTTCCTGGGGCGCTCTGTGGGCAGAGCATTCTGGGGTGGCAGGCAGGCCGGTTCTAAGGGTCTCTGCAGGGCAGCTCAGCCCCGAGTGACTGTCAGACAAACCCTGCCCTGGCCCCGGGCTCCCTCAGCTGGGGGCTGCTCGCTCACGTGACCCGTGCCCCCTCTAGCAAAGCAGCCACAGGGAAGATGAACCTGTATGAGTCGTTTGCCCAGGCCACGCAGCTGGGGGACCTGCACACGTGCTTGATGATGGACATGAAGGCCTGCCAGGAGGATGACGTGCGGCTGCTCTGCTACCTCACCCCCTCCATATACACCGAGGTGAGAACCCAGGCCGCGGGGGGATGCTCAAGGTCTCCGCTCCAGGTCGTACTGGACAGTTCAGGTGTGTGAGGCATCCCAGACCTGAGCTAGGAGCTTGGTAACTGCTTGAGGTCAGCAGAGCCGGGCACCCCTCAGCCGCACAGGATAATTCCTCTGCTGTCCTGGGAGCTGCAGACAGAAGTGCTGGCGAGTCAGTAGGGACCGGTCTTCTCTCAATTGCAGAGTCACCCCCAGCGCAGTGACCGGGCTCAGGGCTCCTGGGGGGACTGCCTTTTGAACAAGACCTGTAGTCAGCATCCTGACCACTCCTGGGTGTGTTAAATCCCCTGCTGCTTTTTGCCAATGTCAGGGTGTTAATCTTACTGCACTGGGTAATTGTATTCAGCCTCCCTGAGCGTTCTCTGCACTTGGTTAGATACAGTTCTGTTCTACACATCCTGTCTCACTCTGTGTAGTCTTGCTGTGACTGTTAACAGCTGCCATGTTACCCCAGAAGTGGCTGCATTTCAGGTCCATTGCTTGCTTTCACTATTGGTGAGGTTGGCAAGTGCTCAGGGTGAAAGGTGCTGTAGAAGTGGAAATAGTTAGGAATACTCACTTCCTGTGTGGCCTTTCCCAACCAAGTCTAGCTGTAGGATAGGTGCCTGTAGCCAAGGCCGAATTGAGGGGCAGGTGACCCAGGCAACTGCCTGGGGTGCCGGACTTGGGGGCGCCGGGCTCAGGGTGCTGTTTTCGTTGTTAGGATATACAGATCTTAGAATGCAAATGTATCGTCTTACATGACAGGGATAAATCAGGCATGCAAATCGTACACCAGAGTCGTGAAATGGGCTACAAACCCAATGCAAAATAAGGTATTCAAAGGTTTAACACAAGGCGTGGGGGCGCCAAAGACGCTCCTCATGTGGGGCACCATTTGCTCTAGGGCTGTTCTCCAGTGCATTGTCCACGCTGCATTTCAGCATCAGCCTCAACTTTTTTTTTTGCTCTAAACCCACCGAGCCTGTTTTCTCCTGGCCTTTCCCCACGTCCTCACTACAAACCAAGCCGTGGTTCTTAGCAGGCGGCACTGCAGGGCTCTGCTCTGTGACCTCCAGGCTGTTAGGCTTCTTGAAACGTGTCAGTGCTTCCGTCGCTCAGCAGCGTGGCAGAGCCCGTCTTTCCTGTTGGATTCAGTGTGGTTGAGGAGCCCAGATCTTGCACGACCCCATGTCTGTGCCAATTGGATCATGGCTCGAGCTTGGTTCACACAGCTCATCTCAGTCTTGGCCAGAGCTGCCATTACCTTTTCCTTGCCAGGATGATGTTGGGGATTTGGCTCTCAGCTCTAATCCCTCAGCTCCATGGAGGCTGCAATTATTCATTTGAATTGGTCCCAGGGAGAGGAGGGCCGGAGGGTGAGAAACCCCGGGCTGGAATCCGCCCTGCGTGCTGATCTAGTACTACAGGGAGCGCTGGCTCAGCGCTCACGGGGCACGGGGTAGCTGGACATGCTGAAACAGACACCGAGGTCACATTTTTTGTGTGTACTTCTAAATTCCCTGGGAGGAACAAGCTGATCACCCCACCCCCGCTGGCTGTCAGGAACATCTGCTGAGCGTTAGGAAGGGGCCAGCCTCAGGAGCGTCCTGCCCACGTTTTCAGTGAGGGAAGGGGCGCAAACGGGGGATGAAGTGTGGCCAAGGGAGAGGAGGAAAAACTATGGATAAACAAGCTCTGTGAAGGGTCTTGTCCCTCTGTCACTTCCCTGTGTGACGCCCCGCCCCAGCATGCTCAGAAGGGGACCCTTGCTTGTGACAGCAGCAAAGGAAAAACCCTCCTGTGAATCCTCTGCCCCAGGTCTGCTGTGGGCTAGCGTTTCTGCACAGAACTTCAGGCCCCATCCACCCTGGGGCCAAATCCATTTCCCTCCAGCCATGTGCCTGGCCAGCGCTGCTTGGGCACAGCTGCCTGGCAGCAGTGGCCCAGCTGGGCCCGCAGTGCATCAAGCCGCTGGGGTCTCTGATCTGTGCAGGGATAGCTTGCTACCATCTGCCTTCAGCCCTGCTCACTTTCACCCTTCCATCTTGAGGTGTTTCCCTGCAGTGTCCCCAAACTCCCAGGAGCTTTGGAGCAAACGAAAGGCTGTGACGCTGGCAGAAATAGGGGAGATGGGGGCACTTAACACGACAACTGGCCCAGCAGATTTCCCCAAGCAGCCCCGTGTCTACTCAGTCAGTGTTGCCAGGGTTGAGGTTAGCTGCTGCTTGGGAGAGCCCCTGCGAGCCATGCTCTACAGCCTCTGTGCTCTCCTGCCTGGGGCCTGGCTTGCAGGATTTAGCCAGCCCTAGTGCTGAATGAACTCACCTGCCTCCGAGTCCTTGCAAATCCGGACGAAAGTATCAGCTTGCCTCAGCCCTGTCCCACTGCATCGCTAGCCCCCTCCAGCTGCCCGACCCCAGGCCTGGCGTGCCCCTTGCTGTGCTCAAGGAGGGATGCGGGGGACCCTTTGGGCAGCGTTCTCCCCTGCGTGCGAGGCGGGGCTATGTTGCTGGGAGTCGGCGTGCGGGGACACACGAGCCAGTCAGGGCCCCTGGGTGTTTCGTGCAGGTCTGGGCCAGCCGGTGGCTGGTCTGTGCGGGAGGGATGTCCAGCACAGCTGGCTGCAGGGCTCACATTTGGGGCAGCTGCATTTTCTTACTGGGAGGCTGAGTCGGAGCTCCAGATTGTCCTTGGAAAGAGAGCCGTGAGAGGACTTGGGGGTGGGATCGCCCTAGCCTGCTTCTCCCTGGGCCCCCCTCCTGAGCTCCTGCTCTGCTTGCAACTCTTACAGTTCCCAGACGAGACCCTCCGGAGCGGGGAGCTGCTGAACATGATCGTTGCGGTCATAGACTCGGCCCAGGTAGGCGCTGGGGCTCCGTGCTGGAGGGGAGGGGCGCTGGCTCCGGAAGCGGGGTGTGGAGGAGCACATTTGTCTCCGGCTCTGTACAAGAGCCCATGGGCTGACCTCAGCATGGCGCTGCAGGGCGGGATGTGCGTTCCCGGAGCCAGCTGGGATGCCGGAGGAGGCTGCCATCTCCCGGGAAACCTTCATCTTAGTGAGAGGCTAAGCCCTGGGCTTTGCCACCGCAGCGCTAAGCCCGCTGGGCTGCCTCATTTCCCCAAGGGCTGAGCGGCAGCATGCAGGGCTGGGCTGTTAAATCCCAACCGTGTCCGTCAGGGGATTTTCAAGCCCTGGAACTGCTGGTGGGAGGTGGGGTTGAGCGTGTGCAGAGGGATTGGGCTGGGTTTTTTCTGATCCCTGCTGAGCTGCAGCTGTGTGGGAACGGCAGGGGGGGGACAGGAGGAGATGGCTGATGGAGATGGCTGCAGCAGAGCAAAACCCTCCCGTGAGAGGAGCCAAGAGAAGGGGAATCCCCCAAAGGGGCGAGATGTCGGAGCCCTGGTGCAGGTCCTGGGTGGGTAGCTTCCCTGCCAGCCCCTACAAGCGATGTGTGCAGGAGCCTCGCCAGACTCTGCCAAGAAGGACCAGGCGCCCCACGTGGCTGGGAAACACTGCATGAGAAGGCAGCTTTTACCCCGCAGAACTGGGGCGCTGGCAAAAGCGTTTGTGCTGCAGATGCCATGATGTTTCTGCACCCCAGCAGTCACCATAACCCGGGGTCAAGGACCTCCTCCCCCCCCCACCGTCCAGTGGGCCCATGGGCTGGACTGGGACGGCCCAGCTGCCGCTCTCTCCCTCTCCACCATCGGGATGCAGCCAGGCAGCATAGTCTGCGTCCCTGCCGCCTCCAAACGCAGGCTGCACTGCTTGGCTGGAGACGGGAATGGACTTGGTGACTCAGCTCGGCTCTCCTGCAGCAGCACTGTTGGGAGAGCCAGCCAACCCAACCCCACCACCCCAAAGGTAGCCCAAGGCTGGGTGTGGGACTAGACCAGGCTTGCCCCAGCAGGACCTGGCCTCCCCCTTCCTGCTGGGACAGCCCGGCTGCAGCCTCGGTGAACTGGGCCCTGCTTAGAGACCCCCCTGGCAGGAACCTTTCCCAGCAGCAAGGCTCAGGAGTTGCCATGATGCCAGTTGAGAGGAACCCAGAAATAGTCAGCGGGAGGCCAGGAGGGGAAGGAGGCGGATGCAGTCGCCAGCGCGAGTTGGGCACTGAATACTTCTGCTGTCTGGGTGCATCGGGAGCACGATCTGCCGATAACCCTGGAACTTAGCCTATTTATACATCAGCTGGGTTTTCAAAATGGCTCAATAGACACTTTCCCGGCCAGCCCTGCCTGTCTCATCTGCAGAAAGGCTGGCGCTTCTGGCCCGGGAGTTTTGCTTGGCAGGCAGCTAGATGGTATCAGGTATGGGAAAGGCCTGAGTCATGGCGTCCGACCCTGCTATGACTCTGGCTGGCTCCTGTCGTGCTCCTCGTACTGCTCTTGGGCTCTGTCGCTGTCTGAAAAGCACAGGCCTCTTTTCCCAGGACATGGCTCTTGCGTTTCCTCTCCCCTCCCTTGTCTGATTTGTTCATCCCTTCCTCTTATTCTTCCCTGCTCACTTCATCTGTTTCCCTGCAGCCCCTGGGTCGCCCAGCCGGCCTGTTGTCTGAGCTCCCTGGCCTCTCCCATGGCTGGCGGCCCACAGGCCCCATACAGCAGTCAGCACCGAGCAAACCTCCAAGCCGGCGGGGGTTTGTAACGCGACAGACGGGGCCTCGCCTGGGGCAGTGGGGGCCTCGGACCCACAGGCAGGCATACGGCCCAGCCCTCCGCCACTGCCTGTGGCAGTGGATGGGGTTTGCAGCTGGCCCTGAAGGTCCCTAGGGTTGGGTGAGCTGGGACCATGGGGCTGAGGATGAGTGCAGAGATGCGCAGTGGGAGGTGAGTGAGTCTTCAGTGAGGTGAGAGCCAGAAACCGCTGGCAGCAGCGAGCAGCACCCCCCCTTCCCCCCCCGGGGGGCAGCGTGGCCTGGCAGACCTGGGGGGGTCAGAATCCTGGGCCCCTTCTGCATGTCGCTCCTTGGACGGGGGCTGGGGGGCAGGCGGCCCTGTGTAAAGCACGGCGGGGTCCCAGCACGCAGGTCTCTCCGGAAGGGGGCCGGCTGTGGGCCTGACGCAAGATGGGGATGCTGCTGGCTCTCCCAGGAGGCTGCAGGGCCAGCGCTGCTACCGGCCGCCGGGGCTGGTGTCTCCATGCAAGCTGTCGGACAGGCTCACGTGGACGTGAGTGGAGGAGCTGATGGAGATGGCAGCAGATAGGGGGAGATGGCAGCACTTGGGGGCCCTTGTGGGGGAAAGGGCGCCCAGCTGCACACTGCTGTGAGCACTGAATCCACCGCTGGTGGCCCCAGTCGTAGTGAACTGCCCCCTTTCCCTCACTCTCTATCTCATGCCCGCCCACCCCTCAGCTGGCTTGTGGCATAGGGTCCCGGAGCCCGGGGCTCTCGAGGCAGTAGGTTAGAATCAGACTCTAAAGGGCTCGGAGTGAGACAGGATGGGGCCGGGGGGGCTGTAGCTGGTGACACAGGGTGCTGACTTCAGAGCAGGACAGCAGTCCTGCCTGTGCTTAGATGTCCCTGGGCTCTGGATGGCTTGAGAGCAGAGCATCAGGCAGAACAAAACCAATGCAGAGGCGTGTCTCTGCCCCAGAGTGAGACAGGCCGGCGGCCAGGGAGCAGCCCTGCCCAAACCCCGCCTGCGCCTGGCTGTCCCAGCTTCTCCTGGGCCTGTGCCACTGGCAAGGCTGCTGCTGCACCTCTGCGTCCTTGGAGAGCAGCTTTCCTGCAAACGCTGCCCAGGGCCACAGTGCAGAGCCAAGCGATGGCCAGGGAGTCGGTGGAGCAAGCGCACCAGGGCGCGAGAGATGCGCCTTTGGGACTGCAGGTGCTGCAGAGGAGAAGGCCCTTGCACCAGCATGAGCGAGCTGGAGGGAGAAGCGCAGAGGAGCCTGGGGCCGCATAGCTTGCGGGGGGGGGGGCCTAAGGGAACAGCGACAGGCAGCCAGAGCGAGAGCATGGGCTGTCGTAAATGGCCCGGTTCGGCCTGCCTGCTGGGTGAGCTGTGGCACTGGTTGTTGAGTATTCCCATGGGGTCCTGCTGCAAACGAGATGGGCTGGGTCAGTGTTTCCCCTCGGGTTCTGCTGGAGGACTCCTGCCTTGGAGCATGAGCTCTCTGTCTGGGCTAGCAGGGACCCAGCCGATGAAAGCGGGAGCGACGTGTGATCAATTCCTGCCATGCCCTGGGATCCGGGTGTGGGTCTCAGCCCCCGCTGCTCACCCCGTCCAGCCTGCTGGTGTCTGCTACGTCCTGTGCTGGCTCCCTTGGCCCTGCACCTCCTGGTGTTGATGTGTGAAATCATTAAACTCTCATTATTTGTTTGCCTCTCTTGGGGCCCCTCTGACAGCTGCATCTCCCTGGAGCCGTCTAAAACTGCTCTGATCTACGAGCCACCTGCAGTCGGGAGGGCTCTGCTGCGCTCGGTTGGATTCCTGTTTTCGCAGGCAGGCCGGGTGTGCGCCAGACAGGCCGTGCTGGGGGCTGTGGCTCATCTGCTCTTCCTGCTGCCCAAGGCTTTTCGGGGCTAATCTCTGCAAGGCAGGGGCTGATAGTGTGCCGCTCGCAGCATCCCACGCAGAGCTGGCTGCCACGGCACTGAAAGGTTAACATCGTGCTGGCCTGCCCCCCCACCACACACACACAGTGCTCTGGCTCTGACCCCCCTCCAGCCCCCATACACCTGTGTTTCCTCCTCTTCCAGCCCTTACCCCATTGTGCTCTGCTTTCCAGCTGCAGGAGCTGGTGTGTCACGTCATGATGGGGAACCTGGTGATGTTCCGAAAAGACTCGGTGCTCAACATCCTGAGTGAGTAGGACCCCCCTCACCTGGGGGGGTGGAGATGGGTTGGCTGCACCGGGGGGAGGAGCCAGGGGGAGATGGGCATGGCTGCGTCGAGCATGGGGGGGCCAGTGGCAGGTGCCAGTACTTGGGGGTGAACACGATGCAGTTTTACCCTATCCCCAGTAGCCACTCAGCTCCTGCGGCAGACTCTGGCAGAACAGAATCTCTTCTCCCTGCTGGGTCAGAGGCTGGGCTAGCAAAGCCTCTCACCCCCTTCTCATGGCCACCATGAGCTGGGCCGCTCGCATTCAGCGCTCCCCACTGTGGAGCCGTTGGAATGGCATCCTCCTGCCATTTGCAAACACCCAGCCTGCTGCACATCTGCACCCTGCAGGGCGAGCCTGCTCTCAGATCGGGGCCTGAACGGAAGCGGGCCATGGGCGGGGGGTCAATGCTGTGAGCCCCAGCTGGACTGGGGGCAGCGTGAGGAGCCTGGCTGCTCGTGGGCAGCTCTTAGTGCTGGGACCATGGCGGTGGAGATGTGCATTTCCGCCTCAGATCTGTCTTCCTTGTGCACTTCCTGGTCCACAGGCTCACCACCGAGGGGTCCCTTTGGCACCTTCCATTAGACCTCATGCTCCTTTTCAGCGTTTGCTGCCGAGCGACAGGTGTCAGCCCAAGCCGCTGTTCCCTGTGTTGTGAAGGTCCTTATTTCACTCGGCTGAGTGCTGCACTTTGCACACGCCCCACGTGGCTTGCAGCCAGCAGGCAGATAATCAGAGGTCGCCAGCGTTCTTCCCCCTTCCCTGGTCGCGTGTACAGAAAGCTGCATGGCACAGGTCGGTCTCCTGGCTTGTGTCTATGGCCTGCACACATCACTGGGCCCTATGCATCAGGCCGGAGGGGCTTGCAGAATCCCAGGCCAGGCTCAGAGCTGCAAGTGTCTACGCTGGGACACTGAAGGGATGAGAGTTCCCCCAGCGAGCACCTGTGAGGCATCTCTAGCTGCTCTGGATGGACGTCTCTGCAGCCCAGGCCCTGGCACTGCACAGAAGACTCCATGCAGCGCTCTAAGCCCTGGATTAAACCATCCTTTTAACTCTCTTCCTCTGAGACCCTGGGCCTTTGAGCCTTTCAGACCTGCTCTAGTGACCTCACATGCTACCACCAGCACAAAACGCTCAAATTCCACTGTCAGCTGCTGGCATCCGGATCCCTCTGCAAGGGTAACGCCACTCGCGCTCTGCAGCGTGAGCCCCTCGGCACACGTCTCTGCCCTGCCTCTTCCTGCCACAGGTCCCTGCTTACTGCTGGAGCCGCTCTCCCTCCCCCTCACCAGCGCTTTGCTTCCCCCTCTAGTTCAGAGCCTGGACTGGGAGACGTTTGAGCAGTACTGCACCTGGCAGCTGTTCTTGGCGCACAACATCCCCCTGGAGACCATCATCCCCATCCTGCAGCACCTCAAGTACAAAGGTGAGCCGGCACGGGTGGATACCGCAACTGGGGAGGCTTGTTGCTCTCACGGTGGGGTCCCGTCTCAGCTGGGTCCGTTCAGCCCGGTCCCCGCCACGCAGGCGACGTGTGTGCGCCTGCAGAGAGAGGACGCTTGTAGTCCCAAGGAGCTCTGTGTGACACTCGGCTTTGCCCCGGGCCACGAATTACACACACAACATCTGCTGCCGCCACACCCCCCCCCCCAACCCCACCCCCCAGCAGTGGCTGTGTGAGTGGTGGTGCAGGGAATGTGGGGCAGAACCCATGGCCCTGCCCCAGGCTGAATGGGCAGACACCGGGAGGAGTCCGGGGGGCAGCAGGAGCCTGCCAGATGACAGGCACCGTGGACGTGTCTGTGCCGTTCCTGGGCGTTCTTTCCCAATATCTGCAGCGGGGGGCTCTGGTGCCTCCCCAGCATTGACCAAGGGTCCCAGCTTTTGGGGGGAAACTGAGTCACTTTGCTTTCCTTTGCAGAGCACCCAGAGGCCCTGTCCTGTTTGCTGCTGCAGCTGAGGCGAGAGAAGTATGTGTGCAGCGTGGGGGTGGCGGGTGAGACGCGCATACCATGCCCTGGGGGGGTCTCTGGGGTACTGTATAGGCCCCTTGAGCTGCAGCGGGCCAGGTTCCCACAGGAAAGCAGTGGGTGGAAACCACATCTTGTTTGATGCAGGATTGGGGCCTTCGTGCGGGGGAGGAGGAGCTGCTCCTCCTGAGTCAGGGCTGAATTGTGCCCGCTGCTTGCTGGGCTCACCTGTGTGGAGTCCTGCCTGGGGCTTTCCCATGTCTGTTCTGGGACTTCCTGGCCTAGTGCGATACTTGTAAAGAAAAGACTTATTGAGGGGGACAAGGCAATACGCCACATTTATTGTACATGTAAAAATAACACAACGGTCACATTCACACACCTTCATAAAGCTCTGCGGGCTGGTGTGATGAAAGGACCCATCCTTTTATGCGTTGGTGGAGCCAGCCTAGTGGCCACTAGGCTGGGCAGGAGGAAGGAGCCAGGCCTCTGTCAGTCGCGAATCCGATGCTCCAGGTGACAATTGCAGAACGAGACCCAAAGTTTCCGTGTTTTTACCCATCTTTTATACGCGCTGCTGGCTCTCATCTTAGTCTGGGCCTGGCTGTGTCATCTGCCTCTGGGTTCAGTATTGTTGTTAATCACCAGCTAATTGACAACCTGACTGTTCTCTTATTTCTGTGCTTTGTCTGCTCCCAGCGTGGATCCTTCTGTACTTTAGTATCCTTTATTTGCACTTTTGAGTTGATAGGCATTCTTTAGCCTTCAGGGTCAGGACGGCAGTGGGTGTCTTTCCTCCCCTTTCTGTTGTCAGAGCAGCTTAGGTTGGTGTATTTTTATGCCCTGCACATACCTTCCTCACTCACACACACAGAATTCAGCGAGCTATTTTTAGGTTCAGTGGTACAAGTTTCAGGAAAGAGTTCACTTCAAGAAATTAACAAGATGGAGTCCATTTATGCTGCACTAAACAGCACTGTACCATTATAACAGTAAAGGAAAAATGTCTCTGCTTCGATCTCACTTACACACTACACGAGCCTGCATCTGATTTGTTTGCACAGCTCCTGGGGAGGGCCCACACCAGGCCAGGTGGCAGTAGCTGCCATCAGCGTAATGAACTGCAGCAAGTGCACCCATTTTCTTTCGCGTTGCCATGACCTTTAGACGAAGCACTGCAGGGTTCTGGGGAGGAGGGCCTGGGGCACTGTTGTCCTCAGACTGGCAGCCACCCTCGCCCTGTGCATTGGCACAGTCAGTCCTCCTGGGCTGTGGGGCTAGAGCAGGACTGGAGCTCCAGCCAATATCAAACCAGGCGCCAAGGGAGCTCTGGAGCAGAAGCCACGTGAGGACGGCTCCTCTAATTTGTTAATCAGAGCTGGAGAAACGATGCCGACAGATGGAACACTAGTTTCTCCGGCACGCAGCAGCTCCGCTGCCAGCGCGCCAAGGAGCCGAGTGCCATTAGAGTGATTACTCCCCAGCGGCTTGGCCCTCATCAATCTTGTTTTGATCAGCAAATGGGATGCCGCCGTCTCACGTCGTTAAGGTGGTCCTGAAAAATCACGCACCGTGATAAACCGTGCGTGTTACAATCCAGTGACAGGCTTGGCAAGGCTGGGGGAGGATCCAAGCAAGAGCAGCAGCTGTGCCCTGTAAAACCCCAGGCATGTCCTGGCCCTCAGGCCACGAGTGAGGCTGTATTGTGTGCTGCAGTGTCTGGGGAGGGAGGTGGGAGAAATGGTGGGAGCCCACCAAGCCCCTCCTTCCTCTGCCCCCATCTGTGGCTGCTCAGACCGGTGCTCTGTCTGATCTCTGCTGCTGGGGCCCTGCCTGTGGATTAGAAAAAACCCCTTTGCTCTTCCATAGCACCTCTGCAGCCCCCCGTCACCCAGCCCCTTAACCCTCGCAGCGCCTCCATGCAGGGGATAGCCTTCCCTTTTGCAGAGGGGAGACTGAGGCCTGGGGAGGGGCAGAGACCTTGCCAGGATCGAGTGGGCAGCACAGCTGGGATTTGAACCCTGGAGTCCTGGCTCCCAGCCCCTGTCCCCACTAGGCACCGGACACCTTCAGCTTGTGAATGTGCCCGAGACCCCGGGCGGGAGGGGTTGGCAAGACACAGGGTTCCAGGGGAGAGAGGTTGGTGACTGCTGGAGTGTTCAGTTAGCTGACGCTGGACTAAAATACCATGTCCTCATAACCCATGGGGTGCCCGGGCAGGTTTTACTGGGTGGGAGATGTCCAGACAGGCTGCATGCACCACTGCTGTAAGGCAGCCGCCTCTGCAGAGGAAGAAGACAGCTGTGAAGTAATTACCTAGAGTTGAAATTTGCCAGGACTGTTACCAAAAAGCCCTAGGTTTCTTCGTGACTGTAACTGGAGAGGCTGCCGCCTGCAGCCCCTCCAGAGCTGCCCTGCCTGCAGCCATGGGCTCTTGCTTTGCTTCAGAGCCATCCAGGGGAGAAAAGAGTCACCTGCAGCATTGGGATTCTCCTGGGCCGCCGAGCCTAGGGCTGGCCCGGCCTGTTAGCTTGAGCTCTGCTCGGCTGGTTCTGCCACCTCGCACGTCTCAAAGCCCATTTCTCCACGGAGAGCAGCCTGTCTGCCTCCCCAGGGCGCGGTCTGAGACCGGCCAGGCTCTGATCTCTGGGTCTTGGGGCTGCCTCTGGCTGCTCGTGTCCTGGCTCTGGGTGAGGAGCGCTTTGTGTATTCGTTAGTGCCGCGCGTGGAGCCGGCTCATGTAACGCCACGTCTAAATTATATTAGCACCGCCAGAGGTGCCAGAATGCGCAGCAGCAGCAGCGGTGGGGGGTGACTAGCATGCCCCAGAGAGGCAGATGCAGGTGTCTGTTGGCGCAGGCCAGTCCCACCATGGCACCGGGTTCTGGGGAGCCGCTGGCTCATTTGTGTCAGTATCTCAGGGGAGGGGGCTGTGTGACCTCCCTGCCATGCAGCTTTGCTTTCAGTGCCCCTGGTCACCCGCCCTGCTGGAGGTCCTGGAAGCCAGAGCTGCGCTGGGGAGCTCTGGGCTAGGGTGGCAGAGAAGCCCCAGGCGATGGCTGTCGCCTGCAAACCTGGGGACTCCGACCCAGAGGGCTGCGCAGTCATTCCCTCTTGCTCGGAACTGAGAGGCCAGGCTTGATGTTCCGGGGTGGGCAGATGGGGGCTGGCAGCATGCCGTGTCTCGCTCGGGGCGGGCTATGACGTGCTGAGGCTTCCCCTTCACCCCCTTCGCTTTGCGTGGCAGGCCCAGCGAGGAAATGGTGAAGATGGTGCTGAGCCGGCCATGCCACCCAGACGACCAGTTCACCACCAGCATCCTGCGGCACTGGTGCATCAAACACGACGACCTGCTGGCCGAGCACATCAAGTCCCTGCTGATCAAGAACAACAGCCTGCCGCGGAAACGCCAGAGGTAAGGGGGGCGAGGGGCCTGCTCTGCTGCTGCTCCCCGCCGAGCAGCCCTGGCCACAGGGAGATGAGTGCCTGGGCTGCGGGCCAGGTCCCTTGCTGTGGGCCAGGAGCCTTCGGCCGGGCCGGGTCGTGATGGGGAGATGTTCCATGGCTTGGGCTGGCCCAGCTGCACGGGAGGGCACATGCCTGTCCGGAAACGCCATCAGCTAAGAAGCCAGGAGAGGCCCTTCTCTCAGAGCCCCTCCAGCCTGCGCTGGTTCAGAGAAGCTGCGCTTTGGGCTGCTACGGGCACAGTGCCGGCCGGGAGGGCTTCATGCCATTGGTTCCTGTTGGCGGCGGGTGGTGTCTAGGGGCCATTGCTCCCGCAGGCTGCGGTCTCTGCGCGGTACATGGACGCTCCGCTGAGGTGGAGGGACTGGAGTCGACAGCTGCAGGGTTTCCCGTCTCCTGGTCTTGGTCTCCCCTTCGTCTCAGGGAGTGCAGCGCCAATCTGCCCTTCTAGGAATTCTCGCCCCACTAGCCTGCCAGTCTCAGATGCCATTAGCGCAGGTCACTGCAGGGCGGCCCCTCTCGACCGGCCCATTAACCAGAGTGGGGCAGCCATGGCAGCCCAGGATGAAGTGGGTCAGGAGACGCTCCACAAGCATGAGAGCTCTTGGGCATCTCTGCGGTCCGGTGACGAGCAGCTGCATCGCTGAGCCTCGCGGGCGCAAGGCCTGGGCTGGCTGGGGGAGGAAGCCCTTTCTGAACGGGGCAGTGCTGGTGCAAGAGCTGGCACAGGCTGGGCAAAACCCCTCCAGCCTCAGCTCAGGAAGCAGCTCATGTGAACCCTTTGTGGCCAGGACTGGGGCCACCCCTGCCCTGCCTTCCAGGAGAGCTTCAGCCGCATCTCCCAAGGCAGAGCTGATCCGGTGCGGATCAGATGGACGGCGGTGGGACGGGGCGAAGGCCAGGAGCTCAGCCAGCCACGGCGCCAGCCGAGAGCAAAGGCGAGCTGTGGGAATCCCCTCCCCGCCATCCCAGCCTGCCAGGGCCCCACGCCCTGCCTGTCTCTGACCCTCCACCTTCCTTATTCCTGCAGCTTTGCTCCAGACCATCTCCACTGCCCAGGATGCTGCATTCCTAGGCACCAGGCTCCCTGTGCAGTGGGGTCATAGCCAAAGGCACTCGCCCGCTGGGGAAAGAGGCAGCGGGGGGCGCAGAAGTGAAATTTAGCCATAGGGCAGGCCCTCAGCCGACAATGAATTTTCACCTAAAACGTTGCTAAGGGCCGGTGGCCGGGCCTGTGCACGCCCCCCTGTCCTCCAGCTGCCTCGGCTCTCTTCCATGCGCAGGCCAGGCAAGGCCAATGGCTCTTGTCGTGGTAACTAAGAACTAAAATCCAGGCATATATTTACAGCAGATAATTGGCTGGGGGCTCTCAGGATCAACCCCTCTCCCCAGCGCCTGTGGGCGTGTGGGGTTGCGAGGTACTGGCCTGTTCCCGCTGCCCCCATCGTCTGAGGATCTCTTCCGGGAACGCTCCAGGCTGGGGGGAGCAGCTCCCTTGTGCTCATTGGATTCTCCTGGTCAGAGGCGCTGCCCGGCTCTGTGCCAGCGTGGAGGAGTCCCCGGGTGCTAGCGGAGCAAGCCGCCCCCCCCCCCCCCCCGGAGCCCACCTAAAGCCGTACTGACGCTCCTGTGGGAGCAGCCCCATGTCCTGGGCTCTGCCATCCGCCCTCATTCAGTGCTGGGGGAGCAGCCTGGTTGGGCCGGGGCACCGTTTGGAGAGACGCCTGGCAAGGGCTTCGTTCTCTGCCCCAGGCGAAGGGCTCCTGAGATTCCTCTCCCTATGCCCCCCTGTGCCAGTGCCGGCGAAAGGGTTTGGCACCCTCCCCCCCCACAGAAGTGCTGCAAGCTGGGCAGCGCCCATGGGAGAGTCGCCAGGGGGCCCTGCCCCCCCTCCACCCTCTGGGGCTCTGGAAGGACCCACTGGAGGGTGAGATGGGAGCTCTGTCTCCATGCCGCGCCCAGTCCTCGGCCCCCTGCAGCAGCCGCTGGCCACATGGCCGCCGCTAGCACTGAGAGCAGGAACTTGGTCATGGACCCAGCTAGTCTCACTGGATCAGCTGGAAATAACTTGCAGCCCTTCAGTGCCTGGGGCTGACCTGGGACCTAGAGGGGAAATGGCCCCTTGCCCAGCCCCACTCCCCTGAGCCAGGGCCCCCCCAGGCTACGCGCCTTCCCAGGGTAGACGCCTGCGGGTCTGTGCCTGCTGGGAGAGAACAGTGCCCTCCGCCGTCCTCGCACGGCGCTGCCTGCGCCGCTTTCCCGGAGCAGAAAGGCCATCTAGTGTCCTAAAGAGGCACTAACGCTGCTCCGCCAGAGCCCTGCTGCCTCTCCACTGCCAGCAGCTCGCACGGGCATCCCACCCTGCTCCTGCAGCAAGAGGCGCGCCCCCCGGGGCACAGCCAGGCCGCTCAGGAACAGGAGGAGCTGTTAGAAGGGGGGCAGGTGCCCGCCACTGCTGGCGAACTGCGGCCCAGATCCCGCTGGCTCCACAAGCCAGAGCAAAAGGGCTTCTCGCTGCAGGGGTTGGCCCGCTCCGAGCTGCCTCTCCTGGGCCCCTTGGAAACAGTCTGGATCAGAGCAGAGACCAGGGACTCTAGCTTCCCTCATCCGTGGTCAGTGTCAACGCGTGCCAGTTGGCCCCTTCCCACTCCACAGCCTGGCTCCCCAGCCAGCCAAGAAGCCCACCAGCAATGAGCACCAGGAGGGTTTTGCTTGCCCACAGCCCTGGGCGCGGCGCAGGTCTGCCGGGTTCTGCCCCTTGGGTGGCTTCTCGCTCCTCAGGTAGCGCAGCAGCTGCGCCAGCGGGACACGCCCGCGCCAGCGGGAAGGAAGCCGTAGTCTGCTTTGATTGTGGCTGTGTCCCAACTTCTCGGGTGCCCCTCTCCTGCGTCATCCCCTTCCCCTGCAGCCCACCCGTCTCGGCACGGCCGTTCCACGGACTGAGTGGGCTCTGCCAGCTCCCAGCCTGGCCACTCGCCAGCCTGGTCCCAGGGGGTGTTGGTCCAGGCAGTGCGGCTCTGGAAACCTGGTTCCATGTCCTGCATGCTGTGTTTGAGCCCTATGGGTGGGAGGTGTTTGTATGGCAAATTCCCCCTTCCACAGAGGCTGCCCTAGACCCCCCCCCTTATGCTGCATTTAGTGTCTGGATGACAGTCCCGCTCCCGGATCCGTTGTGCTAGGTGCTGTACAGCCAAAGAATAGAAAGTCTCCTCTCCCCCCCACCCCCAAATTCACAGCCACCCCACCTCCATTCCTCTTCCCTCCTCCCCAGAGGAGAGGTTTGTCTGGAAATCTCCAAATCCGTCCATGGGCATCCGTCTCCCCACGTGGATTAGCCTTGCAGAGGTGAACACGGGGCTCTTTCATTATTTTTCCGGAGCCCCGTAAGCCTGCAGGTCTAATCCCAGCTAACGAGCTTTGCCAGCCAGCTGAGCCCTGCAGCTCCGGTGCCCACATGCTGGCCAGCGAGCACACAGCGTCCCCACAGCCCGGCTCAGCACAAGGCGCCCTTCACGGCGGGAGTTCAGCCCAGGGCACCGGGGCCCTGCTGGGGGACACGGGCCAGGGACAGACTGACCCAGGGCAGGATTTGTGCCATGCTTGCTGGGGTGGAGCAGGCGCTGGGGACGTGCAAGAACTGGGATCAGAAACCCTTGTCCCCACACGCCCCAGCCCTGGGCTCCCTCCTGGCAGGCTTTGAGCCTGCCTCACCCCCACAACATCTCTGGCTGGGGCTTCTGCAGTGCCTGCCGTCCGGGGCAGCAGGGTGTCCCCCAGGAGAGCCAGGGCTCTGCCCCCGGGGGGCCCTGCTCTGCCGTGGCCTGTGTGACAAGTGCCTCCGTCTCCTGGCAAGGGAGAGGCCCAGTTACGAACGCCGGGCGGGGGGGTCCCTGTGAGGCACAGGGCCCTCTGGTGTCATCAGCCTGGTGCTCTGTCATGGGGTGGCTCCGGCGCCCCAGCTTCTAACCAGCTCCTTGTCCTGCCTGTAGTTTGCGCAGCTCAAGCAGCAAACTGGCCCAGCTGACGCTAGAACAGATCCTGGAGCATCTGGACAACCTGCGGCTCAACCTGACCAACACCAAGCAGAACTGTGCGTACCGCGCGCCGGGCCTGGGCAGGGGTTTCCATGCTGTGCCTGGGACTGCCTGGCTCTGATCCGTGGGGGGCAGGGCAGGAGATGGGGGCCGGCCCACCCTGCCCAGCTACGGGCTTTTCCCCCAGGGGAGCACACGTCCGGGGGCGGAGGGGTCAGTCCGTGGCCCATTCGCTCCTTGGAGCCATCGGGGTCCGGGACACGTGGCCAGTACCACCCCGAGCCAGGCACTTGGAAGCGAAAGGGTCAGCCCACGGCTCGTGCCTGGAGCCACTGCAGGGTGGGGGTGGCTGATGGGCGGGAAGGACCCGCAGCAGTTTCCTTTCTTCGCGCCATGGCTGCGCTGCAGGGGGGGGGCACTGCCCTCCCCGCCCCCCCTGGAGTCGCTGGCTAGGAGCAGCTGAGGCTGGAAGGAACCTAGCAGAGCATCCAGGCGCCATCCTGGGGTGAGCGCGTCCTTCACCTCTGCTGGGTTCTGCGCCTCAGGGCTCGGCCCGTTCCTCCCGTGCGGTTACCCAGCCCTGTAGGGAGCCCAGGCCGGGGATGGGCTGGAGCCGGATGGGTGGGATCCAGCCAGTGGGCCGTGCCCAAGGGACGTTGCTTGCCGGTGGGGCTTGCAGGCCAGGGCTCTGACTGGCTTTTCCTCTCCTTGCCGGCCAGTTTTCAGCCAAACGCCGATCCTGCAGGCGCTGCAACATGTCCAGGCCAGCTGCGACGAAGCCCACAAGATGAAGTAAGTGCAGCCACCTCCCCAAGCCACTCGTTGCCCCGGCCCGGGTTGTGTGTGCTGCGAAGGCCCCGCTTTGCAAGAGACGTCCGTTTCTGCCATAAACTCTTCGGGGTCCAGCGGGGTCCTTAGGACACCAGGGAGCTGTCAGTTCCCGCCCCGCCCTGCGCGTGGGAGAACCAGCCCCTGTTGGCCCGGCTGGCACAGCTGCTCCCTGCAGCATTGCTCGCCATGTTGCTACTGGGGCCTGGTGTCTCCGCTCTGAGCTGGGCTCCTGGCCCTGAGTGGGGGTAGCGGGTCTCCAGGCCTGGCCCAGGGAAACGCACTGCTGGCCCTGCTTAGCCCCTCAAACCACACCAGGGCAGGAGTGTCCTCCCTCCCGGGGCGAGACAAGCGCCAGGGACACAGGCAGAGCGCTGGCCTGGCTGACGGGTTCCACTCGTGCCCTCCCGGAGCTCAGGAGGCCTGCTCTTTGCCTGTCCCTGGAGTCAGGGGTGACCAGGACGCGCTGGGAAGGGTGATGGGGCTGTCCAGAGAACTGAGCGGGCACCAGGGAGTGACTGAAGCCAGGAGGGAGCAGAGCCGGGCTGGCGCAGCCCATGGGAGGCTGAGCAGATGTGGGGAGGGGGAGCTGGTGGAGCTGAGGGGATGCGGGTGGAGGGTAGGTGGTCAGGACCTGAATCCAGTGAGATTCAGAGCGAACTGGAGCTGGGAGGGCCCTACCCCGCCTTGAAGCCTGAGCGTGCCCCGCTTGCTGTCTCGGTCCAGGTTCAGCGACCTCTTCTCCCTGGCAGAGGAGTACGAGGACTCCTCCAGCAAGCCCCTGAAGAGCCGCCGGAAGGCCGCACTGTCCAGCCCCCGCAGCCGGAAGAACGCTGCCCAGCCGGCCAACCACGAGGAGGAGTCTGCCTCCAGCAGTGCTTCGGTGAGCACCGCCGCAGGGCGTCCCGCCCGTCGGAGAGCTGGGTGCAGGCACTACATGGGGCCCGGCCACGGAGTGAGGGGGCTGGGCACCTCCGGGAAGGAACCTTTGCCCCACTGGGGCTCCCGCACGGGGCCGGGGCTGCAGCGCTCTCAGCGGGGTCCCTGTGCTCTCAGTGACAGGCTCCCATCACCCCTTCACTTCCTCCCCTGGTGGGGACAGGCGGGTGCTGCCCTCAGCCTGCCAGTCCCCACCGTGACGCCACCTGCACCAGGCCCTGCCCCTCATCCCAGCTCTCATCCCCTGTGCCCAGCCCAGGCCAGCCCCTCAACCCAGCTGGCAGCACCAGTGACGCTACCCCCTATCAGGTCCTGCCCCTCCTCCCGGCTTTCATCCCGTGCCCCCAGCCCAGTTCGCCCCCCGGCTCAGCCAGCAGTCCCCGTGACGGCCGCCCTGCTCTCCCTTTCAGGAGGAAGAGGACACTAAGCCCAAAGCCACCAAACGGAAACGGAAAGGCTCGTCCGCTGTGGGCTCAGACAGTGACTGAGGGGTACGGCCCCTGCCCGGCTCCACCGTGGCCCTGCTGGGCCGGCCGGCAGCAGCTCTGGAAGTCTTTCTGGAGTGGAAGTGGTTCTGGAGCAGCTGGGCACAAGCCGCCCCAAGGCGGGGGCCCGGAGCGAGCGAGGCGCACTGTCTGCATCCAGCACGTGACTGCGGCCCCTGCCCCGCAGCCACCCCAGCCCTACCGGCCTTGACTTCTTAGTCCCTTTTTAACTGCGGTTCTGGGGCGACTGGCTGGAGCGAGTGCCCCTCTCCGAGGCATCTGGGCGCCAGCCCTGCTCTCATCAGGCCGAGGGGCACATCCCTGAGAGGGGGCAGCAGAGATGACTGCAGCAGCAGGTGGCTGGACAGGAAACCAGACAGGCTGTGTCAAACGCCTCCTGTTTTCACATGAGCGATGTAAATAAACAGTGAGAACTGGCGTGCTGCTCCGAGATGCTTCCAGGAGGGGCTGGCCTAGGAAATCAGCAGGGAACTCTGGGCCCACCTGCTGCCAGGGCCTGCCCTGGGCAGACAGCTGCCCGGGACACCTGCCCATCATTCCCTGCCCCTGCTCGCCATGGGATGGTTCCCACCTGTGATCTTTGCCACACCCTGGAGCCTTGGACCCGGAGCAGGCCCTGCCCCAGCCTGGCTCGCCTGGCCCTGGCAGAGCCGAGCACCCAGTGCCATTCATTGCTAGCGGGGCGGGCTGGGGCTGGGATTCTGAGAAGAGCCAAACCCTGTGTGCAGCTACTGCCGCACCCCCCGCCACCTGATCTCTGCCCAGACCCCCCGAGCCAGGCCCCCCAAGCTGGGGAGAAGGAGCAGAGCGCAGACCCCACCCGAACAGGCCAAACCGGTGCCTCAAGACGCCTGCTCAGCAGAACTGTTTGAAACACCGGGCGGCCAGGACGAGACGCTGATTATTTGAAACTCACCAGAGACGGCGGCTTTTTAAAGTGTTTTTAAAAATACAATAAAATTGTCCAACTGTTTTGTACAAAGTGGCCGTCGTGCCTGCTGGTTTGTGCCTGTGGGGCGGGGCAGCTGGTGCGGGGACAGGTGGCTGCCCCTGGGTGGGCGGGGAGGGGGCCTGTTCTCTGGGTATTCATGTGAATGACCCCTGGGGCGCAGGCAGGAGAGCGTTGTCCTCTCCGGGGAATGCCAGGGCAGCGGCTGGAGCCTTGCCCAAGGTCATGCAGAGTCAGTACCAGAGCTGGGAACAAAACAGGCATCCTGGCTGCCGGCCCCCTGCTCTAACCACCAGAGCCAGAGTCCTGGCGGCCGAGGCCCTGCTCTCACGGTTTGAAACGCTCGGGAAAGGCCGCTCCATGGCAAGGGGTGTAGAAATGACGCCAGGCTCCCGGTGAGTGGGGGAGACAGGTCAGAGGGCACCGTCTGATGCCAGGGGGCCCCGGCTCGCAGCCCTGTTGCTATCCAGCAGTCGCTAGGGCGGCTCTACCCCCCCCCCCCTTCCGCTGCCCTGCCCAGCCAGCTGTGATGGGAAAGAATGTGCCCAGCGCACTGCGCAGGAGCTGTGTGGGCAGCCTCTCCCGCGGCAGGGTCTGCCCGGGCCAGCGTTAGGCCTGCTACAAGGAGGATCTGGGCCATGAAGGAACACGTGGGGGGGGGGGCTTGAAGGCCCTCGGTCAAACAGGGTCCAAATGGGCTCCCCCCGCCGAGCGGGCTGGGGCGGAGGGGCTTTGGGAAGAACACCCCACGGTGCCCCGGGATCCGGCAGACAGAGCTGGCGGCTGGTGCTGGGGTACAAAGCGCGGCACGAAGTCCTTTCACTGGAACGCGGGGCAAGGAAACCGACTCCCTTGTGCGGGAGCTGAGGCACCCGCACTGCGCTGGCTGGGGGGGCGGGCGCCAGGCCCCTGGAAGACTGGGTGGGGACAGGCGTCCCTGCCAGAAGCTGGGCTCTGCGGTGGAGTCCCAGGCCTGGCGTAACCTGCCTGTCCCCACTAGCCAAGGAGGGAGCTAATTGGGGCTCCCTGTGCAGGCTCTGGTTTCGTTAGGTGATCGTTAGAGCTGAAGCCCATGTGGGCCAAGCGGCTGCCCAGTTTCGGGCGCTGGGGGTCGCCTGCTGAGCACAGCACAGCTGCATGAGGCCCACGGGCGAGTGCTCAGAGCTGCCTTACAGCGGCGGGGGGGGGCAGCTCTCCCGCCAACATCCCCAAAACAGCTGCTCGGTCGGGAGCCGCTTTCCCGAGGTGGCGCCGTCCCCACCAGCGCTTGTGCCGGCAAAGCGTATGGCGCTGGGGGGGTCCACACCTCTGAGCGACAACGGTTCCGCTGGTGTAGACAAGGCCGGGGAGCTGGGGGGACCTCAGGAGCAGCAGGTGTCGGAGGAGCCAGTGGGGCAGAGCCACTAGCCAGGCAGCGGAGTGAGCGAGGGGCCATCTTCCCCCTGCCCAGCCAGGGTGAGGGGTGACGCTGCAGCGGCACCGTGAGACTCTGGGACTGCCCAGGCTCCGGACAGCCCCTGGGTGTGGGGGGCTGGGTGGGGTGGGGCACAGCAAAGGGACTTCTGGTTGCCGGACTCAAGCCTGAGGCAAAAGGCAGCTGCCCCGTGCCCTGGGGTGGGTGTTTTATGTGTGCAAACCCTGCTTGGGGCGGTTTCCCAAGCCAAGGCCGGTGCCCCTTCCCCCTCTTCTTAAACATCTCGTTTCTGGTCTGGGGAGGGCCGGGGCCGCTCACCCCACCTTAGCAGGGGGCTGGCGCCATGAGATCAGGGGCCTTCGCAGCCGGCGCTTCCAAACCAAGCTGTTCCAGCATCAGAAGCCGCCCGACCTTTCCCCGACTTCTTCTGGTTTTAGCGCCAAGCCACGGAAATTCTGCTCCCGCCCCATGCGTGTTTCTCCGACGAGCAGCAGATGTTGGGAAGAATGCCTTGGCCGCCGTCTCCGGCACAGCCTTGCTCCCAAGGGCCCCACCCCGCAGGAGGGAGTGAGCCATGGCAAGTGCTTTATTCTTGGAGGCTCGCGGCCCCCCCGGACGAGCTGCAGCTTGTCGGCCAGCACAGACGGCAGGAATTTTTCGCTTCCCTGCTCCCTGCAAAGCCCGTCTGGGTCTGAGTGTGTCAGGGCAGGAGCCTAAACGCCCGGCTCTTCCCCGGCAGGCCCTGGGAAGTGGGGGTGTCCAGGGCCGTGTGCACAGCACCTGCCGGGGGCAGAGGCTACAAAGGCTGCTTGTGAACAACGGGGAGAGGAGGGGAGAGGAGCAAGCGTGTCGCCAGCAGAACGTGGGCGCTGGGCAGGGTGGCTCTGGGCCCGGGGCCTTGCCACAGCGAACCCGCACCGGTCCCGTCGTTCTCTCTCTCTTGCCCTCTGGGGTCACTTGGCCTCTCCGAGCCCAGAGGCAAAGCGCAGCCACCAGCAGAGCCCAGCGTGGGAGCGCGGAGTCAGAGCCGCGCCCCCAGGTGTGAGCCGGGCGTCGGCATCTCAGCGGAGCCAGCGAGATTTTTCATGGAGAAGCTGGGCAAACGCTGCACTTTGCCCCGGAGCAGGAGTCCCCAGGCCGGCGGGGCAGGAGCCGGGGCCCCGTTCCCTGCCTTCCCGACTCGTGGGCCAGGGCGCCAGGCCTGCGAGGAGCTGTGAATGGCGCAGGGACTGTTTGTGCGCAGCACGGGGTGGGCACGGGGCCACGACTCGGCCAGGGCAAGGGCTGGAGCCCAGTCAGCTCTCCACTCGGCCTCGCTGCGCCGCCAGCACTTGACCGCCCACCGGCGGGCAGACAAAGGGCCTGGAGCCGGGGGAGAGCAGGGCCCAGGGCGCAGCAGCTAGTGGGAGACGGTCCCTGCCCCCAGCAAACAAGCGCAGGTGGGGCTGGGGCGCTGCTCCCTGGGGCCGGCTCTGACCCCATGCCTGGCCCGCCCCTGCCCAGCCCAAAGGGAGGGGGATGCTGAAGCAATGGGGGGGGATTAAATACCTGGAGCCCGGGCAGGGGGGCCATGTGGATTGCAGGGCTCTCCTGGCCCTGGCATTTCCATACCCGTCCAGCACAGCAGCGCCTGTGGTCCCTTAGAGCCCGTCACACGGGCACCTCCGTCCTGGCGGGGCGGCCATGGGGCTAAGGGCCCAGGCGCTGTGTGGGGCTGTTGGCAATGGCGGGGTTACAGGCGGGTCAAGGGCGCAGGCCCTAAGCCAGGAGCTGCCCCTCTCCCTGGCTGAGCAGGGCACCTGGAGCCCACAGCCCGTGAGGCGCCCGCGGGCCCTTCGGGAGAAGGAAGAGCGGGCAGAGGTGGAGGGACGGGGTCGTGCCAGGCCGGGTGTGGGCACGCGCGGGTCCCTGGCAGGGTGCAGCCGGCGAGCTGGGCCGCGTGGAAGGAGGGTCCCTGCCAGCCTGGCTGTGAAAGGCTGGGGGACGCATTGGGCGGAGGCAGCAGCCTCTTGACCAAGGGGGTTCGGGGACCCGCAGGCCCCGGGGCTGGGTGGGGGTGACAGGCTGGCCCCTGGCCCCCCCGGGGCTGGGTGGGGGTAACGGGCT
>ML675647.1:7906401-7952459 GCA_007922155.1 Mesoclemmys tuberculata
CCATGTGAGCGCTGGAGGAGCCCTGGGCTAGGCCCTTCCCATGCCCCCAGAGGGCCCAGTGCAGGGTGGGGGGGGGCAGCACCTGGGCCAAGCGTGAGCCTGACCCTGCCTCACCTTCTTCCCACAGACCCGGCCGGGCCCGGACATGCCCCACACTGACGTGTCCAGCGAGTGCCACCCTTCCCAGCAGCCCACGGGCTAACCCCCCCCCGCCCCCAGGCTTGGGGGGGGTCAGCACAGCCCCCCCCAACCTGCAGGGACTCAAGCCAGAAACCTCCAAAGAATCTACCTCCCCCCCCGCCATCCCCCAACCAAGAGCTATTTTTGATACACAAACCAAAGCTACCTCACCCGCATCCTGACCACAGGCCCCCCCAAGGGCCAGCCCTGGCCCCCCCAGGCACCCACCCCGGGGGCCCCGCTACCAAAAAGCCTCTTGGGGTGAAGCGAGAGGAAATGGGGACAAAAGCTGCTGTAGCCTTAGTGCCGCGGGGGATGGGGTGATCCTGCCCCTAACAGGGCAGCCCCCCCGGACCCCACTGGGCGGTTGGGAGGGGGACCAGGAATGGGCCTGCAGGCCCCTCGCCCAGGCGGCACCTGCTGCCGTGATGCCAAATATCTCACACCCCCGGGGAGCGCCCGTGGCCAGGAGTTGCGTGGGCTCATCCTAGGGACCCCCTCATCTCCCCGCCAGACGGGTCCCTGCACCCAAAGCCCCTCCCTTTGCTGCGTCCTCCAAGGGGCCCCATTTAATGGGTCTCAATCCAAATAGTCTTTTAAAAACAAAAGCTAAAATTCTCCCAAAGACGTGGAGCTTTAAGGAGCCCCCACCCAGCCCCTGCCCCTGCCATGGGGGGGTGCTGGCCCCACTTGTACCCACCCAGCCGGGGCATCAGGCACAACGGTGCTTTTGTTTGCCTGGCGGCAGCAAACTCCTGCCCCTCTTCTGGGGCTGGCGCCGTGGGTCAGCCCCAAGGCCACCCCCTGGTGCCTGGCTTCCCAGCGTGGGTGGTCTTGTCCAGCCACTGGCATGCCATGAGCTGGGGGCAGGTTGAGGTGTGTGTGTGGGGGGGGCCCCCCCGACCTAACAAGCCCCACCCTCTGTCAGCAAAGCAATGATGTCTGTGGGGGCAGGGGGAGGGCACACCCCCCTGCCCTGCCACAGCCCGGCTCACAGCCTTCGCCCTCCCCGGGGGCAGGGAAGGCTTGGTGCCAGCCCCACGTCCATCCCTTTACACAGGGGGCGTGGCATGAAGTAGGGGGGCACCCCCCCCACCCTGGGCACCAGCAACCATTGCCTCCCCCTGGAAACGTAGCCTTTGGGCCCACATGCCCAACCCACCCACCCCCCAGCACCTGGCCCCTGCCCTGCTGGGTGCTGTCTGTCCATCTGCTTCGGTCTGTCCTGTGCCCTGCACCGAGGACGCACAGTGACGGCACGTTCTAGCCCCAATGCAAGTCCGCGTCCCCCCCCGTGTGTGTGACAAACCTGCTACCAAACAATGCGCCTGCGTGTGAGCGAGCCGGGCGCTGCACGGCCTGGAAGCCAAAAGCCCCCCGTGGGGCGTTTTGGGGGGGAGAAGAGCTCCAGGTGGCCGAGGGTGCAGCTGACGACTGTTGATTTCGCTGTTAGACGACGGCTCCATGGAAGCTGGGCAGGGCCCCCAGATGCCCCCTCCCCTCCGCCGGGCTCCTGCTGCCTCGGCCCTGGCTGGGACATGCCTAGCAAAGGGCACCCCTGGACTGATAGGCCCTGGCGCGTCACCCCCTCTGCAGAGGGCAGACCCCCCCGCCCCCCCAGCCACACAGGGGGCCAGCGTTACCAAAGCAACAGCCCAGCCTCCAAAGATGCCCCGGGCCACGTCCTGTCTCCCTCCACCCTCCAGCGCCAGGGTTCTGGCTGCGCAGCGAGGCCCCCCAGGCTAATGAGCACATCTGGCTGATGCTCCCCCTCCCGGCGCTGCAGCCCCCACTTCTCCAGTGCCCCATCCCCTGCCCCGCTGGGCTGGGCTGGCCCAGGCTCCGGGCCCGCGGCGCCCCCCCACTGCCAGGCAGGGAGCAGGGCTGCTCACTCCCTTCTGCCAGGGCCTCGATTCCCCCTTCCAAGCCAAAGATGGCCCTGGCCCCAGGACCATGCCGTGGGCCCGCGCCACACCCCAGGCCTCCTGCACCCCAGCCCTGCCCTGCCACAGAGGGCTCCCCCCACCGGGCGCTGCTGGGGGCCAGGCCCAAGCTCAGACAAGCTAGGGCCCCAGGGTTGCTCCTGGCCTTAAAAATCCCTCTTCCAGCCCCTGCCCCAGCTCCCACCCCAGCAGGCCTGTGGCCCTGGGCAGGGGTGAGGGGAAGCTCCCTGTGGGGTGACCCATTTTCAAACCCAGCCTCATGGAGCCGCTGCACTCAGGAGCTGAGACTCAAATGCTAGAACCAAGGAGATACTGGCCACAAGGCCTGTCTGTGTCGCCGGCGTGGGGGAGGAAAGCGAGGCTGGATGTGGGCCCACGGAGCAGGAGCAGCGAGGGCTGGAGACGCAAACGCCCAGCCCGAGGAGCCTGGCACGGCAGGAGAAGAACCCGGAGCCCAGCAGGGCCGCGTAGCCAGCCCCAGGCCACTGCAGCAAAAGGCTCACGGGCTGGAAACAGCTGCTGGAGCCGAGGATTTAGATGTTTGGGAAACAAGCCCCTGCGCCCCAGACCCCCACCCTGGGGACAGGCAGCTGCTTGGAGAAAAGCTACCAGCTCATCTTAGAATAACCCTGAACTCCAGGTCCTTCCCGCCTTCTCCCCCCCATGGCCTCCAGCCTCAGCCCCCTTCCCTTCACCCCCATTCTTGCTCTAGGCCCATAGCTCCCCCTACGCCCAGGGGGCCAGACCAGCCGTGGGTGATCAACTGCACAAGCCAAAGCGCACAGTCCCGGCTTCTCTGGTGTGTGTGAAATTAAAAACCAAATGGAAAAAGGAGCGTGGTTGTGCGCGCCATGCCTGGGGGTGAGGTGGGGCTGGGCCGTGCGTCCGTCACAGAGCCAGTTACCTGTGTGGGGCCTGTGCTCCCAACACAGCCCCCTCAGGGAAGGCCAATGCAAAAGGCCCCCACAGCAGAGCACAGAAGGAACTGGGGCTGGAGCCATCGGGCAGCCAGGGGCTCCTGCCCGGGGCCAGGGGGGCTAGGCCACCCCTCGTGCAGGGACAGGAACACTGCCAGGACAGCGGCTGCCAGCAGCATTGCCCGTGTCTGGCTGGGGCAGAGGGGGCGCTGCTGGCCACTCTTGCAGGTAGAGGGGGGGAAGCAAAATCCAGGAGCCTGCCCAGCCCCCCCATGGCTCTGGAAGGGGGGTATAGAGCCAGGGTCAATTGCCTAAGTAGCAAACAGCCGCTGAGGTGAAAGGGGAGGGTAGACGCTGCCCAGAGTGGCACAGGCGGCCTTGCAGTCAGGAACCGATCTCAGCCCCAGGCTCACACGGGGATGGCCTGGCCCATCTCCCCCCAGGGCCAGCAGCCAATGCTTCAGGTGACAGGGCAAAAGCCCATCACCACTGGGGGAGCAGGACGCCGGGAATGTGACAGAGCCACGGAAACCCCGGGAGCCCAGAGCGCAGAAGCCGACCCAGCCACCGCCTTGGCTCCTGGGCCTCTGCAATCACGTTTGGGCCGTGGGCCGGTTCCCCTTGGCCTGTGGGCAGGAACTCACTCCTAAATGCCCGCGGCCCACACAGGTGCCTGCCGGAAATGAGCATATTCCAGGGGCATGGCAGAGGGCTGGCCCCGATGCCCAGCGCTAGCAGGGCTCTGTCACCTCACCCAGGGGCACAGGGGATGCGAGCTTCTCTCCTTCCTGCTAGTTTCTGCTGGTGGGGGGCTGACAGGCTTTGATCTGCTCCGGTAGCAGGGGCCCAGGGCAGGCTGGGGGCAGAAATGGTGCGAGAGGAGACCTGGGCAGAGGTGGGACAAGCTAGGCTGCATGGGGAAATGCCCACAGAGCAGCAGTGATGCTGGCCGCAGAAAAGGGGCAGGTCTGGGAGTCTTCCCCTCAACTTTCTGCAGTGGGCTGAGTTCCATGGCCCTTTCCTTGGCCCTAGAAGCTAGGGGCAGTAGACACCATGCAAATGCTTAAAGCCCAAAGGGTCCAATTCAGCCCGAGCACCCGTTCAGCTCACAACAACTGGAGATTTTGACTGCGCCTGGATTCAAGCTGGGAAATGTTTTCTTGGGGCGGGAACAGTTTCCAGCCCTGGTCTGTTGGATGACTTGAGAACACAGGGTGGGGGCCGATGCTTTATCAGCTACTGCCATTGTTGGGATAGGCTCCCCCAGCGCAGGCCTGAGTGACTCGGGGCTCTGGCCAGGTGGGAACGAGCTATGCCAGGCACTGGCTGTGGGCCCCCCTCCAACACTGCAGAACAATTCAGCCGTAAAAGGAGAAAGATGCAGGCATCTTTGCAAGGGGAGCTGTGAGTAGCAGAGGATGCAGGACCCAGGGCCCATGGCACAGCTGTTTACGCCCTTTCCTGGTCCGTGGAAGCCTAGCAGCAGGTTTAACCATACATTGACATCAGCCAAGAGCCAGTCAGCAGCTCCAGCCACCGTTATATCAGAGGTGAGGATTACAACAGCCACCCCTGCGCTCTTCAGTGCCACACGCAGCAGGGGCCATTCTCCCCCAGCTCCTGAGAGCCACCCAGACTAAAAGATTTGTTTTCACAGCATGGGCTCAAAGCCCCGCCCAGGCACTAAGGTGAGCAAAGTTCAAATGTTCCACTATGGGAGCATCCCACAGGGCAGGGGAAACCCCACTGTCAGTTACAGCACCACAGATAAGGTTTGAGGACCCGGTCTGCTCTTGGGCCCGGGGTGGATTTCATGCAGCCTAAAAAGGCTTTTTCCTCTCTATTTCCATGGGACATACAAGAAGCCTGTAGAACTCACTGCAGCATGTCATCATTGAAGTGAAGTGTTATAAGGGCATGCAGGGATCACAGAATTAAAGGAAAATCCAGGTAGAACAGCCAAACTGTGAACAAGCGACAATGAAAGGGTGCGAGCTGATCTAATTGCAGATGCAAGGCAGACACTCACCAGAGAAAGGCTCACAGGACATTCCAAGACTCTGAAATGTGGTTTCATCCCAAATGGGATGAAGAGTTAAAACCTTCATTTTTGGCAGAAAGAAAAGCCAAAACATTTTGTTTTGATTTAAAGAACAATTCAGTGATTTCTCTCTCCAACTGATCCAGTCCCATGAAACATTTTGATGGCTTTAAAATCAGCATTTTCTGAAGGGAAACTATTGCACTGGAGAGGTTGCAGGCAGCGATGGCAGTAACTGGGGGCTGCGGACATCCTTGCTGCCTGCTCTGAAGCAGCTGGTGCTGCCAGGTGAGTGTTCCTCATCTCACATTTTGATTTTATTTTCATTCCAAGAGCAAAAAAAGAAGGGTGGCAAACACAAGGCTAGTTTCCAACATATCCCGGCTCCGCACTCCCTTGCCTCCTTCGGGACATCACCCAACCCCAAATGCAACGCACCAGCCTCATAAAAAGTTATAAATCATTCCTTTCTTTATTAAACATAGCTTGCAAGTGATAAATATTACAAAGTTTTTTTAATCCTTTCTCCAAAAATTAGCTTATTATTTTGAATCAGTCACTGCATAATCGGTTGGCAGTATTTAAACAGCTTTTTTTTAAAACCAGATTTCAAACACAATGCAAAAAAACCCAAAATGTAAAATTGTGCAAAAGGCCTGGTTTCCCGCACCCCACCACCTCTGGGTAGCTAGGCTGCAGCCATGAGGCTAGGACCCTCAATTCAGGTTTTGCTTTGCCATTATGTATTCCTTGCTCCCCTCCCCTCCCCCCGGCTTACGGCATCACGCAAGGAGGATGAAGGAGGTGCTGTATTGTGCAGTCAGGAACCAGGGCAGAGCATGGCACAGGAGCCTCTGCACAAACAGGGGGGACCTCAGGCAATTAAGCTGGTGACTCCAGGGCCTGAGACCACAGACTGGATGTAGCTACAGGATGAAGTTTGCAGACATGGCGAGCAATTTTGTGTGCCCAGTATGAGACGTCTTAAAGGGGCCTGGACTTTCAGGAAGGGCTACAGCACTGCTGTCAGAAAAGCCAGGCCCCTTTAAAATCACCACTGAAATTTAGGACACAAGCAGGTTGGGCCACACTTGAGGCTGCTGCTGCCACCAGAGCAGTTGGCAGGAGGGGACCCGACAAGCCCTGGGCCAAGCCTGAGAAGATCTTTTGGCAGGAGCTGCAGTTTCTGCTCTGAAGTGCAACTGGCTCCTAAGTAAAGCTTTGCTGCCTTTCCCTCCGGTTAGCTCCATCAGAGCTAGCCACGGCTCTGCAGAGCGAGCCAGATGCCAGCCTGGCTTGGGTGACTAGACCTGATCCATGTCAGCCATGCCAGCTGGCTACAGACACTGCGGTAACGGAGAACACGCTGGAGGGGGACGGCGAGGAGCCAGTCCCACTCCGCAGCTGCCCGATTCTGAACGCATTTAGCAAGAGTCGCTAATCCAGAGTCTTTCCGGAGCAGGGCTGCACGTGCTGGTGAATTTCCAAGGTCTCTGAAATGTGCTGGAATTGCCTCTGCCTTCTGTAGAGCACCGTGCTGCAGGCCGGCACCCACCCAGTCCCTCCACAGCAACCCCAGGGAAAGGGGGCTGCCCTGGAGTTGCTCAGCTCATTTCCATGTGGCCCCTGGGCCACACCAATGGCTTTTTCCTGACTAGGGGCGGTGGTGGGGGTGTTCCCAGGAGGAAAAGCACAGAAGGGACACCCCCCCCTTCTCCACAGCTGCTTTTCTGTCGTTTCCTACCCCGACCCAACAGGGGCCAGCAGCAGTCCAGCACATTTCAGTCCCTTCCCATCATGCACACACAGCTGAGGCTGCAGCAGCCTTGCTGGCACCAGTGGCCCACTCTGGGAAGGGGCCCAGTCCCTGGGTGTCACGACCACATTGATCACAGGGGCCCCTGGTCCAGCTGGGAACCCGCCAACACTGCAGGGCCCTTGGAGCAGCAGGTGGGCGTAAGTGCTTCCGTGAAAAGTCTCTGAAGAGCCAGGAACTTGCGGGCAGCAGCGAGAGGGTGGAGAGATCAAGCTCCTACTAAGCACAAAGCCCTGGGGAGCAGAGCCCCCGTCTGGACCCCACCTGCAGGGCTGATGGGAATGGAGAGGCAGCTCTGCACGCTATGAGGGCAGGCAGGCAGGTTCTGAGCCCAGGTTGCTCAGGCCAGGACCACGCAGGCCGCGTGAGGAGGAACGCGCACAGACTTCATTGGGGGGTCACTCACACATAGCGCAGGCATTGGCTGGCTGAGACTTGGGCGTCACCAGGGGCCGGGGACCAGCCGGCAGGGCACCAAGGGGTGTGTGTCACCTGGGTGCCATTTACTCTCTGACGTGCACACAAGCGTGGGTGGGGTCGGCACTGGTAAGACACTCAGAACATGGGGAAAGGTTAACACACCACCTGTGCCAGCTCCTTTACACCTGACCAACAACTTCCAATGCTGCTTTCACCACGGGAGTCCGGGGCAACCTTTCTGAGAGCAGCGCTGCACTCCACCACCCGGGCTCCAGCACGAAATACTGCAAGTATCAGTCACTAGCTCTCTTGACTGCCACAGCGGCTGCCCTCAATACCCAGCAGCCGCTCTGAGAAGCTCTGTATCGTTTCAGCAGTTGGGACGGTTTCATCCAGGGCCCCTGCCTGTTTTGGACCCTGCTGCCCGGTGGCACAGCTTGTGGCAGGCGAGACCCTACGCTTGCTCTCAGCAGAACACGAAGGAAGTGGCACACCGCAGGTTGTTATAGACGTATATTGTATATATGCCAATGCAATAATAAAAACAGTGCAAATACAATTACAGTTCATAATACTTGTCCCCACCCCGGTCCCACTCCCCAATGTCCCGGATGCTCCCCGCGGGAATGCACCACCACTGCTGGTTAGAGAGACATCACATGCTGTAAACCTAACGCTGGGGGAAGAAACTTCCTGCCTCCACTCCACTCGGGGGGTGCTGGTAACTTGTAGGGTCCTTCTTTGTGTGTGTGAAAGGCACAGATTTGGGAGGTGGTAGTTACCACCAGTGCATTTCTGCAGGCTAGCCGTTCCTGCCCGGACAAGAGCGCCAGCGCCTGGAATCTTTGCCCTCTGCAGCCGTCTGGTTCTGCTTTCTAACCCACCCGCTGGAAACCACCCCTTTTGCACGTTTCATGTCATACACAAAAGGTCACACTACAAAAGGACGTAACAACTTTCACAATATCCATGGCTAGGTGGTTTTTTTTTGTTTTGTTTTGTTTTCTACACAATGTACAATTTTTCTTAATGTGTCAAGAAATAGCTTATATACATGAATGAGTCCTTGTTATAACATTTCGGCAGCAATATCATAAGCTAATTAAGATCTTGTTGGGGTGGGTGAGTGGAGATGGGTGAGGGTTAGAGAAGAAAGGGGGAGGGGTGGGTTATGCCTTTGGAGGAACTTAAAATAAAACCTCACAAAGCGTCTTCACAAGCGGCTCTACATCTAGCTGTAAAAGAAAAGCTAACCAAAGCGGGGAAAAAAATCCTTATTCGGTATCTAAAAAAAGACGATTTTCTACTGTACATCACATCCATGGGGGGGAGGGGGGCACTTTACGAGGGATCGTTGGTGGTCGCGCGCTGTGGTCAAGACAAAAAAAATTTAAACCTGTGCAGATCACAGACAAAGCCAGCATCTTAATTCCCCTTAGACACAGATCAGTAGGCAGAAGGGGTTAGAGGGGTGAGGTGTCAAATACTGCCAGGAACCAAAGTGCGGTCTGTAGAGTCAGACACGCCACCATCCCCAGCAGGATTGGAAGGATCTAGGCAAAGGAAATTCACAGGATTTAACAAGACAAAGCCAGGGAGATTCCCCAGTGGGAGGGGTGAGGTGACGCCTGGCTTCGTTGCCAGGGCAGCAGGAGTGAGGATGGGCTCTGATGACCTGGGGGATGGAAACAGCACTGTAACATGAGGCAGTCGCCCAGTTTTTGGTGCTCCCAGGTTTACCAAGGCTACCTGGCACCTGCCAACTGCTGCTGGATTGCTGTGCAGTGAACCCAGCCCATACCCCAGAGGGAGCGCTGTGCTTTCTAATTTGGGGGACTCCTCTAAGAAGTGTATGAAGAACCCTGTTTGTTGCAGGAAGTGTTTACAGAACCAAGGAACAAACCAAGAGGTGAGATTCAGCCCCCCGTCCTGGTGGAGATGAGAATTTCTGTTTCACGTGAACAGCTGGGGCTGCACACAGGGAGAGCGCCCCACCATCGGCTCACTCCCCTTAGCACCACAGAACCCATCCATGTGCGGGCACACTTCCAGGACAAGAGCTGGGAGATTCATGAGTGATTTTAGGATTCCGCAACCTACCAGCAGGAGTCTTGGACCACGGGGGAGCGAGCAATGATCAGAGAAGAGAACAGCTGTGGGCCAAATAACTGCACTGGCTCCCATTGCTGGTTAGGGCTTGAGGCATCAGCCAAAGGGAAGGAGCGATTCTTGAGGCCACAGCCAGCAACACCCCCCGCACCAGGACAGCAATCCCACTGTGCACCTCCGGCCCCTGACAGACGCCCGGCAACCCACACAGCACCCTCGGAGGCATCACCTCCAAACTACAGACGGGGAAAGAGAAAGGTGAAGTGACTTACCCAAGGCCACAGAACTAGGAGTAGGACTGGGGAACTCCTGGCTCCCGGACCCATGCTTGGACCATGCTGCCTGTCACAGAAGCAGTTTAGCCTTCACTGAACTTGGTCAGACAGGCTGATCTGGGAGGCCCGAGCTGAAGGATGGAAATAAATCTATAATCAAGCAACAGGGAAGTTTTCTGTCACCAACAACTGCATTAATCAATCTGGGGCTGAGGGGGGAGGGGAGATGAGCAGGAGAGGGACCCTGATCCCCTTCCCAAGAGCATTTCACTTAGCACCGTTATTGTTACTTGCTCCGACAATTAACTAGTGCACCTGGCCCCAGCAGCCTGGACCATCATTAAGTATTGCACATTTTTTATTAATTTTAATCTCAACCAATCTGCCCAGGCCACGTCACACCTCTCGGTAACACCCACCGGGGGAGAATGGCACTTGAATGGGAGACGGGGGTGGGGGACTGTGAAACAAATGCAACTCAACAATGTGAAGAGGCAAGTGGGGAGAGGAGGATGAAGAACACGCTGGTAATTTCTGGGGTTTATCAAAGGAGAAGAACGGATTAAGCAAAGTGCTTCCATCTAAGCACAACGGGCTGATAAGGAGATCTAGATATTTAAAAGAATCGCAACATCCCACTGGGCATGGGAAAGGAGTGCCGCGCCCGCTGAACAATACTGAACCGCAAAACAAACAAACGAAAAAAGCCACTGTGTTCCACTAATTCCCCAAAAGATCCTCTCACTCTGGAGGGCCCCAGCTAGGTGACACCTCCATGCCCCTCCTTTATTATTAAGTGCTCGTAGAATTGAGGGGTGGGGTGCACCCAAGCAGGGCGAGGAAGGGCCTGTTGTACCAGCCCAGTCCCCCACTTTGAGATGATGGGGTGAGGAGAAGCCTGCAGAGGAATGGGAGCAGGTAGGTAGGGCCTAGTTCTTGCACTGATACAGACCTTCCTCTCCAAAGAAAGGGGCAGGTGTTGTGCCTCTTTGGGAGAATGCCTGCTGACTTCCAAAGGAAAGGCACCTTTCTAAGTGGTTTCGGACTCAGAGCCCTGCCTCATTCGCGCAATTGCTCTCCCTACAGACTGTGGCAGTTCAGGTATTGCAGCCACAGCTACCCAGCCAGAGACAGGAATGGTTACAAAAACCAGGGGGGACAGAAACGACATGAACCAAAGTGTCAGTGGCTATGCAGCATGGGGTCATGCTGGAAAGAAAGGTGCCTCTTTCCACACAGCAGAAGCTGCTGGGCACCCCTGAAAAGAAACTCCATGCGGGTGACTTAGCACTTAATTGCACAATTAATTTTACATCAGTAAAAACAAAATCTCAGGAAACACCTTCCAACCCACCGCAGGGTTCCCCCTCAGAAGCAGCAAATCAAACGTATTCACTTTGTTTTGTAACAGTTTGGCCAAGGAGGCTCCCCCCCCATTAACATAATTCCATCAACAGCAAGTAGGAAGGCTCCACTTCGCAGGAGAGGCCATCGTCCTGCTCCCCGAGCCAGGGGCAAGCCACCTGGCTGCAGTTCTGCTGGGCTTCTTTCCGGGGAACCGGCGAGGAGACGGCGACCTCTGCTGACAGAGTTCTGCTCCGTAGGTGATCAGGTGCGGGGGCCTCTCAGCGGGAAGGTAAGTGCAAATAGAGCAATCCTCAGACGAGACTGTCAACTTTCTCTTGCTTTGGGTTTGCTAACTCAATCTAATCCGGCTTCCGAATGGAGCTTGACCCACTGCACTGCAGCACTTTTCTGCTCGCAGCTTCAAAGCCGTCAGTGAGACAGGGAGCTGCCCTTAGAGCACAGCAGCACAAGGGAGGGAGTGGGGGGAAGGGAGAATTAAAAAGGCATGAGGCCACTGTGCCCTTTGGTAGTTCATCATAGTCCCTCAGCAACTTCTACATGCTGAGCAGCAGAATTACGGGGACACTGAAAACATGCACTAAGCGGCAACACTGGTGAGCTCTTGGGGCAGACGCCACATCCGTTTCCACTGCACTGCGTTATGGGGCTATCGAGGCCTCGTTTAAAACCCTTTCTGCCCCATACAGCTTGTCTGGTAGCCCTACGGCGTTGGCATAACTGACGGGACTCCCTGGCACAATCCAGCAGCCCTGCCATCACTTGCACTGATCTGCCAAGCGCACACCTCTGCATCCAGCCACATGCTGCAAGTGGCAGGTGAACTGCACTGACACACCAGCTCTTTCACACACTGGACTCCCTTCCTCCAGGGAAAGACATCATGCTCCATTAATCTATGCATCTGGACCAACCCCCAGCTACAGTCAACTGGACACAACCACAGAACCTCTGTTCCTTACCTCTTTGGGTGAACAACTTAAAGAACACAAGTCCTAATTTGCCCTATTAAGTGCAAAGACCAGCTGTCCATATGTCAGCACACTGCCCCCTCTCACTTCTCACCCCCTTGAGTCAGCACTGACCACCCTCTAAAAATGGTCGCTCGAGCAGAGTAGATGCCCTTAAAAAAATCTCTGGAAAGGAAAAAAGTTTAACCGTCCATTTAGCAGAGGAAAAAATAAAACACAACACAATTAAAAATTCTATGCTTTGTCATTACAAAAAATAGCACAAAACGAGCATTAACAAGTGTATAGTGCTGATTTCAAGCAGCCAATTGTTCTGACCTCGGGCAAGGGGAATGACCTGACTGCTATACAAAACCAAAGAGAAGAGTTAAGGTTTGGGAAAAGACAGGTCGCTGAAGTTTTGAAAATTTTTTTTTTTTTTTTTTTTTTTTGTCTTTTTCCGTGTATGGTAGGCACCAGTACAGGCACTGCATGCGACAGAAGTGGGAAGGGAGGGGAAGGGTCACTAGGCGTTATTTCTGTCCACTGATGGACTGCGATATAGACCGGGGTGGGATCATATCTAAAAGGTATTCCCGCTGCCGGTCCGCCAAGCTTGATGCTTTGTGGCCTCCAATCCCAGCATTCAGGTATGCAATGTTAACACCTAGACGGGAGAGAAAAGCAAGTGGGGACGATTACTCCTGTAACACATGTGCAACCCCAAACCCACCCCCATGAATGGAGTGCAGAGGAGGCCAGCTTAACAGAACTCACACGTCGTGGGATTTTATCGCCACTCCCAATAAGAGAAGACTCCACCGCCCAGCAGCACAGGTCTGTCCCCTACATGAGCCAGCAACCTGCCAAGCCACGAGGCTTCCACACCTTCCTTTGGGAGCATGCACCAAGCCAGGAGCAAATGTGTGCCAGGTATACATCGAGGTGCTCAAAGGTCTCGACTGCTAATATGACGCTCAACAGTAATTAGTGCAGCTGACCCCTATTACTTGAAAGGCCATTTGGTTACAGGATCAAAGAAGAGACAGGCCTAGACTTCTCGGATGCCAGACGGATACACCAGCCAGCTGATCAGCTCTCTAGTATCAGAAAGAGCGGAGCAGCCAGCTGGGTGATATCAGCACTTGAGTTAGGGCCTCTCCAACTTCAGTGCACTTCACATGAGCCCCATCCTCCCTATGGCCCTCAGGACAGTCGGATTATCCCTTTTTAGAGACATGCAGGTCACAGAGCAGGTCCCTGTCAGCGCAGCCAGGGCTGCACTCCAGGCAGTGGATTGCCAGCCATCGACAACGTGCTAACTGCTTTGAGATGAGCTATGGTGGGCTCCTGGTCTAATCTGGAGCCCTCCCACCACCTCCCATTGCGCAGACCAAAGTTTGGACATTACCTGGCATGCCAAGGAGACCACCCGCCACAGACAGCTGGGGTGCCTGAGCGAAGTTGGAAAGCATGGAGCGGGCAGAGGTGGGGATGCCACGCTGCAGAGCGCTCTGGGGTTGTGGAGCCTGTGGTGGAGAGAGCACACGAGTAGAAAGTGAGCAGTAAATGAGCACCCCACTTTCTCCTGGACAGCAACAGGGAACCAGCAAGGGCCATAGAGGGCTCTGGCCCAGATCCACACACACGAACATGGAGATCCTGGTCCAAAGCCCTGCTCCAGGCAGGGAATGTGGGCAGCTCGTGTCTCATCGGGCAGGGGCTGGTGGCATAGTCAGAGCTCCCAGCTCTGTGGGGATAAAAGGCAGGAAGGTCCCAGATCAGCATCACAGCAAAACGGTGACCGATTCTGCCTGGCAAGTGGCAGTCGGTCTGGAAGCAGGTGCTAGTGGAACAAGCAAGTGAGCAGTGCTAGCCGGGATGAGGGACTGCTCTTGGCTTGTGTCCAGGGTTTGCCAATGATTTATTCCATGCCTGAGGCAGCCTCCCAGCACTGAATGAAGTGGCCCTGCCTGCTCCCCCTGCTGGCTGATCTGGGAGCAGCCGGGCAGCAGAGAGAAAACGCTCTGTGGACGCGGTAAGCGCAAGGGAGCTCTGTTCTCCGCAGGGGAGCTCTGTTCTCCTGAACTTTGCTTGCAGAACAGGTGCCACCCAGACGCAGGGTCGCTGCAGAGCATCCCGCCAGCACGGTGTGTGGGCTGGGGGAAGAATTAGAAAGGGATGGGAATACTGAGAGAGGACAGGCCCACAAAGTGCAGGGGAGAAACGGCCTCTGCCTTGGGCAAGCGTCGGGACAAGTCTCCCAAGGCAGGCGGCACTGCAGAGACCCAGTGCCACTGCCGCATCAATGCTGGCTCTGGCCATGAGACCCTGAACCCAAGGGACGATGTGTCCCACCAGCTGAAAGGGCTTGGCCCAGGCGGAGCCGCTCACCTGTCGGAGTGTGTGGTGCCTCATGATGGTCTCCTGCTTGCTGACGCTGGACGTGGCAGGAGCTGCAGTGGGAGATAAGGCTGCCTGCTGCTGTAGCCGCTGCTCAATTTCCTGCAGGAAGCAGAGGCCTTTTAGAGCCACATACACAAGGGGCTAGCTGAGGAGCATTTACCCCACTGGCTATTTTCAGAGCTATGCAGGAACAGTCCCCAAGGTCAGTGTATGGTGCACAGAGTCCCAGTTAAATTGGCTGCTTATGCCGGAGGGGAAGGGGGTAGAAAATGCCAAAGAAAGCCAGTTTGGCATCGTCCTGCCCTGACTGCAGTTTACACTCCTTTCTACACCCGGGTTGCATGTGCTTTGGTTACTGCGCAGCCCTCACTGACGCGCCCCTTCCTCTCAGTGCTCCTAACACCCCTGCCTGAACTGTTGTCCAGGATCTTGTGTGCCAGAGATTGCAAATGGTCAGTCCAGTTCTGGGAATGCCTTGCACACCGCCAGCACTCCACAAGGACAGCTAAGCAGATCTACCAGAGCGAAGGGCATCCAAGTTTAGTCTGCAGTGTGGATTACCAGACAGAAGAGCTGACCAGACTGGCTCTGGGGGGTGGAACTTACCCTACAGCCAAGGCAATGTCACTCTGACTGGAACTCGACCAATAGGGGCTAATCGAAAGCCCTTGTGAAGAAGGTGGCTCAAGGGCCAGGCTGGCAGAGCAGCATCATCAGGGGATGTTCCCAATATTCCAGCATTACACCCCCCACACCCTTCAGGCTGCCATTACCACCAAGGGTGAGTCACAGATCTTGGCAGCCCTGGGGACGTGGGAGGGTCAGCGCTACCTGTGTGAAACCCCTGAGACTTTAGGGGAGGTTTTCAAAGGCAGAAAAGGGTGTCCAATTCCCACTGGCTTCCACAGGGCACTGGGCAGCTCCTGCCATTAGGGGAAGCTTTTCAAAAGCACCAGTGACTGAATGCTGTAGTTTAGGAGTAGCTAGCAGTTTGTGCACTGCTGAATTACACATTACCCAGCCTGCGAGCCAGGCCACAAGCAGCTTCTCTCGTGGACCTTGGCTGACGTCTGTTCACCCCACCTCCCTCATCACTTGGGTCAGAGCCACTCTGACATCAGCACACTCCTCGCCTTGCGCTTGTTCGCAGCCCCCATGCCAGTCACCACCCTTCTAAAAAGGAAGTAGCCAAGACTCCATTCGGAGTCACCCAACTCGGCTCGCTCCTTAGCTGCTCTGGGGCGAGTGCAGAGCTTCCCAGCAGTGATGGCAGCAGCTAAGTGCTCTGCATCGATAATGCTCTCAGCCACCAGGGGTAAGGGAAGAAGTCCTACTCCAGGCCCTCAGGTACCAGGGGAAAGCAGGGGCTGGCTCACAGACCCCAGCTCCAGGAGTGACTGCTCCACAGAGGTTGCTAGCCATAGGTGAGGCACCCACCAAGCCACTCTGCAGAACACGAGGCCAGATTTAATTAAACCCAGTGAGTCACCATCTGTATTTTTGACTCTGTAAAATGCTGGAGACTCCCTTGTCACGAGCAAAATGACACGACCAGGGCAGCATGAAAAGCCTCGGGTGCACCTGGAGTAGCCTGTTTCGATATTTACAAACCCCCATCCATTTCCCCCCTGCCTCCCCAGCACTGATTCACTTGCTGGGTTCTGCAGGACAGGTCTCCAGCCCAGAGACATGCAAACTCGCAGGGGTAACAGTGAGATCCGGAATCCAAGATCTTCCATCGCAGTCTGTGCTCTTGGGAGACGGACACTAAATTGCAAGCTCCGCGCTGGTGAGTGCCAAGGAATAGCTACCACCAGGAAGCAGCCCCCGCTGGCAGTGCCCCAGGCCTGCATATGTACAGAACAGGCCGCCCACACTCTGCAGAGGAGATTTTAGGTGGCTGGCTACACTGCCCAAAAAGAACAGAGAGAGCATTGTCCTTTGGGACACGCTGTAGAATAACCCTGGTGGCTTTGCAGTTCTACCAGCCAATCACCTTTCCAAAGCTGTAGCGTGGCAGAGGTCTCTCCAGAGAGCCATGCTACAGCTTGCACCTTTCTGCCCCCACTTGTTACAAGCGGTCCAAAGCAGAGTTTACAGAGTGGACGGCTCTTCTTTCTCAGAGATTTGTCACCTCAATGTCATGGAGGCACAGCTTGTTATTCAGATGTTTTAAAAATTCAATGGTGTTAATGCAGAATCATTCCTATGGTCTGGAAGGATCTCAAAGCTCTCTGCCAACATGAAGCGTAGAGGTAGGCAAATATTCCCATGTGACAGCTCAGCAAACAGCCACCACGAAGTTAAGCAACTTCTCCAGGGTTACAGCAAGTCAGTGGCAGCTTTGGGAACAGAAGCCAGTAGTCCTGATTCCCAGTTCCCAGCCCCCTCTGCCTCCCACTGCCCAGGTAGCAAATGAGTTATAAACCCGCTGGGGAAACGGGTGCAAAGAGAAATGAGTAACGCACCTCGGTAAATACTCTGCTGTTCACTGCAGGAGGGGATTTTTAGATACCTGGCATTTGGCTTTTCTTAAGTTGTAAGTAGTGCACAGAGATGGGCACCCCCAGGGAACTGAAACGTAACAAGCCTGCGCGGAGGAAAGGGAACGTGGACTGCCCCAGAAGCACTGCAAACCCAAGCACTGCTGCCCTGAAATAAAGCCAGGAGGTGCAGAGGGAAGGGGGAAGCAGAGAATGGAACTTGCCTGCTCCTGCTGCAAAGCTTTCACAAAGGCATTCTTCAGCCGGTTGGTGTGCTCTGCCTTCAGGGCCTTCTTCTGATTGGAGGTCATGCACTGTTCACACAGGATCTTCCCGCTCTTCTCCTGCTTCCAGTGCGGGGTGAAGTCAGTGCGGCACTGAGCGCAGACAAAGGGCTCCACGCGCAGGAGGGAAGTGCAGCCTTTGCCTAGACACCAACAACAGGGATCAACGGGATGGCGCCAACTCCCCCCATCACTTGATGCTGACCTGTTCTGTTCACTCCCTGAAGCACCTGGCTTTGGCCACTGTCAGAAGACAGGACACTGGGCTAGATGGACCTTTGGTCTGATCCAGGCTGGCCATTCTTACGTTTTTAACCTCCCCTACATCTTCTCCTGCAATCATGGTGGGGTGGGATGGGGGAGACAGAACCAACCTGAACCTTTTGCTTTGTTAGGACTTGGGTAAGTAAGTCGGGGACACCCTGCATGTTAACTCGGCACTCAAAGCACATGAGCGTTCCCCAAGAGAATGTTCGCTTTGGCCGAGAGTGGACTAGGGCTTTGTCACAGAAAGATGCTCAGGCCAGTGAGCGTGCAGATCTGCTCTGTGCAGCTATGCATGAGGGTCTGGTCTTCTCTCCTTCCCGGGCTCTAGGGAGCTACATCACAACCTGCCAGTTACTGCCTGCAAGGAGGGGAGTTGCCAGTGGAGCGCTTTCAAACCTGGAGTTAAACTGTCAGGTCCCAAACCGTGCAGATGCGGACACCTGCAGAGTTCCACGGGAGCTCAGCTGGACAAAAGCCTGCAAGTGGGGACTCTTTAAAATCAGTATCAGAATCTGAATCTCTCTCATGCAAACGACTCCACGCTGCAGAGTGACACAGGTACAGTGCATCCATGGTCCATGCCGGGCCCCTTACAGACAGTGTTTGCTCTCCCTTTTCAGGTGCAGACTGTACCCTGCCCAAGAACTCTGCACGGGGATTTACCTCAGTTCTTACAACTCTGCTTCCAGCTACTCCTTCTGTTCCCATGGTAACAGACATTAGAGCTCTGACATCGGGATGAGGTGCTTTTAAACAACCCTTGCAAAAGACAACGCTTTGAATGACAGGCAGCTGGTGGAGCCTCACAGTCCATTCAGTGGCAGAGAAGAGGTGCTCCTGCCATTTTGCATCTGAACTCCACAGGTTTGTTTCTGGGGCCCCCCCACACCAGGTAAAGAGTGGGGGAGAGAAGAGGATTCTTTAAAAAGTCTCCCCTTTTCCCACCTACCCAAGGATACCATGTGACATGGGGTAAACTGACCAGGGACCCATTGGGATACTTGCTAGCCAACTGGACTACTTTAACAGACTGTACTGTAGTTGTGTACACACAAGAGCAGCTCCTCTGCCTCTCCCCAGCTCGCTGCCATTAGCACAGCTCCACGATTTCATGGGCTTGGGCACCGGAATGCAACACCACCACTTAGTACTTGTCTTTGAAGCACTTTACAGCCATTAACCCCCCCAACACCCTGTGGGCAGACAGCCAAGCACTGCCCCTGGTTTTCAGATGGAAAGCTGGAAGCAAAGAGATGAAGGGAGCTGCAGAGAGCATGGCTCCCAGTTCTGTGTAGTCCCTTTAAGCCAAGATCTCAGCATTTCGCAAAGGTAAGCATGACCCCATTTTACAGAAGGGGAAATATGCAGAGGGGAATCGACTAGGCCAAAGCTACCAACCAAGGATGAGAACTAAGGAGTCCTGACTCTCAGGACTAGCAACTAGTAGCCACGTTACTCACTCAGCTGGTGCTGCCCTGAACTCACCTTGACTGTCAATAACACTCTGCACCACCTCCTCCAGCCCCACCATATAGATGAACTCGCTGTTGGCTGCGCTGGGCAGGAAATGAAGCAAGGGTGCAGGTGGCTTCGGGGGCGGAATCTCCAGCAGTGTTTTTTCCAGTTGCTTGCGCAGGGCAAGCTTGGCAGCGGCCTGGGAATTGGCTGCATCATTCAGAGCGCTGGGGCTGGGGAGCGGGGATGACACCCTGTTCACCGTCCCAGGCTGCATGTGAGAGGCAAGGTTCATGTAGATGGCTGAAGAGGTCGTACGCTGGCAAGGAACTGAAGAACTTGACTGCTGGAGAGGGAGAAGCGAGGGTTAGTGTGGGCCTCTGATGGCCGTGCAAAGAAAGAACAGTTCAGGCTGATTGGTGGGACTTGACTCCCTCTCTTGGGCTTTGGGGTCACACCGTACCCTACTAGGCTCGGGGCCTATTTTCAAAGGGAACATGTTGACCTCAAGGAAGACTCAAGCCAGGGAAGGCAGAGACTGCAGCCCCTACAAAAGAAGTCCCAGCTACAGGGTGTGTCGCAGCCTCGCCATCAACTAATCAGCAACATCACAAATGCCCAAGAGAAGCCATCTCTGGAGGAATTAAATCTGCATCAAAAATACGCTCCTCACCATCCAATAGCCTAATCCTCACTGCATGAACAGAATCTCAAGCCCTGCATTCAGGCGCCCGCGCCACCCTCATGGAGGCCAAGCAGCACTGTGGGCTGTGATTCACGAGCTGGCACCTTTGCCCACTGTCAGCCTGCTCTTCTCCACCTTTGCTTCACTGATCCGGCACGTGCCAAGCCACCACCACTCCACTGCCAAACCGCATCCATCTCTTCCCCCACTGCCGCTCAGAATACACCAGCTACCTCCTCTTCCACTTCCAGCAACTCTCTTCTGGATCCTCCATTTGGGTTCTCAGCCCCCAATTCCTTTGGCACATGGCCATAGCTAAGCAGGCCACAGAACCCTCTGCTAACAGCAGGTGACATATTCAGAATTACTTTCTGCACGAGGCCAGATCCATGCCTGCAACGGAAGTGCACTTAGAGATCTTGGCTGCCAAGTCTTTCCCTCCCCATTTCATAGGGCTGAACATTTCATTAAGGGCACACAGAAGACCGCTCCAATCAGTAAAAGAATACGTATTTGGTGCTTCTAAAGAGCTAATTTTCCGAAGATAAGGAAAATTATGAATGAAATTGATTGGGAGGAAAAATTTAGACATCTGGTTCTGGTGTCCAATTTTAAAAAGGATGAAGAAGATTGGGGAGGTACAGAGCAGTGTCACAAAAATGATTCAAGAACTAGAGAAAACGCCTCATTGAGATACAAAGAGCTCAAATTGTTAGACTTATCAAATGATCGAGAGGCTACCTGATTGCAGTATCTAGATACCTTCATGGGGAGAAAACACTGGGGACTAAACAGCTCTTTAATTTAGCAGAGCAAGAACCAATGGCTGGAAGCCGAAGCTAAACATTTAGAAATTAGGCAGAAATTTTTAACAGGACAATAAATCACTGGAACAAACAATTAAAGGAAGCAGAGTATTCTCCACTGCATGGAATCTTCAGATTCCAGACTCGACGTCCTTCTGCAAAACAGGCTTTAGTCAAAAGCCATTGCACTCAATACAGAGGTAATGGGAAGAAAATGTAATAGCCTGTGATATGTAGCTGGTCAGACTAGAGGATATAATGGCCTGTTCTGGGCCTTAAACTATGAAAAGGAACATGCCATGGTGCACTGCACATGATGAGGCATTCGCCATGCTATCAACGGCAGTAGCTGACTTAGTGTCTTCACTCTTCAGCTGGTCACAGCATTGTGCTCCCAAAGCATCACCATCTTGGTCTTTTAACACCTTTGTATTAGTTTCGGCCAAGTCACTGACAGGTCCAGAAGACATTGCCCATGACTTTGAACATACACATCAGGCCAACACCTGAGCTACAATAAACTAAGTGATTGTGCTGAACTGACAACCATGCCCAACAAGGTCTCTGAGCATCTGGTTCCCTCTTCATCCTCTCTCAGCCTTAATGGTCGAATTCCCAAATAGAGCCCTGGGGCATTCTGATCTAGGACAAATGCAGTTTGAGGGCCAGAAAGGTACAAACATCAAGGACTATTCAGTGATCTCCAGGGTACTCCTGATCCCTCCTCTTTGAAAGGAAGGGTAAATGCCTAGACTGTCCTCTGCCAGCCCTCTGTCTACTGGATTTGCTCTATGTTCTCTAAACCTTGTAGGGATGATGATCCTTGCTCTTATCAGTGGGATCTTATTCCCAAGAGAAAAAACTGCCCCAGCTTACTGAAACCCTCAACAGCCTCCTTCCATGTGTATCGCAATTAGACTTGCCCTGCTGTCCAACCCCACTTGTAGGATCAAAGCCTTTTGAAGCCAGCAGTCCCATTATAGAAAGTTTCCCAGTTGAAGATGTAGGGGAGGCTCCCACCCCCAAGCCACTCTTTTTATATGACCAATCTGAGGACCTGTCCCAGAGTGGGGTGTCAGTACTGGAGAGATGGTAACTTCTTGCTGGTTAATTTATTAGTCTGTCCCAGGTCCACATGGTATTCACTCAGGCATTGTGAAGAAACTGAAACCTAAAACTGCAGAACTACCACCTCTGGTATGTAACCTATCACTTAAATCAACCTCTGTGCCAGATGACTGGAGGATAGCCAATGTAACAGTAATTTAAAAAAAGGGTCCGGAGGCGATCCTGCCAATTACATGCCAATGAACCTAACTTCAGAACCAGTCCAATAGTAAATTGCAGTAAAAACAGAATTATCAGACATCGATGAACATGATTTGTCGGGGAAGAGTCAACATGGTTTTTGTAAAGGGAAATCACGCCTCACCAATCTAATAGAATTCTTTGAGGGCATCAACAAACATGTAGACAAAGGTGATCCAGTGGATATAGTGTACTTGGACTTTCAGAAAGTCTTTGACAAGATCCCTCACCAAAGGCTCTTAAGCAAAGTAAGCAGTCATGGGATAAGAGGGAAGGTCCTCTCCTGGATCAGTAACTGGTTAAAAGATAAGAAACAAAGGATAGGAATAAATGGTCAGTTTTCAAATGGAGAGAGGTAAATAGTGGGGTCCACTGGGGGTCTGTACTGGGACGAGTGCTGTTCAACATATGCATAAGTGATCTGGAAAATGGGGTGAACTGTGAAGTGACCAAGTTGGCAGATAATACAGAAGTACAGAGTTAAGTCCAAAGCTGACTAGGAACAGGTACAAAGGATCTCAAAAACTGGGCACCAAAAAGCACATAAAATTCCATGTTGACAAATGCAAAGTAATGCATGCTGGAAAACAATCTGAACTGTACATACACAATGATAGGATCTACATTCGCTGTTACCACTCAAGAAAAATCTTGGCATCATCATTGATAGTTCTCTGAAAACATACACTCAGTGTATAGTGGCAGTCAGAAAAACTAACAATGTTAGGAACCAGTGGGAAACGAATAGCTAAGATGACAGACAATATCATAATGCCTCTATATAAATCCATGGCACATCTACACCTTGAATACTGCTTGCAGTTCTGGTCACCCCATCTTAAAAGAAATATATTAGAATTGGAAAAGGTGCATAGAAGGCCAACAAAATGATTAGCGGTATGGAACAGCTTCCATATGAGCAGACATTAAAAAGACTGAGATGATTCATCTTGGAAAAACACTAACTAAGCGGGGGGGAATATGATAAGTCCATAAAATCATGAATTGCGTGGAGAAAAGTTTTATTTGCCCTGTCACATAACACAAGAACCAGGGGCCAACCAAAGAAATTAATAGGCAGATTTTAAAAAAGAAATAGAAGTATTTCTTCACACAACATAGAATCAACTTGTGGAACTTGTTGCCAGGGGATGTTAAGAAAGTCAGAAGTATGGCTGGGTTAAAAAAAATTAGCTAAGTTCATGGAAAATATGTCCATCAGTGGCTGAGCCAAGATGGCCAGGAATGCAACCCTTGGGTGTCCCAAAACCTCTGACTGTCAGAAGCTGGGACTGGACGCCAGGGGATGCATCACTCGATAATTGTCCTATTCTGTTCTTTCCCTCTGAAACACCTGGCATTGGCTGCTGTCAGAAGGCAGGCTACTGGGCTAGACAGACCATTGGTCTGACCCAGTCTGGCCATTCTTATGTTCACCCTTCCACTTCTCACACATTTTAAGGACTTATGCCTTTGTCCATGCTTCAGACATACTTCCCTCTAGTGGCTTTACTTTGTGTCTTCATCTTGAGCTCTGCTCTTCTACAGAAATTTTGAATCATGCAAATGCATTAAAAAAACCCAGCTGTCATTTCCCATCTTACCTCCATCATAATGGATCCAATCTGAGTAGAAGAAAGAAGTAACTTACCGGCTGGTAGTTGATGGCTGGATTCATGCTTGGAGTAGTTGTGCGGATGAGACCAGGTTTAGGAGGAACACGCTGCCCTTGTAACTGGGCGGGGTTCGGAGCAATCACACGCTGTGACATAAGCATATGGGGAAGGGTCGCGTTTGTGGCAGACCTAATGACACTATGACCCTGTCCAGGAAGAAAATACAGGACATCAGGCAAACTGGGATTTTTAACAGAATAGGTAGAATGCAAATGGGTGTAAATGTTAACTGAAATTAACTTCTAACATGGCTTACTTTTAAAGTTATAGCTCAATAATCAATTAATCCAACTTTCTCTTAAGCTGCTTTGTGTATTTGACATAACTTGGTTTTGCTTTGCCTGGAACAAGGTCTTCTATAAAATTAGTGCAATAGCCTCTCAGGTGAAGAGGCTAGGATTTCAGCTGAAACAAGACCAGGAGATTAATGATCTAAGCTCAGCTGTCGCTTTCAAGGAATCAAGTGATGCTCTCTAGAAACAGAATATGCATTATCTAGCTCTGGTAGATTCTTTCAGAAGTGTCATATCCCAGAAATGGAAAGTTCCTATGATACCATGTGCTCAATTTGTCATCTTCTACCCCCCTCTGCTATTAATTGACAGAGCTGGTCTGATCCATGTATAAAGGTGCAAATTGAAGAAAAAAGTAGATAGTTTGCCAGCTACATGAAGGCTACTATAGTCAGGTATCAGAATCCACTCCACAATGGCAGAAAAAGAGCCTGCATTTAAAATAAAATAATTACAGCAAACAGGATTTTTCTGACTAGTGTTGAGAAGGGTTTTTGTCTGATGTCAGTACAATAAAATAATGTCCAATAGACTTTTTTGGGGGTGGGGAAGGGAGGGAAGCGCTATTCTTTAACATGGGTTGGCAAGTTGAGTTTAGAAAAAAATATCTAGTTCATCCTGATCAGCTGGAGCATGCTACCAAAAACACTGAACTAAGAGCTTAGTGCGGGTTGAACCACAAGGGTCAGCACACTAGTTTTCCTGGCCAGAGGTCACGTGCAAGGTTCAGAGTAAGTTCTCTACATTTCTGGGAGCCATGGCAATGTTCAAACAGGAAACTGGATATGTATTAAAGGGATGGATTTCTTATTTAAAAAGAGGTAGATTAAAAAATGTAAGTGCCTCATCCCCAACCAATCTACTGTCCCACAAGTTTCTCATTTCACAAAAAGAAAACCTCGACAAACCGTGCAAACCATGTTTCCTCTTTCTGTAAAGCCCATTTCCTTTACCAGCCTGACCCTGCTGTGAAGTCACAATAGACTTGGCCCCAGAGTCATTAACACTGCAGGGAAACACATGCCATAAACACAAGGGTGGCTAACAGAAGTAGAAACTGATCAGTGAGATTTAGACAAAATCTTGAGCCATAACTGGTGAGAAAGCTGCAGGCAGGCAGATGGTTAAATCTCTGTAATTGATCACCCCATGACACACAACATGGGCTCTCTTACTTCTCAGCCATGCCTTGCTGGAGCACTGCTGTGAGGGGCTTCCCCTACCAAGACCTCCCCCTATACTATGTAAACATAGCTGAGTAGAAGTGAAAACCGCACTTGTTCAATAAACAGACAACGCACACTGTAATGCACTAGCCTTGTTTTTCCATTGCATAGTCACTCAGCCTGAGAATCCTCTATGGGCTCTGTCAGTCAGGGCAAGCTAGCAAGATTCTACAGTAGATGAATTGGATGGTGTCAACTCAATTGCATGTTGTGAGGATTCCCCAAGGGAAGAGCACACACTAGCCCACAGCAGACATGGGAGGAAGGCAAGGGGTAATTCCAGAGGCTGATCTGCAAGCATTTTTAGATTTTGTAGTTACTGCAGGAAGTTGGAGGCATTTTTGTAGTAGATGCTTAGAGCTGGCTAGCAGGGGCCTGTCTGGATTTTTAGGTAGTGCCAATCACCATATATTGCTCTGCCTCTCAAAAAGAAGGATGGCCATGTAATCTGTGCTGGAGATAGCATGTAACAGTCAAAGCAGAGGGGGTAATTTGAAGTTATCTGCTAGTGAAGAGACATTTCTGGTGGGAGTTCTTCAAGATGGCAGAGGCGCACTGGGCCCTACAGCAGAGCTGGGTGAAATGCCAAGAAAAAAACTCCATAACGCTCGTCAGTGCAAACATCCTGCTCCACACACACTCACTCAGAGGCCTTGTTCTAATGAGCTCATATGGTTGGCTTGTCGTTTATTTCTATAACATTAAACAATGTGAGACATCTAGGATTAGCATTTTTCCAGTAAGAATACATGAAGGTATCTTTGTTAAACAGCATCCCGCTCTGTCTGTATTTACCCTTGTTGGGAAACAGTTATTCCCGTTTGTTTTGTTTGTGTTTTCCTTCACTCACGTTCCTCAGGCACACTGCACTGTCTCAGGACCCAAAGTAGCCATCCCTGTTGCTGAACACACACTAGTGATTTCTTTCAGTAGTCTATATACCAGCAACCCAGTGACTCACATCTGAGACGCTTGGCACTCAGTATGGGATACCAGGCAGTGAGCACACAGCCCTCTTCAGTATCACCGCCACCCTGCATTGTCCTAGCCCTTTCAACCCATAGGGTTCCAAAACAATTGTACTGTGAATCCACACACCCCTTTACTGAAAAGCATCCAGCTTTGAAATGGGAGGGTAACATCCAGGACAACTTTCATAGCATGCAGTGCAACACTGGAGGGGGAAAATTTGCTGGGACACAGAGTACCCTAGACATTTTAATCATGCAAAACAGAAAAAATCACCTTCTAGGTCCTCTTCCAAGAAGAGAAGACAAGACAGACACTGCCATCTAGGCTAGTTCTGTCGTTGGACAGTGGTTACTGCCTTTGCTTCCACGCTTTTGTGAGCGTGCGCGCACATGCACAGAGCAAAGGTAGTTCTAGTCAGAGTCAAGACGTGACAATGTTTATTTATTGGAAAAACTATGTCACCTGCAATATAGGTTGAAACTGTTCGCAAAAAGGAAGGTTGTGACTTTGCGAGGAAGCACTGTATGTGGTGAGCAGGGTTTCCATGCTGCACATCGGAAGGCTCTGACAGCATGTTGTCTCAATGATTACCTGTAATGTTCTTAAATTCTGAGGCTCAACCCCCTGAGCTCCAGGCCTAGAGGGAAGCTTGGACAGTCCCTGCTGTCCCACATGGGCAGGAGATGGCTGGACAATCGACGCGGCGTTCTGCACAACTGGAGTCTAGATCAAGAGACATAACACTGGCATCACTGCAAAGCACTTAGAAGGGAAAATGCATAAACTTCAGAGCTAGCTAGTTTTATCGTCTGCTGGTCTCAAGGGCAATGAACAGGATTAGCCACAAAACCAGACACTGCCCAGGCTCTGGACCTATCGAGAAGCCAGTGTGAAATAAGGGCTAACTCCAACATGAGCATCTGTCCCAAGAGACTATTTGGCCTTAACATAGTACCGAATTGGCTCCCGCAAGCCTGACTGAACAAACAGTTTCATGCACCCACCCATCTCCCAGCACTTCACCTTCTGTACAACATTCTCCTTTTGCAGTTGACTTTGCCTCAGTTTCTTCAGCAATACCAGCCTGGCCTCTTCCAGTCGCAGCTCATCCCGGAGTTGCTTGATAAGCTGCTGTCGCTCCTCAATGCCTTTACCCTGCCCGGAGAGAATCGCTGAAGATTTACACCGTTAACAACTGCTGTTACCCTTAGGCAGCAAGAGATCGTGAGCATGTGTTAAACAACCTGCCGCTCACACAGTAAGTTAGTTTGTGCTGCACTAAACCAGAACTAAGGAGGGTTCTTGGGGTAGGCTGGGGCACCATCAACAGTACCATTGTATTGTCTAGTATTCTGCTGCAGCTCCCAATCCCATGAGAGCCTGTGTCCCCTTTCCCAGTGGTAGGCCTCAACTGCAACAGACTCCAGTTAGCAGGTTGATTGCTCCTTACCTTAAACATTTCAAGATTTGCTGCCTTAAGTCTTTCTTCCATGCGAGAGCTGGAACGTGGACTTGATGCCTCATTATCGGAAAGGACAATTATATCTGGTGAGGGGGTTAATCGACCCCTGTCCTGGTCACTGCACAACAGAGGGAAAACGAGAAAGTTGAACGCCAATGCTGTCCTGAATGTAGAGACATTTAGAAATCCTGTGCCTGATGCAACACCCCCATGCCAGACAGAACCATTATAGTTTTACACTTCTCTTTAGAGCTGCACAGGTGAAGCAGCATAAGCCATTGGCTTCAGATCTGTTCTCTGCTCAAACATTCACGTTTAAGAAAAGGATTCACTCAAAATGCTTTTCACTAGAATGTTTCTCTATATGACAAGGTAAACATACAAGCCCATGTCAGAGACAGATCTGGACATGCTGTTAATTAGGACCTAAATATTAACCAAACAAGGAAATGACAACTAATTAGGTGCTGAGGCCCTGGATATAGATTAAGAGGGCATAAGCACGCATAAGTCCAGACACCTTTGCCTGTTATGCAGAGGTATCAAAAAGTCACTGCTACTCACATGATGCTTGAGATAATAAAGGGGAAAGTGCTCAAAGTTTAAGACACATGTAAATACTCCAAGCTTGTATTCATACACATCTGTTTGAAAAAGGTCAAAGGAAAAGCTAGACAGAAATAGTCTGCCCCCAGTCAAAAGACCCAGTTGAACTGAGACCTGGAAAGCAACAACAGAAAGGAAGAGCAGCTACAGAAGCCTGTTGCTAGGAAATCAAAGCTATAATCCAGTGGTAACACAGCACAGTTACATTCATTGTGACATCATCTGGAATAAGGTGGTTACAATAAAAGCCCTTTAGTGTCACCAATTTAACGTACTGGAGCTTAGGGAGACTTGCGAAAATGCCACAAAGAAGTCAAGATGCTAAGCAGTGAAAGAGCACCCTCAGTGTAAGCCCCTCAGGTATCATATGCTGAGGGGCAGACAGACTTAACACTCCACTCTTCAGTTTGAACCCATGGCCATGACTGAGGTGGGGGTGCACATTAGTTTATCTGAAAGTTTAACTGGTGAAACCCAGAAAACTATTAGGTTAAACCAGCATTAATTCATAGGCCTGATGGTTCTGTAGTCTCTCATTTCAGACAGGGCATTAGGCTCCTAGGGGCCTATACACACAGATTACAAGAATGTTCTGTGTGAGCAAGACACAAACGCTTTCGAAAAGTCAGATGAGAACACACATTCAGCTTCAGATTCCTAGGTATCACTGGCAGCCAAGGCAGGCGGGAAGCACCCTGACAGTATTAGAATGGGGCAATTTCAATCCCTCAGTGTTATAGCCTGGCGCAGCTGGTTGATGCTATTTGCACAGGGACCGCTGTCTAAGGATCATTCTGGCCTACACTGCTCCCCGCTGCCAGCATCTTCTGGCTGGCTCACCTTGCAGCCACCACTCACAGACTGCGAAAGCTTTGTCGTCTGCCAGCACCAAGGGCTTGTTTCAGACTGCACGATGGTGCTCGGACCAGGCCTAATCCTGATACAATGCTACTTGATTTTTATCGCCCCCCCAGAGCACCGGCATGATGTCCTATCAGGGGATCGTAAGCAGTGCTACTCACCTTAGAAACACGGCAGAGTAGAATGGCAAAAGGGCAACGGTCAGGAGGGAACAGGTCAGATAACCCGGAGGAAGAGGGCATGAAAACAAAAATCTCCTGAGATCATCATCAGAGGCAAAGGGGGCAATCTCCAGAAAAAAGCAGGGAAATGGAAGGGGAGCAGCGCTACCTCCAGACTTGTGTAAAAGAATTGGGGCACAATCCTCAAAGCATCTATCCCCGAAGTACTAGAACAGACTGACCAAGAGTCAGACTCTCTTTCCTGCAAGCTGTTGTGGGGATACTGCAAAGGTTGCATTCTGGTCTCACTTCTGCATGACTTTGCAATTCCTGATAACCCAAGTAAGGATGTGTTTGCTACGCAGCAGCCAGCTCAGAGTGTGATCACTAGCTGTGACAGAGGTAAAGCCAACTGCTGAGTACTACGGAGATGGGCTCTTGCGTATACAGTGGTCCTACTGACCAAACATCTAATCGGTGAAATTACAAAAGGAAGTTTTGATTCCGAGTTCGTGGATGGCTGTACCTCTAGAGAAATACCCCGTTTACCTGCTACCTAAAAATCAAAATCAGAGGCATGCAGGCCATTTGCTGACCCTGTGAGCACTGGGACATTAATCTACAAAAATTTTAAGGACTCTAAAATCATCCTGGCAATCAACACCCTCTTTGTGGGTCATTCCCTGCTGACAGCTGATATGTATACCGCACTGTATAACAGATAGGGTGTTCAGAAGAATAAAATGCCTATCCCAGCATAAAGAGACAATGTAGCTTAATCACAGGACCAGGATCCCAGCACTCTCTCTGTGGTCTTAGGAAGGGACTTCTTTGCCTCAGTTTCCCCATCTGTCAAGGGAAATTCCTACCTTGCAGTGGGATGGAAGACAAAGCACTGTATCAACACCAAGCATTGTGAATTTGAATGGCTACGGTACAACACAATACTAGCTGGTACCACAGGAAGACACGGGACTATGGGGTCACTGTAGCAGGAAGGCTTCACAGAATAAGAGGGAGGATGCATTTGTGATTTGGCTCCACACTGCTATGTGATCAACCACATCACTTAGTTAATAATGAGCCTTCTGATGTTCAAAGCCTTGCACACTGGGCACACACACTGCACTGAAATCTGGCCTGGCTTATTCCAGAAATCTGCTTGTGCCTTATGTTTGAGCAGTACCCTCAGGTCTACTGCAGCTGGCCTGTTTGTGACTCCCATCAATTCGAGGGAACCTCAGGGGTGCATTTTGGAGCTAGGATTCCTTGCTTATTGGTGACAACTGACAATTTCAACTTGCCTGATTAGTGTAGCCTATTGTCTGCCCTTTTAGCACAATTAGTGAATCAGACCCATAACAGCCTAGAGGCATGTGGTGGCTGCAATCTGTTCCAGGCACATGAACCTATACCCTGAGTTTCACATTTAGCCAGCTGAGGCAGTTGCTCTTTGACACATTTGAAGTGATCTTTGACGCAGCAGTTGTGTGTGACCCATCTGTTTCATGTAGTGAAACCCTGCTGGAAAGGGCCACCAGTTTCTATGTAGCTATTGCCACATTACTGGGAAACTGGGAATTAGGACTTGCCTATGCAGGGAGCTATTCATGTGTGGACGCTCTTATTCTGGTATAAGTGTGCCTTGTTCCATTTTAGCTTCATTTACTTTGCAATGTGAGGTGTGAAGAAACCAACTATTCTCCATGCCTTTCAGACAGCACTTAGCCCAAAAACTCTCTCAGCACCATGCTACCATTGCATCTGGTGCTTCCTTTCAGGCTACCTTCTCTTGTTGTTTCTCCTGCTTTTTTTTTAACAAACACATTCTGACAATAGATTAAGCTAATGCAGAACAAGGCAGTCTTATTCTGGATTGAGAATGTCTATACACACAGTTATTGAGGAATAGCTACTGCACTTTAAAGTTACACCCTACCTTAATCCAAATTAACTTTTAATGTAAATAAGCCCTTAGCTGACCTATTTGTGATTGGGAGGCTTTTATGCTTATGTGAGATGTCTGAGGCTAAAAATAAGAAGCATCTCAACTCTCTCTTTATTAAGTACCAACATCTAATATCTAGGCTAGTTCTCAGTTTCCCAATATGGCCTGGCCTGTCTCTTGACCATCAGACTCATTTACACACAAATTTGTGCCACTTTACCTAAACTAGTTACCTAAAACCAATTTAGTTATTTTGATGCTAGTCAGAGAGGATGCTTTTCTTTTGGAACAAAGGAGGTAGAATCAGTAACAAATACCCCCCGTGCAACCTTTGCACCATTATAAACAGATTTTAATTCACACCTTTTGTTCTGTCAGTGTGAGTTCATATGTAGACTGGCCCTCACACACCTCAGCGCCTGTACTGAAGGTGGTCAGCGTTCCAGTACAGAATGAGCCTCTGTTAAGAAGACTGCACAAACCATGAGTTTGACACAACAGATGCTGCTTTCCTCATGAGAGCCTCCATCATTCCTGTAGTCTCTCCTGGTAACTGCAGTTGCTTTAACTCCTCATATCTTTGGCCTCTACTTTCCACACAAGCACATGCCAACTGATTAAAAGTACCCTATTTTGGCTCCTTTGAGATTTTCCTAAATCAGACTGGTAATATCATTTCTTGCAATTATTTTGGACAAATGTTCAGATGCAGCTGGGGCATTTTATTTACATTCCATTGACAAAAATCAACATCAAAGCCAGACAGGGGAAAACTGGGCCATCTGTAAAGAATCACTAAATATGTCAGGACTGTGTTATTTACTTTTGTCAAGGCAAGTGTGGAATTTCAACAGAACTGCTGGAAGAGAAGCAGCATTGGATATGTAAGAGACAGGCAGAGGTGTATGAAGCAGACTTTTCCAAGCCAGCCCTTGGTCTTTTCAATGGGACAGGGAAATTGAATAGCAAAACACATTTCTATTGCTATGGGTTATGCTTGAAATTTTTGGAATATTTTCTCCCCTCTTCTTTAGGGCTGGTCCTGTTTGATTCATCAGTGTTTACTTCTGAAGACAGCATCTCTTTTTATGATTAGATCCACCACTCCAACCTCTTCTGGGAACACACATCCTTGATAGAAACTACTTCTTAAAGAAGAGAACGCCACCTCTACACATTATGTGGTTATGTCTGGTTTGGTCCAACTCTACCACTTGACCGACTAATCCCAGTATCGACTGGATTCCCCCCCCACCCCAGTGACAACTGGGCATTCAAAACGTGAACTCCAAAGGACTAAACAATTCCCCAAACAGTCCAGGCCTCCAACTCTATTACAAACTGACCCACTAGCAGGTGCATGATGAAGAGACAGGAATACACAAGTTAATAGCCCACGATAATACTTCATATAGAGCCACTATTATTCCCAGTACACTCAGCATCTATATTGAGCTTAAACACTAATTTTCCTAACATCCCTGTTAGGTGGCTAAATACTATCCAAGTGTCACAAATAAAAGGAGTTGCCCAAGGCTGCAGGACAAATCAGTCACAGAGTTGGGATGAGAACTCTTGATTCCTGGTTCCCTGTCAATTGGGCCATGCAGTCCAAGGCTCACCCCTTAAATCAGACAATTCTCCAAAGAACTAGTGGGATCCCTGGGATGCTCCTGAAGCAGTAGGAGTTTAAAAAAAGGGAGAGCTCAGCTCCATCAAGGGGTGTTTCTTGTACATGAAAATGTCTGTAGCAATTACTAAGATTCTACAGTGATGGATACAATAATGTTTCTGCTCCTCCCCAAATACAGGTTCTTTGTGATACAGGAAACAAAATCAATGGCAGAAGCAAATGAATAGATGGAAGAGTCATGATGGGTAATTGCTAGCCAAAATGAAATAATCCAGGCAAACATATATTAGAAAGACTTTCTCCCTCCTGTTATTCGCATCTCAGGCCTACTCAACAACCATAACTCTTTGCACATCAGAATTTGACAGATAAGTGAGTGTCTAAAAGCATTAATTTCTGTACACTACACACTAGCACCACGCACATACTGTGTAGCAAGAGGGGACCTGGAATACGTGTAAAACCTCCCACCCCTGCACACCAGCTCTCAAAGAATCAAGGTGTCCTCCTTAAATGCAGAGGGTACTCTTCAGCCAAACACCTCACTAACACAAAAATATCCAGAAAATAGTAGTCAGGGTTTTGTTGAATCACAATCTAGTTGCTTTTAACTCAGAATGGGAAGAACAAACAATGCTAGCAAGAAAGTATCCCATCACCAAATGAGGCATCTTTATTGTTAAAGGAACCCTTAAGAGGAATTGCTCCTGCCTGCAGTTATATGCAAAACCTTTCCATTAAAGAAGCCACTCTGCCAGTGTGAGCAAAGAACTATTCTGCCAACCAGGAAGTTCAAATCTGACTAGCTCATAAAGAGATGGGGAAAGCTGCTAGCATGACAGGTTGCAGTTATTCTAGATGTGTAAAGAATTTGGCTTTTAGGAGCACTGCCTCTTTCAAAGAAGTTTCATTCCATTCCAAGTCACAAACATAACCAGTTACTGGCTGCAAACCAAACTCCTCCTGCATGCCATACCAATTTTATTTTATTTTTAACTACATGACATCTACACCCAGCAGTGGATTTGTTAGACCAGCAAGCATCAATCTCTGTAAGAACCAAAGTGAGTTCACAGCTACGTGTCAGGGAGAACAAAGAACCTGAGTGTCCGCTTAAAGAGTGTTAAAACTTCACCAAAAAAACCCACACACCACAGGAAGATCTGAGCACTGTTCTCTTTAAACTCAGAATCTGCTATTCAGTTCCACACTTGCCAAACAGTGGGTTAACTGAGCATTAAATCATAACACAGAAAATCAGAACCATTAACACTTCCAAGAAATAAAGGTGATATTTGCTGTTCCGTGATAGTGCCTCTGCTACTTCACACGTTCACTCACATGGGGATATGCTATCTCAAAACTTCCTTAAAACTCACACCCAGCCCAACATGAGGTGGTGCATGAAGAAATTCGATAACTGCAGCCCACTTGCAGACAAACTAAGTAGGCAGGCACTGGGCATGTGCACAGGATGCAAGTACATGCTGGAAGGGGTACCAAACCCTCCCTCTGAAAATGGACGTAACTCACCAGGCCTCGATAACCCTGGGAATTGCTTTTCACATGCAGTCTAAGACTCTGCTAAGAAAACAATCACCTCTTACTCCTGGAGTCACCAGTTTCTCCAAGGTTAGGGTCAAGACTGATTGTCCATGCACTTACACCATACTTTACCTTCAGCTAAACAGAGGACTTTAGTTGTCACTTTTGTAGGAGCTAATAAAAGCCTACGTGGAGTGGGGATTTGTTTTAAATGTACACAGACAGGTAGGCCCTACCAGCCACGTTACCACTGTAGTTTATATACTAAGCACATCAGTAAAGGCACAAAATCCATGTGTGCGCTGAAGGGGGGCGCGCGATATGGACAGGCTTCTTGGCAGTGGGAGAACACTGCCAATGCTCACAGAGAACCTCTGCAGGGAACCACAGCAACTGCTCCTCATAGCTGATCCTGCCTGAGACTTCACAAGCAGACATTCAGATGCCGGCAAAGATCCCCAGGCAGCTCTCCTAAATGCTGCTCTAATTCCCCTGACTGCGGACCTCGTATCTGTCTGAGTGGAAAGTCCAGGAGAGTCTGTGCTGAGAGGTAACCAACACAAATGCCAGTTGTTCAGTGGCCTACCTTCTCCTTGCACTCATGTCCACTGGCTCATCATTAATGTTCTCCTTGCCTGGCCGCCCTGCAGTCCTGCCATCAGCATGGGGCCTCAGGCTGCCATTCAGCTTCTCTTCATAGACTTTAACACCGTCTTGCTTCACGGGGAGCTCGTGCGGCACCTCAAGGCCTGACAGATCCTTCCTCTTAAGCAGAGCCAGCATCTTCAGGCGCTCCATGGCCTCGTGCCCTTCCATTTTCAATCTCTTTGCTAGGACATCATCCCGGTCATCCGCTTGGTCCAAGCTCCGTTTTAAGAGGTTCAGGCGCAGTGCATCTTCTGTCATTCTGTCCATCCTGTGGTGGAGAGAATGGCATAAAAATCAGGGTCAGTATCAGGGCAACTGGCAGGAAAAGCAACAAATGCAGCCAACTAAGGTTCTCATGTGCAAGTTATGAGATTGTTGAGTTCTGACCGCAGAGGTTTTTGCAGTCTGATAACTTGAGAACACCCAAGCTCTGGTGCAATCACTAGCATCTTCTCCTTGCCTTACTGTATCCTTCCTCCCCAAATTCCTAGTGTTAACCTCTGGGCCCAGCCACTCTGCTGGGCACTAGTGCCCCACTGATGTGGCACACAGGCTGCAGGCCTCCCGGTCAGCTGGGCAAATTAAGCCACAAGTTGAGCTTAGGGTGCTTTAGTTCCCAGCCTCCTGCAATCTGGTGTGTTCCATGACTGGGTTTTCCCTCAGCGCTGTGGTCTGGGATGTACACAACAGACTACAGGGGTGGGGGCTGAGCTCCAGCACGATGGAGCCCAAGCACAGGGAATGGATCATGAGCTCTACACTAAAGGAGCAAGAGGATGAGGTTGCTGGCTACTACAGCTGAGGTCTTAGCCAACTGGGAACCAGAGGGATAATACATGAAAATCATTCAGACACATTACAGGGAAGGTTCAGCCACTTCCTCTAACAAACACTTGGACTTAGCTTTCACAAGAAGTCTCCTATCCATTTTCTTGGCAAAAATTCGTCTACTTTGGTAACAATCGAGCTATGAACCTTGTCTACATTAGAGAATTATCCTCTGGCAACCTGACCTGCTGGAACTCCATGCACACAGAGCATCCAGTCAGGGTGCACAGTGCACCACATCCATTCCCAGCACCCCCTGCTAGTATTGCACCATCTACCGAGAGATTGCTGCATCTTTCCCACAACACCCAACACACGTCCCTGAAACAGGTGCATGCTGTCTACGGGCTATGTTTGTTTGCATCTATCCATAGATGCATCAAATGGTTCTAACCCTCATGGAGGTCTGTGCACAGGCTATGAGGGGGAGGGTTGGGGCATATCTTACTATGCTCCCCCAATCAGCGCGCCATGGCACAGACAGCAGCCTCATGCCAAGCCCAGGGATTAGCTGTGGGCACGGAAGCCCTAGCACGGGGCATTACCTTCAGAAACATGACCATTTTCATTTGAGCATACAGTAGTTTTAATAGGGTTGGTGTTTCATTTCATTCTCATTTTGTAGCTGAACTAAGAGTTTCCTTCTCTAGTGTTTCACGTTCAGAAGCCAGCTGGGAGTGGTCTGGGCCAGCAGGGAGGTTGTCCCTCTTGGCCCTCCATGCAGGCCACTGAGTTCCACCACGCCCCTTTGTAAGGTAATGCACCAGAGTGCCTAAGGGCAATCTTGTTTCTCAGAGGTAGGATGGAAAACAGGATGTCAGGTGTTTGCATTGGAGTACATGGGGCTTGAAGGAGTGGGTTGGGGGGGATTTAGTCTTTGAAGAAAGCTTCTCAAACAATGCAAAAAGTATTTCAAGTCATCAGGTCAAAGACAGAGGAGCAAAGATTTTTCCGCTTTAAAGAATCAAGTCTTCTGTAAAGTGTCATTTTTCTGTAGTCAACTGCTTTCAGTTAGTTATCCTGTTAGTCTATACAAAATGTGATGCACTTAGAGTGACAAAGCTGCATCTTCTTACTAAAAAAGCTTAATACAATACAAGACCATTCCCACCCACTCCCTTCACATTTTTTTTTTTGCTGCAGACACTGTCATCCACTCCAGATGCAAAATACCCCCTGCAGTGCAAACGGATGCAATGCAAATCAGGGTGGCTAACATTTATTTAAACTAATGTATTAAAAATTTACATTACCCCTTACTTTTCAAAATATACCTACTTAAAGTTTAAAAAGGACAACCTATATTAAGACCTAACCTATTATACTGTTAAGATCATTTAAATTAAATACAAAAAATATCATGATTGCTGTGAAATTTCAAAAGAAATTCAACCCACTGATCTGCTTAGAGTCAGCACCTGGCACCAGGGTTTTCTGAAGGGCTAAAGCAGCTTGTGACAGCAGTAACCTCTTCTGCAGATTCAGAAAGTTCTTTTCTTTGTTTCATTTTATTCTCCTAGCTCAGTGTAATGACCAGCTCATTCAAAGTTAAACCAATTGGGAGTTGTAAAAGCAGAAAAGCTTGATTTCCTCTTTCAATCTATGAAGTAAAAACTAAGTGAGAGAAGTGGAGGTCTACTAGCTCTATAATCTTGAAGGACATGGTGACCAGAAACAGTCATTAACTACAGATATTTCCTTTCTTTAATAAATTATTTGTTTTTAAATGCTGCATGTTTTGATAAGAAAAAGGCTTATGTATAAAGCACTTAATGCAGTTTTATTTACTTAAAAAAACCTGTTTTTGTGCATTTAATTTGAATTTCCACCCAAAAAGTACAAGTAAAAGGTTAATCATTTAGTAAAGAAGAAAAGCATCATTCACCACTTTAACATAATAAAAATATAAACATTAATCTGAATTTAAATTAAACTATGATTCCTTAAATAAATGTGTATAACTATATTGTATCCCCATGGTTAGCAAAAACAGCACAAAGTTAAATGTAAAGGCTATATTTAGTTGCAAACATGTTTTAATGGTTACCAATTAATAAGAACCAACTTTTCTTTAGAAAAAACCTAAAAAGTACAAATAAAAACAGACTTAAATCACAGTTTCCTGTCTGATTCAAATCAAAGTGATTTAAATCACTGATTTTAATCATGATTTAAAATCAGCCATCCACCCAGGCAACTGGCAGGCAAATGGGAGCAAAGCATGAAGTTAGCCCTTAGGCCCAACAAGAAACTCACTACACAAACCATCAAAACTCCCCTTGGGAAAGAAGGTCCGTCTCCTATGATCACTCAGAGAAAGGTCAGTTTAACAAGTTCACTATTCAAAAATGATTTGGAAGAAAAACAGGTTAGGGAGGAGAATCTGATTAAACTAATTTTAAATAGATTAACATTTTCATGCAGCATCAACATACCTCCTGTTTCTAAGTTAAGAAGTCCGGATGGCACAACGAAGACGCTGGCTGTTTATTTAAATGGGCTTTTTCTACATTACCAATCAAGTAGCAGCATATAGGCCAGGACAGCAGAATAAGGCCAGCCAAGCACAAACTATCAAGGGGTTTAGCAAAATGTTACAAGCACAACAGTAACAGTCAGTGGAAGCTGAATTTTATGCCTTTCCTCTGTACCCACTGCACATGTCTGGGACCAAAGAACCTGGGATTTGAAGTTCCCCAGCATTTGACAGTTATGATCTCAATTATTTATGTACAGTCTATAATGCAGCACCAAGGCAGCTGGATAGGAACATAAGACTAAATGTTAACTACTCTCTACCAATAGAAACAACCTGAGGAGCTGATGCAAAAACTCTACAGACCTCTTCGCTGACCCTTGTCTACCCTACCACGGAATAGTGCTCACCTGTTTGGTCACAGAGCTCCCGCACATCACTTGTAGGCTCAACACTGCCATGCAGATCATTACATGTAAGGCTTCCCCAGTTGCCACCTCCAGGCAGACTCACTGCAGAGAGCTCACACTGTGGACAGAGGCGTTGAATGCTTAGAGGTCAGACCCAGGAGGTGCTGAAGCCAAGGCGCCTTGCTTGCCCTGGTGAGAGTACCCCTGAGGAGGGAGACACTAGAGTCCTGTCTGACTTCATTCAGAGCGGATCCAGAGCACCAGGCCTGACTCCGGGACACCTACTAGAAGTCTTCCTAGTCTATAACTGGCCCACGCCATAGGAGCATTAATGTATACTGTAACCAAACATAGAAATGCAAGCACAGACAAGCAGTGAAAGTGCTTTGGGAGACGCGTGAAATGCAGATCCCTGATTTAACCTGGGGTCACTTCAGAGAAAGAGAAAATAATGCTTTAAGTCTAGTGGAGTTATTTAAACGACACCATGTGCAGGCACAAAAACGCATTGCACCCAGAGTCACAACACGGCTCCAGCTGCTTGGAGAATGCACAGCTCCAGTTAAGCCTGCATTAGAGGACTTCAGCACATGTTTCCTACTCTTGATGTTCTTGGGAATTGAAAAGAGTAGGGTATGGCAGAATAAGAGGGCTATGTCCTTGGCAAAGGCTGGCACAGGACAATGAGCATGAACAAAATTTCCTCCTAATCTGCTTCACACTCCATATCATTGAACAGCAGTCCTCCCTATTTGCTTTAGACTGTATGACGTTTCATACCAAACCTCAGTGGGTATGGGTACATACTACCCAGGAAGAAAGGCATCTCGCAGATGCTCTTTCTAAACAGAAGGCCATTATCTTGCATACTAAATGGGCTCCAGTTTGGTATATAAACAAGAAGTATCACTGGGAAAAATATAGGAAAGTTGATACCACCTTAAGTGATAAGCAATCTAATGCAATTTCACTGAATTATGTCTTGGTGCTCAAAAACCTTGCACTGCTTCATGCACAAAGATCTTTCATGTTGCATGACCTGGCACTAAGACAAATGCAGCGATAATATTTGCTGGCAAGCAGAAAAATAAAACAATACCAGAGTGTATAAAGTAGATTTAGATCTCCTGAAGACACAATGGTCTTGTCGTGGGCTGCAGAAGGGCAACAAGCCCATCATTCACACTGATAGATTCTCAGTACGTTCCAGTACTTTTCCATGCTTGCTGCTTTTTTGTGGGGGAGCGGGGAGTAGGGAAAGGATTGCAATAATCTTTGTCTGTACCTGAGCTAGAATCATTGTGGACAATACAGATATGAGCATACATGCAAAATACAACAGCATTATTCTAATGATCAAGACCCATGTAGTCTGGAATTGCACTTTGGATACAGTGGTGAAATACTTCCTCTTCTCCAGAGCAAGGTCACACAGAGGACCGGAAGCCTATCTTTCGGGTATGGCATTGACCGTCATCAATTCTAGAGGCGCCAAAGGAGTCTTTGGTGGTCTTGATAGACTGTGATACAAGTGCGGATTGTCTAGACCAAGCGCATGATGCCAGATGGGGCTGGTGGGAAGTTCAGCCACTGTAGGCAACAGTGGGGAAGTGGATCTCGGGCCCAACACTGAAGGAGGCACCAAGGCAGGAGCAGCGAGGTGATCCTCATGCCTCATTACCAAAGCAAGCTCAAATCTCCCACAGGAGAATCAGAATGGCCCAAGTGGAGGATTACAGAAGTCACATGAGCTTACTGCCTGCCTCTCCTTGTCTGAGGAGCAAAAGCACAGCAAATCAGGCATGGAGATACCACATACAGTCCTCTCATACATACAAGGCATGAGACGTGTCTGACTTGTTTAGCAATTTCCTTAACAGATGCACATCTTCTGAACCCCCACAAGGGTTCAGGACCCAACATGGTCTTGGGGATCCTAAAGCCAAAGGTCCCCAACAATCTTAGTGATCACAAATCAGCAAACTAGCTTCATGGACTGGAGAGAGAGTTCTGTTAGCTTGTGATGACAGGGAATAAGCCTAAGGTCCCAGGAGTGCGCTCCCTTATATACACGGAGCCCACAGTGCTATGCCAGGGTGAGATCACTACCACCACCCCCAAATGGACAATGCTTTTCTATACAGTTCCACAGCTCAGCACTAGAGGCACTGAATCCCACTAGTGGGAATTCACAGAGACTCTTGCAGAAGAAATAAGAGTTTAGTTTTTGACAAGTTGGAGGCAGGAATTTACCTGCTGTGGAACCCTGAAAATTAAAAGCACCAGAAGGCAGCGGGATGTTGACTATAATAATACAGTCTGCATAAAGAGGTCCACACACTGAAGGAGGAAAGGTTAAGTTATCTATAGCAGGCTAACATCCTGACTCTCCCTGCCACAGCCCATCTGAGGGCAATCAAAGACTCCTAAAATGCTGATGATTTTTTACATATCACTTCTTTGCTGGAACAAGAAATCAAACCCACAATCGTCATAAGCAGATATCTTAACATTTTAATCCTCTTGACAGGGGACATTACTGGCTTGGTAAATCAACATGTACTTTGAGCCAGTTTCTATAAAAGTTAAATTAGGCTTCAAACTTCCTACTGACTGGAGCCCTTCAGTGTTAATAATTCAGTTGCAAAGGCAAGCATAGGGGAAGGAGGAGAACAGAGTGTTAAGGAGCAGAGACAGAAACTGCAGTTTTATTAGGATTCATGTGAAATACCAAAATACCTTCCCCTCTTCCTTAACTGTAGGAAAGAGGGAACCATGGGAGCAGCTAGGTATTTTTTCATCCAACTTAGAAGGAATAAGAAACTAGTCCTTAATATTCAAGGAAATCTGAAGACCAATACAGTCACGAACTTACAAAACGCTTCCCAGCTTTACATCAAGAGTAACCCAAGAAGAGTAAAAAGCAAATAAAAACTAGAGACACTTCTAATTTGACTCAGCATTGACTGAAGAAGAGGACATACTGACGGAGGTTTACCTTTATACTAGTAATCTGGAAGTAAACACCAAACAAAAGCATAAATTGTGTTGCTCCTAACTTTCCATCAATATAGACTTACCTATCAAAAGAAGTCATTTGAGTGTTTGACAGTTAAAAAGCTACCTATAATAGGATTATTTTAAGATGGATAGACACACATACAGATTCTCTGAATCCTATCATTCAAGTGCATTAAACAATATACTTTGTTTCAGGGTCACACCTGAAAGCCAAGAGATGATGGGTTTTACCACACATCTACATCAAAAGATAATACAAACCAGATGATGCAGAATTTTCTCCTGCTACCTAACACAGCAATTCCCCTGTAAATCACTCCCAGCAATTCTGCACATCTAAGGAAGCGGATTCTCCATTTCACTTCCCTAAAGGAACTCACCAAAAAAAATTGAGAAACAAAATCCTCAAATGGTGGCAAAGTCCCCTAAGGGAAAACAAAAGAGCTATAAAACATGTTTTGTTTCAGACTTGATAGAGACTGTAATTATCTTTAACTGTATCTTTGTAGGTGAGCAAGCTTTACTGACTGGATCAGAAAAATGCCGGTGTCAAAGATTAGAACCAACATTTCGAAGTTAACAGACCCCCCAAGGAGAAGGCGGCTACAAGAGAAGCAGAGAAGACACCCTCATGCCCCCTTGAAATGCTGGCCTACAAGGCAGTTCATGGAGAAAGTCTAGAAACATAGTAAATACTTGGATATAGAAGAAACTTCCCTCATCCACTGTAATCTATTCCTCTCTCTATTCCACTACCCATTTCCTTCTCTTCTGCGCCTTATCAGTCATCTTTCTTCTGGGAAGTGTTGAACCCCACTTTCTGGAGAAGCAAGACAACTTCTCAGTTGGACGGCATGTGACTTGGGGCTCACTCTCCCCATGGGACTGAGCCTGCTGCCTCCATACCAGGTTTGTTTCTCTCCAAAGGCCACAGTACAAACTGTTTCCTTTTGCTCAGATTCCTGCAAGGCCAGGCTAGGGAAAGACAGAAAGACCTTCACCATCTGCCATCAGTAACTTACTGAAAAAGTAACAAATTCATAGACCCAACCAAAATGCAGAGACTGCCAGAGGTTCCCATTGCCCCCAATTACTGCAGCCCCATTCTCCAATACAATCTCATGCCTTAGCTACCCAGATGGCAGCATGTGCCAAACGCTGCTGCTTCAAACCCTCCTTTCTCTACTCCTCCCATCCCATTCCCTTTACCCGCACTTTGGCTGGGTCTACACTGACAGCAGCAAATTCGCCACCGCCAGATTGATTGCTCTGGATTGACTGAGAGGTCTATGTAGACCCGCTCAGTTGATCCAGCAAGCAATGCAGGAAAACCACCCTGGGAAGCGGTGTAGCGCTGTTCCCTTCGACACAGCGCAGCGTGGACATGTGGATTTACGTCACTTGCGTTTCTTCTGTCAACTGCCGCCGAATCCGGAAGGTGAGTGTAGACCGGGCCTTAGAATCAGCCTCCCCGCTCAGCCCCTGCCCAGCTTCTCAGCAACGAGTGCAAGAGCCTTCTCTGTGGCTCCCGTCATCTTGAACAGTTTTGCAGTATCTCTGCCTCTGACTACCCAGCTTTTCAATTCGCATCTGCATCCACTTTCTTGTCCATAACTGGGCCTCTTGAGGTATTTCTACACAGGGATACAAGCCCTGCAGCATGGACACAGCTGGCCCATAGGGCTCAGGCTGCAGGGCTAAAAATTGCTGTGTAGACGTTGGGCCTTGGGCCGGAGCCCAATCTCTGGGCCAACACCAGATGCTTCAGAGGAAGGGGAACAAGTTCTGCAGAAGGCAGATGTGGGACCATCGTTCACTACTCTAAATCCCTGTTAGAAATACGCCTCGAGATCTAAGCCAAATGGTTAGTAACTCTTCCCAGAAACAATTAACATGAATTCTGGCTATTCCTGATATCCATATAAATGTTCAAATCCTGTGTGTGTCAGGCCAAGCTTAACACCCTCCTATGGCAATGAGTTTCATAGACTAGTTATGCAAAGAAGTAGTTCCTTTTTTATCAATTTGCTATTTTTTATAATTTCATTTACTGTCCCGTTGTTTGTGTGTTATAACAACTTACGAGACAGGAAGGAAAAACTCTCACTATCTTCTGGCTACAACTGATCATTTTATACACTTACATCTCAGCTTATTCTTCTTTATATTACTACCATTAAACTATACTCCCCCACACATGCCATTAGACCCAAATGAGTCTTTCCAGGCCTCTGTGGTGCTTTGAACACCATTCTGCTCCAGATAAAAACTGAAGTCAAGTGACTTGTCCTTCAATCCCAACTGAGCCAGGAAGTTAGTCTCTTTCTTACATATGGAAAGCCATCACCTTTCTGAAGGATGCGATCATTACCCCACATTCAGCAAGAACCCTGGCTGCATACCAACCATGGATAAAATTAACCTGTGCCGTGGATAAATCAGAAGCTATTCTTACCCTACCGGATCTTCTTGGTAAGACAGAGGAGGGTTACCCCTGAGAATAGCAATGCCATTCCTATCCAGGATGCCTCTCTGCTACATAAACTTTGGGTGAGATTCCCTGAATGCTGAATTTAGTACTGAAAGGCCTGGCAGCTTGGAAAGCTGAAGGACACAGGATGGCAAAGCAAGCTCACTAACAAGAATCTGCTATATGTCAGCCAACACTGCAGATTATATGGCACTCTCATTAAAGCAAGGACTGGGAACCAGGGTCCTAGTCACAGGTCTGACAGCAACTCACTGTGTGACTTGGGGAAAGTCACATCAGTTCTGTGGCAGTTTCCAAGTATAAAACGGTAAGAGGGTTAAAAATGTATTAGTAAGTCATTCTTTAACATATTGAAATGATTTGTCCTGCACAGTCTCTCTAAAATCTGGCCTTTCCTCTCATCCTGAGAGAGTTCTCTTCCCATCTCAGTCACATCTTAACTACTGCAGCATCCTCTTCCCTGGCCTGGACAGATCCATTCTTGCCCCACTTATACCCATTCAAACTACTACTGTAAATGTTTTCCTGTCTCATCACTTTGACCATATCATCCCTCTCTGCGTCACTCCACTGACTCTTCCTTCTCCACCTTACTAAACAATTTCTCTGAATTTTCAAGGCCCTTAAAATCCTACCCCCATGGTACCTATCACCTCATATGCTACTGAGAAGTTGATCCTTGCGCCTCTGCTCTGTCAATGATGCCAGCCTCTACTGCCCAGTTCTTAAACTTTTAAACAAGCGCCTTTGTGCTTCCTCCCACACTGCCCCTCACACAAACATCCACAAAGTTATCTCATCGCCCTCCTTAACGCTCCTCTACCACAAGGCCTACAAAAAATTGGCAATGGTTAGGCAGTTAGCATACCATGACCACTGCCCGTCACGCTGACCAATATCATCTCACCGTTAGCTTCTTCTCCACCTGCTGTCTCCAACCATACTAAGACCGTCAGCTCCTTGGGGCATGTTTGTACATCGCCGAGCACAACTGGGCCCCGGTTCATGTCTTGTGATAATGCCCACGCAAATATCTTGGAAATGCTCTACTGAACTGATGAGTGGAGACATGGCTTCTTTGTTGGTCTCTTCCTCCACGAGCATTGAGCCTCTAGCATGAGTCTTTGGATCTAAAGGCGTGAGAACTACATTTCTAATCAAATAGATGCCTCTATCTTCTTTGGCTCAAAAGCGTTCACCTCTCTTCTATTGCAGTGAGATTGATTAGAGGCACAGAAAAATTCTTTGATGGAGACTGAAGAAGTGGGATGTTTGTTTTACTGAGCATTTGTGGGAAGGGTACAAAAATGATGATCTAGGGAATGTAAATCAGGACCTCCTATTTACCCTCTGGTGAGATGGAAGAACAAGTGGACATTCAATTAAACTGAAAGGTGGTAAATTCCAAGCTGTTAAGGGGGGATATTTTCTCATGGACAGTGGAACTCCTTGCCCCAAGAAATCATTGGCAGGTTCCAAAACAGGATTGGCCATTTATATGATAAGAATATCCAGAGTTCTAATAGTAAGGATAAAAAGCAAGCATTTTGGAAGGGTGTAAACTTTCCTGATTCATGGCTTACGCCGATCTTCAACTTATTAATAGGGGTTGAAGGAACTTTGTGGGCAGACAATTCTGCAATGGCCTTCTCTGGGGAAGGTACAAGAAACCCTGCACCAGCCGATACTGTCCAGTGCTGGATATGGCATACTAGGCTAGAGGAACTATTCAACTGAGCCAATCTGGCCTCTGCTAAAGGAAAATTTCCCTGGCCAACTTAGTCTTCAGCAACACAAGGCCTCACACTGCAGCCCCCTCTCCCACCTGAGAACAAGCAGTGATGACCTTCCTTCATCTTTGCTCCAGCTGCACCAGGAGCTATTACTAGGGGAGTTGTCAGGGAGGCACAGCTGTCAGCACTCGCAGAGCAAGGATGGCTACTTGGGCTCTCGTCCCTCAGGAAGAAAGCATAACCATGCTAGTGACTGAAGAAAGTGACATCGAAATTTGCCCCAGCTCTTGTTGCATGTGGTGCTGCTATTCTTATAGACTCAGACTCATAGACTCATAGGTCAGAAGGGACCAATATG
>ML675647.1:7952859-7990822 GCA_007922155.1 Mesoclemmys tuberculata
ATTCATCCTTCTTAAACATGGGACACCAGAACTGCACACAATATTCTTTCTAAAGTCCAAGAGGCATGACTCATCCAACGCGCCTTTCTGCCTCTGCCTTGGCAGTTGGCCCACAGTGCCCATGCCCTGCTGCACACTTGTCCTGCTATTGGGCACAAGGGGGGAGTTTCACATGCAGAACTTGCTTTTCCTTTCCCACCCCTTCCATTTAAAAATCTCAGCTCCTGAAGCAGCAGGCGCACTGCTGTGACTACTGACTTCAGGAGACAACACTGGGCAACCAGTCCCTGGAAGCAATACATGGAATGTAGTTTCATTGGTGCTGTTGTTCACCACCCACACAACAAGAACTACAGTCCATCAGTCTGGATTCAGAGAGTTGTCAATAGCCTGTGTATTTACAGGGGGTCACCCTAGAGTGCAAGCTCACATACAAATACTATCACACTAAAGTAGCTTCAAAGATAAAGAGCAGAGACTGTCTCCTGAACAAGCTGGTAGAGGCCCCCTGGGGAGCACATGTACAAACACTGCGTCGTCTGGGGCTCATTTTCTGCTATTCATTTGGAGACCTATTGTGCCCCAAGTTTAATTAAACTGTGCCCACGTTAGGCTTGTAGACACAAACTCTGATCATACCATGAGACATTTTAACAGGCACACAGAAGCCAACAGAACTTGTACAATTGCCAGCCCTAGCCAATATTGCTCCACCTAACATCCAGTGTCAGAATGCAGCCGACAAACTGATCACTAAGCTAATATAGCAACTGCCACTTGTTCAGGGATAAGTGAGATGCACCCCGCATCACCTGTGTGGCAGAAACCCTATAAGGACAGTGTTGCATCTCACCATCCAGCTGGTATCAAGAGCTCACCATGCAGACAGAATGGGAGCCAGAGGCTGCTATTACCACACATTCCCACATCTCCAGGCTAGACAAATGGCTACTGGTTTGGACTCCCATGTTATCTTTAAAGCCAGCTTAACAGATTCAGCTGCAGCATGGTTCACTGTTACAAGACCAACCATATCTGGGGCATCTGGGGCTGCACGCATGCTAGGTGGTTGCTTTTTTTATATGTTGGGCTCCCCAGGCTGAACGCTACTGACCACAGGCCGCTGACCGGCTCAACACCATTTAGCTTATTCTTCTTGCACACACCAATCAATCACCGTATATAGAAAGAGTCTGGACTGGGGGATGAAAGGGCATGTTGGCCTTGCCAGCCCATACCAGAGGACTAAGTGCCTAAGGTGAGTCTCACAGACCTTCTTCAGTTCAAGAAATTCATCAAATTATTATACCCACTTAAATAGATAATCAAATGCATTTAATTAAACTGAAATCCAGCACTGCAGGGGACAAACCAAGACCAGTCATCAAAGGCCCCCATCCAACTGCTGGCAAAAGATTCAGAGAGGCTAGGCCTCCTGTTTGAAGCAAGTCTAAGTCTCAGCAGGACCAACTCAGCCCTCCCGTGCTTTCAAGGAAGGATAACCAAGTTGCCATGAAGGAATCTAGTAGAGGAGACCTTAGAAACAGAGTTTGTTTCAGCTATCTGCAACCTTAGTACCAAACACGTTCATTGCTCTCTCTACAGACCTCAACTCTGCCCCATCTGCACATTCTTTTCCCTCTCACTAAACTTGCACATTAAGAAAAACTGGAACTTAAAAACAATGCAATGAAAATGCAAGATGTTACCAGGCACCAGCTTAAACGTACAGGGAAGCAACAGCATATCTGCCTCCCTCTCTAACAGCTCCATTGGCTTCCTATTCATTTCAAGATCCAGTTCCTTACTGCCCTCCTCCTTTCCATGGACCTGTTCCCCCCAACACCAAAGACCTTGCCTCACTCTACTCCCATCTCTGCTTGTCTAACATTCCCTCCAGTCTTCTCCATTCTGCATGCACCCTGTTGACCCAAGAGCTTTCTTTGCACCTTCCATACATTATACAAATGTTGTAGGGTTTCTCACACTCCCTCCCCTTTGCCTATAGAGGTAATTAAACTTTTTTACTCTAGCTCAGGGGGCAGGATGGAATGGGAGAGGCTGCGTTCTTGACCAAAACATCATGCCATCCTGTAACATAGGGCAATCTCCAGTCCACCTACTGAAGGAGGTGGCTATATCTCCTCTGCAAGTGAACTGTTTCCTGGCATACACAGGTCTTTTGTCCTGAAGCCAGTAATCTCAGATTATCAGTTGCTCCATCCTAGAGCCACACTGCTTTAACAGGATACTGCAGAATGCACAGACATATGGCGGACCCTATGGCAGCCATCGACATTTTGCTGTGTAACCATATTTGTAAAGTGAGAACCCTCAGGACACAAAGATGTTAGAAAAAATTCTAAATGAACTACAGTAAGGGAAAAAATGGAACCGGAGAGGAAGAGAAGCCATCTAATCCTCAGGACACTGAAAACAGAGTAGCCCAGGCACAGGGGAAAGCAGATAGCCTAGTGGTTTCCAGTTGGCCAAAAACAGTGGGCCACACGTGAGCCACACTCAGCTTGACTGAAGTTTGGAATAAAAGCCATCCCACAAGAAAGGAGGCCTGATGGTTCTCCCACCCACCTCAAGTCTTCAATGCTCAGATAGAACACTCCCAGTAAACAAGACCCCAGTGTTCTGGGCAACCCATCCCAAACCAAACTGCTTCTCCACCCACACCACAGCACCACTCATGCTCCCTAGCACACTGATTCAAACTAATGAAATCAGTCTAAAAAACTAGAAGAGCATTGTCATCACGTCTATGCAACCTTCTTCATCACCACGCACAGGGAGAAGAACTTGGAATCCTGTAACAATGTCTTTCCACTGATTCCCAGCTTCTATGCTGTCAGGCACCTTACACTAGACCTCTTACTAAAGCATACAGGACCGTACCCCAACTCACCAGCAGAAATCCCAGAGAGACTAAAAGATGGTCTGTCTGTCTGTCACACACACACACACGAAAACAGATTCTTCAAATACAAATCAAGAATAGTTGAAGCTGCATTAGTTTAAGGAAGTAAACAGAAGAGATTACAAGAACAAGTTTATAATCCACAAGGTTTGGGGATAAAAATAGTGAGCCCACTCTGATATATAAAAGATTTAACACCTAACTCTAGCAACTTCTTGGTCTAACAGCATGTGTATGAAGTTGTGTTGGTCCAAATTAAAGAAATAACAGCCCCACATTATCCACCACATTTGCACAGAAAGAAAACCAGAGCTAAGCATTCAACATAACCATCTTAATGCATATTAGAGCTACAAGCAAATAACTGCTGAAGTCTTCTTACTTCTGCAAAAACAACCGATTACAGAGAAGTCACTCCAAAAAGCCGATTACTACCTCCATGGTATCTAGAACTTCAAAAACAGAAACCTTGCTAGATCCTAATTAATTATTTTAAAGAAATACTTCTTTTGGATAAAAGAAAATATTAAATCAATCCTTTATCATTTATTGGTATTGAACATTCTTTACTTATGCTAACAAAACAAAGGTCCTGCTTACCTTAAGACTCTCCTCCATTCATGCTGCCCAAGAGCTCCTTTGACATGTCTGAATTCCAAGATTCCAATTTCACACTTAAACATAAAACAAGCCTATAGGTAAACTAAGGATTTTGCACAGATTTTGGCTTCTCATTCTGAACCTGCTGGGACAGTTAACCAGCACCATATCATGAAGTCATTTGTCTAATGGCTCAGAAGAGCCTGACATATGCAATGCTACGTCTTAACTTCCATCTATGCTAAATACAAACCAACATCTATGTCGTAAAATGCATTTCAACACAGCACACACAAAATGGCTGGCTCCCAAGATGAGCATTTCCATACAATACTATAAAAAGGATAATAACCTAAAAAGGTAATTATGACTTAACGGCTAGGCAGTCAGAAAAGAGATCTGCAAGAACACGGATCCAAGCAAACATGCTGCTCTTCAAATCCTGATGCTTCAGATTATAAATTGTCAAGGAATATTGTCCTCAATTCACATTAGTGTGTAACTTGCAAAGAGATAGATACTGTGGTGTGATTGAGTGTTTGTGGACGGGGGAGTTTTATGCGCTAAGGAGAAAAAGTAGGCCTATCATGTAGATTTTATCATGAGTAGAAAATGCATCTTTCTTTAAAGGAATATACAACCCTAAATCCTCCTTGACAAAGGAAAAATTGCAAGCAAATAAATATTCTTAAATATCCCAAATGCTGAAAGTGAAAAGAGCCATTCATAAATTAGGGATTTAAACTAGATTTTTATTAATAATTTAATTCAGATTGTTCAAGAGTAAAAAAATAAGATAAAGGTAGCATTTAAAAAGACAAACCGTAATGCTAGTTTTCAATAGAATCAGGGAGCTGTCTCTAGATTGCAGCAGACCATAAATTCTTATAGTCATTTCAGCGCAAGCTCACTAAACAGTTGCACTGTTTTCCCTTACAAACCAGTTCTTTAGATCCAAATGATCAGAGCAAACATAAGTACTCACATAAAAGGAAATGGTAACATTACGACAGCTCTATTCATTAATGTGCATACTTAATTCTCATTTCTCTGACACAAATTCAGCGTCTGTGCAGTACAATGTATCTAGAAAGCAAATAAACAAAATGAATGGAAAAAAATTGTTGTGGTCAGTAAGGTAAAATTACAACCTCTACAGCAACTCTGTCTCATGGAACAAAATGCCCAGAACTACACTAGAGTATAGGAACCATACAGCAGTTAACAGCTAATAAAACACCACCACCACTACCAGAACCCAAAACTGCAACTGTCCATATGCCTGGAAGCTCAGAACATTCTATAATTTTGCTGCCATGTGTTTGACTTTTGTACGGTACAAACCCAACTGAGTGTAGCAGATGGCATAAAAAAAGTATTTCTACCACAATTTGTCAGACTACCAAGAAAGAGGAGCAAAAGGAGCAAAATGTTAGTATTTGCTCTAGTATCTGACATTTCATTTTTAAGATGTGTTTTTTCTGAAAAGCTAAAACTGATTAAAAATAATACATTAAAACAGAGACCTTCACCAACCACAGCTGTTGGATACAGCAGGGCACTCTGTACATGTCCCCCTCCCCAAAAAAATAATTTAAAATGTGGGGAGACAAGACAAATATAAGATTCCTTCCCACAGGGAAGAGGAGGAGGGAAAATATCTTCTTTCCACAAAAGGAATGTGGCTGTAATTGAATGTTAGGGGAAAAGTAGACCTGCAAGGCTGCAAACATCACCCACCACCAACGAGCCGGTCATTTACAAATATAGAGGGGGCAAAGGGGGAGTTTTCCTCTTAACAATCCTCCTCCACCTCTACTCCCCATCCGTCAGCCTGAGCAAGCAGAGATGACGCAGGCTGCCTTATATAATAGCCTGTGATTTCCTAGACTGCAGGCCTTCCCTTTGTGCTCTGTATACACTTACACACACGCACACAGATTCACAGCCCCTGGCACTGTGCCAGCACTAACCCTCGTCAGCTGGTTGACTCCATTCACAGAGCGGGGTTGGAGCTGACATGAAAAGGGGGGGTGAGCTATTACATCAAACCATCAGCACTACAGACAAAAGAAATTTTTTTATATACTCAAAATAAGCCTTCCCTTGCAGCTTTAGATCAGGGAGAGTCGCATTTAGTAATTCCACAAGACCACCACACTATGAACAAGGAACCTGAACAGAGGTGAGGTTTTTTTGGGGAGGTAGGGGAGGGGAATCATTCCAGCAGCAAACACAAGCAACAGTGCCGTTTCCTCTTCAAATATAATGTAAAAACATTACATTTAACCTTCCAACTCATGTTAAAGGAGAGAAAAAGCAGATACGATAATCCACAAAGAGCCTTTTGTCTGGTAAAAAGGACAGTCTAAAGAATACTTACAGGTACAATATCCTGATGCCTCCTTTAGTTGTCAAGAAAATTAGAGAGAGAGAGAAAAGAAGGGGAAAGAGAGAGAAGAGAGGGTAGAGTGAGAAGGGGGGAGGGAGGGAAAGAGACAGATTTTTTTTATGAGAAGCCCTCTCCGTAGAACATGGGCGGCCCCGCGTGCCATCCCCCTCTAGGGACCTGCAGAAACCCTGTCTCAAAACGGGCACTTCCCTGCCAATCATGCGCTGTACTGTTATATTAAACAAAAGAAAAGGGGGATGCTTACTTTTACCCATGATGCCTAGCGGGGGCAGGGGAAAAAAACCAGTTGCAGCCGGTTTGTAACCTCAGGACATGGAATTATCTCTTAATTTTTTAAAGTCGTTTGTGGTATAAAAGTCAGTTAGCTGCCTCTCCCCCACACCCCCCCCCCCAACTCCTTCAGCACATTCTGGCATCTTGCCAAACTTTGTCTTCATTCATGAGAGCTCGTTTCCTCCAATGTTATTTTAACTGTTTAGTTCCCAAAACAAATTTTAAGGACATTCCATCAATGTGGAGAAGCAATGTATAAAGATGTATCCATAAGGAAGAGAAGGCAACAGTCTCATTGTACTGCATCTCTCCAAACACCTGCTTACCTCCCTGGTGTTAGGAGACAGAACAGTCAATGCAGGAAACATGGAGTTTTTTGTAGCATTCTTAACTGACATCGTGGCATCAGACGTCAAGGCATCAACCCCTCAGTTTTTCCCTTCCAATACCAGCAACTTGTTTATAAGTGGCAAGTGCTTTGGTCCTACAATCAATGTTACAGGTGTTTCAGAGGGGATCAGTTACAGCTCTCCTACACATTCCAGCCAAAGCCAGGCAATCACCACACCCAGATTCTGCCTTCAGTGCATGTCACACCCTAAACAGAAGTGAAACCACTTCTTCACAGCACCCTTATTGTCCTATCACAGGGCCATCCCTGAAATGGTCACAGAAACATTTCTCTACCCATTAGGATTAGGCCTGATATTTTGTTGGGGTTTGATAGCACACTAACAATATACCCAAAGCTTCTGACCAAGGCATCATGTTTTTGTAGGAGAGGTGGCGTTATGCAAAAAATGTTACTCTGCATTCCATCTGAGGTTCATGTCATAGCCCTTATTCCAATACCTGTGTACATCAGCAGGCCTTGAAAAATGTATCCAATGCTTACTAGCACTCAGTCTATTGTTCAGGCCATAATATCCCCACAAATCAAATGACTACTACCTATAGTGATATAAAACAGTGCATATGCTTACATCACTCAGGAGTATCTCTCAAGAGCAAGGGAAATAAAATAAAAGTTGTTTTAAGTCTAAACTACTTGCTTCTCCCCCTGAATACCCTCCATTTGTCAAGTCTCTAGCTAAGTTGTCCATCACCAGATGGTCTGACATGTTCAGGCTGTCCATCCCACAGGAGGTCTGGCCTCAAATCTTCCCTGCCTGGCTGAGCTCAAAGGTTCTGGCTTCCTCCTTTCAGTTTTCCTTTACCTTATCCTCACTGGTCAGACATACACTACACTTGAGGCCTCAAAGACCCAGACCCACAGTAGTTGGGACCCCATCTACCCAGTGTTTCCAGCTCATCAGGTCTCCCCATGATTCAAGCCTTGAGGTCCCATCAGCAAAATGTTGGGTCCTCCATAAGCCTGAAAGCTTATCTTCCCCCAGCTGTTTCCTCTCTGATGGTATTCCCATGAAAACAAGACCTTGTCCAGTGGACTGGACTCAATACCACACCTCTCTCTCTGGTCTGCTCCCCACAGCAATGTTGGCTCTTCAGTGCTTGGTGTACCATTGTAATGTGTCCAGTCTTGTTGCCTTCATTGGGCTTCTGCTCTGCTCAACACTACATCTAACTACAGGCTCTCAGCCACTCCTTAAGCCCCCTCCCACTGTCCTCTCTCTCATCAGACTTTCACACACTAGGGGGAGGAGGGCAGCAGCAGTGAAGAGCATCATGCAAATGGTGTAACACGGAACTGACACACCTGAATTCCTCAAGCCATTAAAGCAGATTGGGTCTGAATGATACCCTATCACCCAACTTAATTATTCACTTGTTTGGGGAAAGTAGGTTTTTCCAAGGCCTCTATTGATGCATTACAACTGGGCCAAACTAATGCAATTTCAAACTATAGATTCCTGAAACTCTATATAGCACAGCATGTGTACAAAGCACTTTACAGGTACACAGGAAGGCAAGATCCCTGCCCCATGGAGAATTTCAATCTAGATTATACAGATGTAAACTAACAACTAAGAGTCAGGGGCAAGAGTGGAAGCAGACATCATTCGAGGCCTGTGAGAGGAAGTCACAGATGCAAGTTGCGAAGAGTGATTTCACAGAGAAAAAGGAGTTTTGATTGGTGCAACGAAGATAAGAAAGCAGCTCCATTATTAGAGAATGGTGTGAAATTGGAGGTAACTGGGAAATCTCCTGGTCATGAGAATTTTGTTCAGGGTACAAGAAAATATAACTGCAAAATCTCTCAGTAACAGTACTGCTGACTTCTTCCAGCCCAATTAATGCCCATCAGTTCTGAGTCTCTGGACTGAGACAATTCTGAAACACCTCCTTTGCTGCAAAAAATATACTGAACCTCTAAAAATGTCAGCTACCGTGAGGCAACACAACACAAACCAAAGCAAACTAGATTTTAACAGACGTTCCTAGCAAACATCAGCTGGCAGCTTCAGCCCTTCAAAGCTGATCTATTGTCCTAGAACTGGATGTGAATTCAGCAATGCTAGTTAATAAGAGGGCATTACCTTACACTGCATTTATAACAGAGGCCTATGGAAATCTCATCATCAGAATACCCAAAAAGTTCAAACATGACTAGGGTGATTACAAACTGATAACAAACAGCAGGTCTCTCTTAAATGTTATCCTGAAACCTTCTGAATTCACATTGATGCCACACTGTTGTAAGCACAAGTCATTAATTCATTTGGACTAAATGATACATTATCTGAAACAAATTCTACCTTCAGACATACGGTAGGTACCCAATTTCCATTGATGTTAAAGAGGCTGAGCACTGCATCCTTACAGAATGGCAGAATTTGGCCCATTATATTTAACTCTTTAGTTACGTGTTATGTTTATAAAACACAGACTAGGGTCTAGGGAGAATTCTTAACACTTACATAGTGCTTTACATTTTCAAAGCAATATCCAGACTAACGTAACCTTACACCTGCAAAAGAAGTAAAATGAGGAAGATGTGCTAAGTGGCTCTCTCCAAGGTCAGGGAGTCAGCAGAAGAGCAAGGAAGAAAACCCAGGAGTCCCAAACCCCTGCTCTATCCTCTAGAGAGACTGCTGCTCACACTTCACGTGCCTCTGAACATCAAACCCCTGCACCCGCAGAGATAAGCTTCAGATCAATTCTCAAAGAAATACAGCAATTCTCTTGCTGATTAGCTGAATTATGAAATTCACATACAGCTTTCATCCCAATATTGAATGTCTCAGCACTAAGTGGCTACATACATTATATACATATAATTTTAGTGAAAATTTGCAAACACTGAGCTTGTGCCCCTATTTCCTGTCTTGCCTTTTTGTTTCAAGTAAACTTGCTACATTAGATAAAATGTTCTGTATACCTTTCACATGAAGTATCTCCATATGACCTTGGACCTCACAAGCAAGATGACAGTACGGATACGCACATGAACCAACTCTGTTTGTAGCAATCCCCAGTGAAGTTTTCAACCATTATATTGTGTTAGACTGGGGAAGCAAATGCATCAACACACCAAATTAAGATACTCTTGTGAGTTTTAGAAGTGTGGCCATGACAGCTTGAGACTTAGATCAGGAATCAGATTCAGTTCTAATCTTCTCGCGTACAGTGCAATTCTTCTAGAAAGTAGCAAGGACAACAGCAACTCAGATTTGGCCCAGAGATTTAGATTAACAAATAACAAATATTTATTAAATCTGGCCTGATCGAATTTTTTTTTAAACTGAAAATATTTCTAATGCAAACAGGTTTTAAACAAATGCTCCCCCAGATTTGTAACCCAGACATTACAATTAAGAACCTGAAAGTAAAACCCACCCAGAAAATGAAACTCACCTAATTTTTATCACACAAGCAGAATATAAACAACTGAAGATATTACAAAACTTTTGGTCCAATAAAAGATATTTGATAGTAGATAAGGTATTAGATAAAAGATATTACCTCATCCACCTTGTGTCTCTAATGTTTAGACAGATAATATCCATTTGATTATATATCATTTTCAATCCATTCTGTTCTGAACAGGATTAAAGCTCCATATACAATATTCGAAACAGCTAAAAATTACAGGTTAACCCACTTCTCCCCTAATTTGTACCTATTAGAAATGGGCTATTTGAAAGTGCTTTAATTTTAGTAAAATCAAGTCCATTAATAAATGTTTTAGTATTTTCCAAAGCTGATAAAACAGATTACTTCCAAACTTAGCACTACATTTTGTTCAGAAAACACAAATTAACACTCCAATAGGTCACTCAGAAACAGTATGGAAATTGTGTGTTTATTGTGTTAATGCATGGCAGAAATATCTTAGGAAACGGGATGTTTCATTTTTGGTGACAAGTTACAAAATCACAATAATCAAAGGTTAACAAGAGAACCATAGTAAATTTGGAGCTACTTAGTGCATGCAATTAGTGTTAGTACTACATTTAATTTATTTGTGGAGCAACCATAAATATGACTGGCTTACAAATTACATCTTTTATAAGATTCTGCATGAACTAAGTAGCCACTCTTCTAAAAATAAACCGTTACACAGTGCACAAATAAGCTTGTAATCTATAATACAGTTACTACCATACACTTAACCCATGAGGTGCAGAGAATCTGGTAATTATAGCAGTTTCTATGCCACTCCAAGCATTGGTACCATCTGAGTTAGGCTTATTAAATAACATGGAACAATTTGGTTACAAAGGGAGAAATAACTAATTAGTTTGTAATTACATAGTAGTTACCATAGAATTATAACCTAATGAGGTGGTTGCTTGGGCCCAATAAGATGACACCACTAATTCTTTTCAGGATGTGCACACTGAAAATGTTAAACTGTAAATCATGAAAGGATGGTCATCTTAAGAAGCAAGGAAAGGAAAGGGCCAAGTACAGACTATACACAAGTGAAAGAGGGATGAATAAATTATATGGAGCTAATGAATAAGAGAAATCAAGGCTAAAAAAAATCCAAAACACAGCTGTCAAGCAGTTTGCATTGTGTAGAGTGCTTCAGTTTTACCGAAGACCCTAAATATGCTCTGTTGTATTGTCCATGGAAGGTAGGCTTCTTCAACATGTATCACTTAAGGAAACCTCTCATCTTTGAAGACTGGAGGTTTTCTGAAGGAACACATTAGCTCAGTGTAGATGGCTTGGCCAAGAACTGCCTCTGATCACAAGAGTCCATCTAGTCAGATCCAGCACGTTCCTTTAGACGGCATGCCGGTAGGTTAGTGGCAACAACTGCTCTTCCCTCAAGTGAGAAGTTTATTTTTACGTGCATTCCTCTAATTTCACAATCTAGGAGTCCCCGTGTGGATGTGAGAAATTCAGAAGCCACCTGGTTAGCAGAGAAGCCCAAGGGTGCTTCCTCTCAACCATAGTTACTTGCCAACATCTGTAACATTTCCTTTTGGATCATGCTCAGTTACTATTATCCATTCCTTGGTTGCTCCTAAACCAATTCTTACAGAGCACTTTGTGGCTATCCTTGAAGATCACTAAGAAAATTCAAATAATTTCAGATGCTACCTGATTAACTCAGTGTTTCTTGCATGGAGTGTATCGTGCACATGCCCCATAGGATATGCAAGCTTCCGATTCATTTCCAAGTAATGCTTGCCTTGATCTGTAACACACGATATGCTTTGAGTCCTGATTAGGTCAGAGATTGCCCTTCCTCTCAGGTTTAATTTTACAGCTGAGATGCTCTTGCTGATCAGCACTAGATTCATCCATCTGGGAACTGGGTGTTTTCAGTTGAGGGCCCTCATATCTGAAATTCACTCCCAACAGAGCCTGCGTTTGACCTTCCAATTCTGCAAGCTTTACCTTCTCACAATGGCCAAAACTTTTAAAGCCATGTGCTTAAAGTTTGATGATTGACTGTAAGTGGCCTGATTTTTAGGAGTGATAAGAACCAAAAAAGTCAGCGGAAGCTAAAGGTGCTCAGCACCTCTGAAAACTATGCTGCTTTTACTCAGGCACCTGACAAGGCTTTAAAAACCAACGTAGGCACCTAGTTTGGCAAGTCTCAGCCACAGGCTTGTGTGTGACCGGCTCAGTTGGGAATGATTCTATGAGTTGGCATTGTGTCAAGTTAGGTTTTAATTCATGTGATTTCAGTTTGTGTACTGAGCCTTGAGGTCATCAGGCATAATCTGTAACATGCAAAGCATCTTGAGTTAAATAGGGTCAGACCACTTGTACCAGTTTCCCCATCATCTTCTCACCTTGGCTTGCTCCAAATCACTGGTTCACTTCTCTATAGGGCAATGAGCATCATCTTTCCAATCTTGGAACTCCAAGCCAGCAGTTTCTTCTCCATGTGGTGGACAGTAGTGAACAGAGGCTGTTTACATTTCTGATACTATTGTCTCCTAGTCCATATCCCACACAATCCAGTCTTCTCTTCACCTCATTTCCTGGGCTGCACTTGTAGGTGTCAATTGGCCCAGGACAACAATTCAACAGTATCTATCTTCCTACACCGATGTTTTTTAAGGTGCTTTTCTTCTTCTCTATATTCCTCATCTGTGTCTAGCTTTTAATCACTGCTTTAAGATCTCAGCAATTCAGCAAAGGTAAAAATGTTTTCCACAAACTAGGGGTGGCACATGTGCTCTGCATCTACCCTAATGCCCTCCTCTGCCTCCCATTCAAGACTTCTGAAAATCCTCTATAACTAGAAGATAAAAGATACTGGTGAGACTTAATGGGATTATTCATTTAAATGCATTTTAGGATTCTTTCCTCTGGCTGCTTCTATTTCCGCTGAATCAAAGGCCTTATCGTAGTCTACAAGACTAGTAACAATGGCTGGTTGTATCCAGCACTCTTTCCAGAGCCTGATTCATTATCTTCAGGTGAGCCACAGCTAAGAAAGCTCTCCTGAATCCCACTTGCTCTGCTGGGAGATTAAAGTCCAGAAGTCCCTGCATCCTCTTCACTTGTGCTTTTAAAAAGATCCTTATATAACTCAATGGGCCAGTGACAGGGGTCTACAGTTTCACAGCCTTCCTGTCACAGCCTTCCTGTTACCTTTCGTATTAGTTACCTGAGGAAAGAAACAGACAGCTGACCAGAAAGGTAGGAAAGGATGGTATGTGTGTAATTGCTTAGGGTTATTAATTTAGATTTATTAGAAATTGATTTAAATTTCACACAAATTAAGATTTGTTGCAGTCACTTTTTCAAACAAGGAATAAATCATAGCACATGTAAGCAATGACAAGCCAAGATGTACAGCCTAACTTGGACACTGCACACCAACCAGTAAGCTGGGCTGATAGCACAGCTCCAAAATAAATTATAAAGGTGGCTAAGGCTTCACAACATTTGGGACAAGTGCCAGACAAGTCTATTAAACATAACCAGACAGGATGGAGGTTAAAACAGGCACAAGGAAAATGGCAGCTGAGGGTGAAGGCTCACACTGTAGTGTCAAACTTTACCCTTGGTTGAAGTCTTCCATCATCTACATACAGTAAGCGAGACATGACAGGAGGTTATTTTAACCTAGAAGCACGTTGGGAGAAAATAGTGTTGACAGAAAGCACAGAATTGACTCTCCCCACAAACAAGATATTTGATGCCACTTGAAACATTCAAACAAGAGGGAGAAATAAGGGATTTAATTAAAATGAAGTCCTAGTTGATTTTCAAATAGTCAATGTTTTAGTTTTTCACCCTCCTGCACTCTCACTTGTGTATGTTGTAATTTTTAAGAACTTCTTGTTTGGTGGCATTCCACAAGCAAAACCAGCTACCTGGCAACAAAATCCCATTATGCATATAAGAAAAGCAACAAACAAAGCAATTTAAAAGCAACATCCTAAAAACTAAACCTCATACCACCAATACACAGCAGCACAGGCTCTATTGAGTTTTTGTGCTACTTCATTCTAGGTGTTCAGTCCAAGGGTTTGACTCATAGAAATACTCTCAAGGTCTCTTGAAGTTATCGACTGTAAGTTCAGGGGGTGGCTGAGCTGATGAACCTGGATAGGATATGTAGCATCACCCACCTACAAGACAGGAATCCCTCCCTCTATTTACATTTTATGTTTTTAGATGAAGTGCTTTAGTGTCAGAGCCCAGAAATCTAGCACAACCAGAGTCATGTTAACAGCAGGCTCCCAACACCACAAAGAAAGGACACCTTAAACTCAATCTAGCATTTTGTTAGACAATGTAAAAAAACCTCAGGGCTGACACAAAATGATCATGTTTGCCACCAGTGGTGGAATAGGCCATTTCTGCTGATCTAATTTCTCTTATGATCCTTTGTTTTCCTGTGCAATATTTGAGTGAATTATTTGACCAAGCATTGTAATGGCTGCATGCATCTTTCAGAGCAAGTTTTTCCATTCTTACAGTTGGCTGCAACTACCAACTGCTCTCTGAAGAATAGGTGCTCCTCCTCCCTATAAACACATACCTTGTTGCTAGATATGAGTGAGGAAACAGGCTTCTCAGATCTTGAGAGGATATGCACTGCATATAGTCTGAGGGATGTAGCTCAATTACTAAAGGCATATTTGAGTAACGCAAGAAACGCTGCATGTAAGGTTTCAAGAGGTCACAGCAATTCCATGATTCAGTGAATTAACCCAACAAGGCTCACAGAGTTTGGTAGAATCCTGCAGGTTACCCAGTAGGACCATCACACTTTAAGCAATTGGAAAGCATTTTTTTTTTTAAATGAAAGCAACCTGGATGAGAATGGTACATTTCATAAGGGCTCATCTGTTCCCCTGTTGCTTATTCCTCACCCGAGTTTTTCCTAGGTTATAAATCTTTCACTTCAGCAATGCTGAATGAGAATGGTCAGAGAATGGTCTTTTCTTCCAGACCAGAGATCCTGAAGCAACCTCTCTCTTATTTTAAGAGGGGTTTTGCGGCAGTGTTTTTTTATATTAACAGTCCCCATTTGCAGTAAGATAATTGCAGTTTAGAATTAATGCTAAGACATTTGGAGAGGCTTTCAACAGAGGTGGGGCACAGTTTTGATAGGGAAGGTGAGAAACATTTTTTAAACAGGAAGTCCAAGCTCACATTCAACATAACTTCAAAACATTCTCTGCACCAATCACAGCACAAGGAAACTGGTTATGCAATAACTGAGTGTTACCCCCAAACTAGAATGGAGTAGAACAGGAAGCTAAAAGTAGCTCAAAGACATTTCCATTTCAGGGGAATAGGAAAAACTAAAGAAGAAATCACAACTGGAATAGAACCAAGAACCCAAGACGACTTTAGGTCAATTTATGTCTGGCGCTAGCCACCCTGAAGTTATGAAGTCTCCCAGTAAATAAAATGTAATTAAGGATTTATTGGCTTAAACATGCCCTTGGACTAGTAAATCTTCTCAGCAATTACACTGTAATACTAAAGGTAGCTGCCCCACTAGATGTTTTTAATATCCAAGACAATTTAGATCTTCAATGAAAATATAATGGGATCTGGTTACTAGTCTGTGTTCGTGTACCTTACCTGCACAGTAATATTTTTATAACTATTACCCAATTGAAAAATTAGTTTACATCTATGCTATTTCACAGATTCCAAGGCCAGAAGGAATCACTGTGATCATCTAGTCTGACCTCACATATTACACAGGCCAGAGAACTTCCCCCAGATTCCTAGAGCACATATTTTAAATAAAATATCCAAACTTGAATTAAAAATTGTCAGTAATGGAGAATCCACCACAACCCTTACTAAATTGTTCCAATGGCAAATTACCTTCACTGTTAAAAATGTCTCTTCTTTCCAGTTTGAATTTGTCAAGCTTCAATTTACAGCCATTGCATCGTGTTAATAAGCCTCTCTCTACTAGATTGAAGAACCCATTATTAAATACTTGTTCTCCATGTAGATACTTTAAACTAATCAAGTCAACCCTTAACCCTCCCTTTGTTACACTAAATAGATTGAGCTCTTTGAGTGTATCACTGTAAAGCAGGTTTTCTAATCCTTTAATCATTCTTGGGGCTCTTCACTGAAACCTCCCCAATTTATCAGCATACTTCCTGGATTATGGACACCAGAACTGGACACAGGATTCCAGCAGTGGTCACACCAGTGCCAAATACAGAGGTAAAATAACCTCTCTGCTCCTACACAAGGATTCCCGTTTATGCATCCCAGGATCATATTAGCTCTTTTGTCCACAGTGTCACACTGGAAGCTCATGTTCAGATTATCCACCATGGCCCTCAAATCTTTTTCAGAGTCACTGTTTCCCAGAATAGCCTCCCATCCTGTAACTTTGGCCAACATTCTTTGTTCTTAGAGGTATGCATTTACATGGAAACAAATTAAAACCCATATTGTTTGCTTGAGCCCAGTTTACCAAGTGATCCAGATCACTTGATCAGTCATCTGTCCTTTGCATTATTTATCACTCCCCCAATTTGGGTCTCTTCTGTAATTGATCCCTGTGGGACCCCTCACCACAGAGAGAGAGGAGGTTCTGGTGTCCAGTGGTTACAGAAAACAGCTGAGTCCCAGAACCAGAGGAGTTCCAGACTGAAGTGTAGAATGAGTCATTAGGACCAGATCCTGTGCGGTGCCAAGTGCCCTCAATTACTACTGCAGTGCTTCTCGACCTGTGGAGCTCTAGGCCAATTTAGGGGAGTATGGGGAGCCAAGGTCAGTAAAAAACATTATACCATATTAAAGGGGGAAAAAAAACGAAACACAGACGTGAGAGAAACTAGACAGAAAGCAAGGCATCACAGCATCACCTCCAGGACATGGTGTGACAGGAGTCTGTCCACCAACCTATCACAAGGTAGGGGCTCCAGCACCCTCACAGGAAGGTCAGGAAACATCATTTGATTCTGAGCACTTTGCAGGAGCAATCCTCAGTGATGTCTAGCGAGTGCCTGGACCTCCCATCGTTACTTTAACCCAATTTTCCAGAGTCCAAACCCTCACTGAAACATTCAGCCTTAAACACACACACACACACACACACACACACACACACACACACACACACACACACACACCCCCCCCCTCTTTAAGACTAAGTTAGATAGGTAGAAATTCAAAATCTGACATTTTGTTAAACGTGTTCCTAAAAGAATATCTCAGTATCTCTTATTTTAAGAGCAAGGTATTGTAATGGATACACACCCTCTCATGTGCTCTTGCTGTATGTGTTAGAGAACTACTAAACATACAGTGTTACACTAAACTAAGCAGAATTCTAGAAATGATGCCCCTGAATTCAAAGCAGAGCTACTCTAGTGACTGTCTGTGCTTATTTCAGTGCCACATTCTTCTATGCTGCTGCTAGTTTGTTGAAAACTGCTGTGAAGACTGAAACAATAAGCAATTGAAATGCCAATTCACAATCCCATTGCACTAGTAGGTATTTAAAACTGTCAAATCTCCAAGATTAAATTAGAATCAGGGATTTTAACAAGCAGCAAGTTAACGAATGATTCATTGGGTGGCAGGCGGGGGGGGGAGGGGGGAAGAGGGGGAAGAGATTGCATTAGATTTGGATTTATTCAACAACAAGGGACTATTACTAAGCAACCATTTTGAAACTCCCTGAAAAAGTCTTCATCTGTCTGATTGATTTCCTTTCACTCAAGATTTCCTTTTACAAACAAAATCTGAAGATTACTCTCTTGGACTCGTTACAAATGTATGCAAGAAATTCTCACGTGCATAGCTACACCGCACATTAAATCAGAACCATAACAAATTTGTTTAGCCAACATTCACAATGTCTTTTCAAAGGCAAGAGTAATCTCTTCACCTACACATATACCCAGCTACACCAATACCTGAGAATTGCAGGATCTCTCAGTGAATGTTACCAGACACTGTTTAAAAAGAAAAGACAACGAAGTGAAGAGTAAGTCAGCTATTCTGATCTAAACACAAGCCTAAGGAGGTACAATCCCACAACCTGAAAGCCATGCAGAGCACTTTCATTTAGCCATATAACGGAAACCACTGGAATTTAGCTCAAACATATCACATTGTTACTCTTCACAAAATGTCACTTAAGATTTCCCAATGGCTTAAAACACCAAATTACGGTAGTGTTAAGGCTAAGAGGTGTTAAGTATTTTACGTAGCCGTTTAATCCATTAAGTAACAGAACAGAAAACTGCCAGAATTTAGAATGGGAAGTGTAATATTCCAAAGATCTTGCAAACATCTAATTAAACAATTTTTTAAAATTTTACGGACCTTTTCTGCTTCTGGATACATGCACCCAACTTCCATTGACTTTAAATGGGAAAGCAAAAAGACAAGATTTCCAAATAAGAACACAGGAAATGCCTGTTTTAAATGGCAAAGTGAAAGAAAACCTGAACCCTCCAAAACATCACGCTCACCAAAATGTGTGCGTCTTTCAGGTTCAGTATTCACGCACACATGCATCCCCTCCTCGAAACTCGCTGGCAAATAGTTTCAGTCTCTGAAAAGGAGAGTTAACTCTAAGTTAATTTTATTCTACTCAAACAGTAAACCTGCTGCAGAAAGAAGGGGGAAAAAATGAAGACCCGCTGCAGTGAAACAAGTTTTATAATTCATTAAAGTGAATTATCTTTCTTCTCAGACAAAAAAGTGTTAGGCAGTCAAGTGAAAGAAAAAAAAAAAAAAAACCACAAGAAAACTTAAAACCAAGAGCTAGTCAGAGTAAAGATCTTGTCTCCTGAAGAATTTCAAGTTACCATCTCACTTAATGTCCTCCACACTCCTTGAATGAAGCATTCAAAACCCCAGCTTGCTGCATTGTAAAATCTCATGCTTACTCCACACACAGCAAATGCCCATTCAAAGATGTCAATGAGAAAAAGTTCTCACGCACACCGTGAAAAACAAAGCACAGTTGTAGTATCTGTCCCGCTACACAGGCGCATACTTCTCAATCTTAAATAGTTTTTTGGGGGCAAAATGTTTAGATTTTAGGCCATAACATGTTCCCTTGCCTTGTAGCAATGCCATAGTAACTTCAACAGACGCATTTCGGTTTGTCTTCACAGGCTAGCATATCTGAGAACGGATTTCACGGCTCACAAACAAAGATTCTTCCACCTGCCAGTCCAAAGGAGATGAGACTGAAGCTGAAATTAGAAGATCTGCTTGTTGTTTAATCCTGTTCTCTCTCTTCGGAAGGTGACATATATCCTTGCCTTCTTCATTCACTAATGCTGAAGTGCTCCAAAAGGCTAACAGTTAAATAGCGGAAACCATCACCTCAGACAGTCAACTTGTAGTCCATCCTCTCTGGGTTATGTTTGGAAAAAAAGATGCTACAATACATTTCACAGTGACCACATTCATCTAGATGTTGCCATGGGATCACTTATGACACTAACAGCTAGATCATCTCATGAAACCTGAGGCCTCAAATGCTGCAATCAGATCCCTGCATCCACATGGAGAACCAGTGAGTTCAACAGGCTTCTATGTGAGTACAGGTCAGCATAGACCAGAATGCGCTGTCAGAGCCTAAAACATTTACTCATTGGATTAAAGGAGAGAGCACCATCCATTTTAAAGTTTAAAATAGTTTCAGATATTCCACCTACCTCCAAGTCTTCAGGTCAATTGTGTGCTTTTCATAGATATTCAAAACAAAAAGTCTCTCTCTCCTCTGTTGTGGCTGTGCTTAAAACCCAGACAAGCAGCAGGAAACTGACTGCACCAGGGGAAACAGTGAAACCAACCATTTACAAACTGAAAAAAAGAATTCCCGTCATCTCCAATCTCTTTCAGATGCAGTAATTTTGGCTCCTCCTTTTAACAAATGTAGAGAGACTTTTCAGATGTATGTAGGATTTTTAGACTGGCTCTGAAAACCCCCCCACACTCAATTTCATAATATTGGCTTTTACTTCTGGCTTTTCAATTCTTCAATATCAGAATAAAAGCAGCACAGAGTAACTTGGGCTGAGTGCACTATTTCATGCTTTATCTGCACAAACTACAAATGTAGGAACTTTAGTCTAATTATTAAAATATTTAATATATGACATGACAGAACAATTGGAGCCCTGAGACATGAGAAGGAGGAATAATAGGTAGTTCTCATTTTCCTGAATGGCAGACAGGCCTCTGGGTGGCACATTCTGCAAGGAAGAATGAGGCCTTTCCATTCTCTTGATAAGGCACAATGAGACTGAAGCCTGGTGCCACAGCATGATGGCCACATTCAACTAAAACAGACAGGTGAACGAGACCTGATCTAGCATACAGGCAGGGAGCTGTCTCCTAGGTCTCTGAAGCATGCCTTGGCCAAGGCTCCTGCTCCCGGTTTTGAAGGCATTCACACCTGAAAGGGTAGGCTTTGCCATTGCGTGCTGGCTGCATTTGGCTCTGTATTTTGGAATTACATACATTCCACTGAGGCTTGCTATGGAAACTCAACACAGCCATTCACACAGTTCATTCGGCGATTCAAATGTTAGCTCGTTTGTTGCCTTAGTACCATAAAGATGGGGATCTTTAATGGCACAGAGTTCAAAAATCTAAACCCAGAAGAAATAAGTTTGGGGCCAGAGAATGTAACAAACTTCCTCTCCACAGTACTGGGAAGGGGAGCATGTGCATGTACACACACAGAATACAGCTTCACTGGTTTCGGTTCATCGCCAATTAGTATGTTTCCCCAGGACCCTTAATATTACTTCTACATACAGTCTCCTTTCTATCACCAATGGACTATCAATTACATTCTTACAGGATGCATGCACCGTAGATGTAATTTGCTTGAAACCCTGAAAATTTGTTTATAAAGATGTTCAGAACAGGACGTGTCCACAATGGCTCTCAGCTGTTTTAGCTTATCTACTGAACCAGTTATTGACATGTAGCTCTGACAATAAGCCTGCTGCTCAGAGAAAGCATGCACCAGCACCATCTTATGCCACCTAAAGTACAATACATTTGCATATTGAATAGCAATCACGTTTCCTGTGTAAAATTTTCATTGCTTTTTTTTTTTAAAAAGGCAAAAGGATTGCTGTGATGAAAACCAACGAAAACAAGGAAATGCACAGTTAGGGATGAAATCTACCACATCTCCTGCCATATCTCTGCATGCAACAGGGCATCTTCCATGCCTTCCTTAGCGCTCCCTGTCGTGTTGAGGTACTGGCGGAGACACAGCTCATTTCATCCCTAACCAAGAATTCTTTTGGCTTTCGTTTTCTGTTGCAGCCTTAATGGTCTTTTAATGTATTTTTCCCCCTTGTGACTCTTTCAGTCACCCTGCAAGGTACTTCAACTTGGAGGAACGAGACAGATCCCACGGACACTGTTGATGGATTCTGTAAGTGAGGACTATCGTTACAACTGGACTGGGATTGCTTTATTGTGTCATTTATAATAGGGTTTATCCCCAAAACTGCGCCAACTCCCAAAAATTAGGTAAGTACAGAGGAGCCAACATCATTCAAGCCACCTAGCCACCACCTAACTGCCCATACCACCTTACACTGTAAACGTGAAACACTTCAATGAAAACTAAAGGAAAACGGATGCAGCTGCCCAGAGAGTCTAAACCTGTCCTTACGACTGATAGTCACCGGTCACGTTGACTCTCAACTTGCTAAGCCTGGTGTGGAAAAAGGCCCCTGAGGTTCTTTATAGATTCCTCTGCACTTCAAAACAATTCTTCATTCTAATTTTAGACAGAAGCTTTGTAAGCTATTCTTTTAGCACCATCCCATTTATATGGAGCTTGAATTTCCAAATGCTGATGTTTACTCAAATTCAGAAAGATTTCAGCCACATCCTAGATACTACTTTTAATGTTCCTTTGTTTTAACTGACTAGATGCTAAGATTTTCAGTGCTGTAGTCATGTTGGTCCCAGTATAAGAGACACAAGGTGGGTGAGGTAGTATCTTTTATTGAATCAACTTCTGTTGGTGGAAGAGACAAGCTTTCATGCTTCACAGAGCTCTAAGGTCTGGGAGCAGCTGTATTACATGAAACGGACAATAGAAGGATGGAAGCAGGAGAGATGAGAGCTCTTCTGAAGATGGCAGATCTAAAGGAGAATGATTTTAAAACAAATTAAAGGTGAAACGGAAATAGGCTGTGAAGTCAAGGTACAGGATTGGCTGCCATCAAAAAGATGATGATGGTGGGGACACTGTAGAAGACAAACAGATGACAGGATACCCAAGAAAATAATGCAAACTCAACCAAGGTTAGTCAGACCTAGAGGCCGACCACCAACCTAGATGTCAGGAAATTGTACTCAGGGACATGACCATGCTGAGCTAGCAGAGGACAAACCATGGACAGGATTGAACGGCAATGTTGTACTACTCCCGATGCCTATAAAAATGCTTTGGGATGAAAAGTAGGAGAATGTCTTAAGACATCTTGATGGAAGGTGGCATGGGACCAAGAATGCCATCAAAGAGTTATTTACTTACTACCTGGGAAAGACATCAGGATTGCGGCAAAGATTCTTTCTGAACCTGCCAGCATCACAACTACAATGGTAAGCAGCCCTCCTGCCTCCTCTTCTCAATGACCTCACCTCTATCTCCATCAGAGTAAAAATCCTGATCCTACAAACATTTAAACACATGCATAATTTTACTAATGTAAATTGTCTCATTTAAGTTAATGAAATTGCTTATGCGAGTAAAGTCGTACATGGGCTTGGAGCTTAGATATACATGTCATGACAATGTTGATGCGATCTGTAGCCCCTGCTTCATTAACAGAGGAAAGTATCTGTCAAAGTCAAACCTGCTGTACGTCGAACACAATAGTGTCTGGAGGCCACATTTTGAAGAAGAGAGTGTTAAAATGCACTTCCCAGCTCATGTGTCCCTCACACAAGTAACACCTTTGGTATGTTCTATTCAGTATGGAATGCTGGGGGGGGAGGGAATTAGTATTGCCCTGGGTTATTTTTAAAATCACTAGAAAACACCAGAACTACCACCAAGTACACAGCTCTGTTTTAGGTTAACTAAACATTATGTTCATTAATCTTCACAGCATAAGAAAAAGAAACATTTCATGTCCCTAAAGATTTTCTACCTTCTGTGCAAGAGATGGAATGGAGGCTGGAAGATTTGCTGTCTCAGTGGGCCACCAGCATCTCTCCGGAAATGAAGGTTTTGTTGCTCCTGGCCAGACTCCCTGACAGAGTTGAAACCTTACTCTTCTGCTTCCAGTGTGTCAAAAGCAAGAAGGTGGGGCCGGAGTTCAATTACACCAGACACTCAGGGAGAGCAAGAAGAGAGGAGCCCAGGCCAGCAGCAGTAAAAACAGATTTCCTATAGAGACATCATTGCTCCGGAAATGGTGTTGTCACTGTAAAAATATGGCAGTCCACCCCAATTGCACTGGAGCATACTGTGCAAGCTTAGATGAATGGAGGACACTAGTAATGCATGTTGTCTGATTCCATAGCAATACCCTGGCAAGCTCCAAAAACAAGACTCAAAGTATATGGATTTAACTTTGAAATATTTCAGACTCTGCACATTGTACAAGTGCTTTAAGATGCCATTTTCAAAATGATGTTCCTTAATTTTTTGTATAACACTACTCACATAAGCATGGCAACTCCACTTCTTCAAGGTGAGCACATACTGTGCCAAGCCTTGCTGCTCTTCCACAATATTCAAGCCTTTTTCCACTGGAAAATGTGCCACTGTTGCTGAGACCAGCACAGCTCCATACATTTTCAATACTTGTTCCTTACAGCGCTCCTTTCAACAGGTTCATACAACACACAATGGTTCAAATGCCACTGGTCACCTGGAACCATCCCCCTCCAATTAAACTGCTGTGGCATTAACAATAGTGAGACATTCTCAAAACAGAGTCTAGTATAGAAACACCCATACAGGACTACCCCATCATTCCAGTGTTACAGAAATTGACTCTCAGGCTCTCTTACTGCCTCATCTCATACTTGTTAAGCAATAAAAGGTTTACTGTGCTCTAACAAGGAGAGAATTCATCACAGTTGTTTTTTTTTAATTGCCAAATAATCCCAAACTACTATACCGATGTGTAAAAACTGATTGAGAGTAATGACTTACAGTTACATACATAATAGCGAATGCAAGAAATACGGGAAACAATACAACATCTTATTTTCCGAGAGCCATTGTTTGGTATATCACACCAAGCAGATGTAAACTAAGAACATTCGTAGAATGGCAAGACATCATACTGCATGTTCCAAAAGGCTACACTGTGCAGACACATTACGCAATACATATGCAACAGAAATTATTCAAAATGGAATGCCAGCACTCTTACCTTGGGCTCCTCTGAACTAACCTGAGATAGAGGAACAAACATACAAGAGTATGATTGTTCCTTATGTTGTTTTTGATGTAACCAGAAATTTGTGCCTTCAACAGGGAGATTGCTGGAAGTGTTGAGAGACTTATAATATGAAAGGGAGCCAGTGGAACCTTGAGCTACATACACACTTCAAGTGAACATACAGATGTACCTGCAAGGTTTAACATAAGAAAACCTACTGTAGAAGTGTGCAAACGTATACATTTCTTATGCATCTTTCCATGGATCAATGCTCGAAAACTGCAACTACATGTGGCATAGTCTGATAGGTTGAATTTTTGTGAGCCAAGAGGTGGATAGCTTTACACTGGGATTAGATTTATAGCCAGCTTTTTTTTCCTTCAACAGAAAATATTTTGCTGTTGTGCTTCAATATGAACATGACGCAGAGCTTCAAGTTCAATACTTATTATATAAGAGCAGCTTTAAATGGCACCTAGCAACTCCTAAAGTAGAACAGTACTTTTTGAAACAGCTGCCTTTGTGTGTGTTAATATATTAAAGTCATCCTCTGCCAGGCTCTTGGAAGCATGAACTTTTAAAACCAAAACAACATTGTGACAGGAGTTACAATTTAAACACTACTCTTCATCCAGCCACAGTGAGCCCATGACTTCAGCTGGCCCAAGACCCATCTTACTTCAGGCAGGATGCAACACAACAGGGTTCCTCCCAGTTTGGGAGTAGAAGGGCTGCTTGCTAGACAAAGGTTTGCATTTCTCACAAACTGGGCTTCTAAAAAGAAACAGCTTCAAAGGTTTAGAGAAGGCTTAGCCTAACCCACCACCCTGTAAATTTGTCCATCTCATCCAGAAAGCAGCCAAGAGGAAAAACAAAAGGAACAGCAAATAATGAGAAGAAGGGTAGGGTTTCATGTTGTTGTTTTTTAAACTTCATGTTTTTTTTAATTGCAAAGCAGATTACATAAATCAAGAGAATGCATCAAGAAAAGACACTTCCTTAACCCTGAGCATTTTCTAAAAAGCTCATCCCAAGCACCATGTCTCCTCTCCAGCAGAAAACACTGGCATAAACTCAAAAAGACAAAGACACTTCCAAGAGCTCCTAAGTTGAATTCATTCCATTAATCATATTTCCTCCTCCCGTTCCTAACAGAGACATGAAGAGCCATGTCTGAGCAATCTAGAGCCTAACAAAAAACCAGTTGTTCCAAGTCAAATATCAGAATTCACAGATACCATTTAGACAGCTGAACAGGAAGTCAGACTATACTAGGTAAAAACAAACCACAGTATCACAAAGATGGATGCTCCCTGACAGCAGCTTGTCACATACAGTTTCTTACAACCACGTGACCAGGAAAGCAGAGGTTCCACCTGGTTTTGAAGTCCTTAGCTAGTCAGAAACCAGATCATCAGACCAAAGAGACCTTTTGAGCTCCTAGGGCCTCCATTTTCTGCTACCTGATGATCAGCACCTCTCAACAGCCTGGAGGCCAAGGAATGCATTCAACCCCAAACATGTGCCTGAATCAAAGCTCACAGACACACAAAGGTTCCCTTTACACAGCTGTCCATGACAGGACCTGAACTGTGCTAGATGCAGTGTGCTACAACCATATTTACATACATTGTGGCTATGGTTTTGACTTGAGGCCGGATAGGGCCCAAACATCTTTGTTCCTATGGTACAAGCAGCACCCTTTGCCACCAGGATAAAAGAAGCTGAAGACCAACATCGACAGGAAGATGCCTAAACTGAAATACTCTTGACCACTAATGCCAAGGACCCCAGGAGCACACTGCCCCTTTAAAATAAAACATGATGTTCACATGAGCAGAACATGGGAGGCAAAACTGATTTGGACAAACAGGTTTTCAAGGAGACGGGATCCTATCCAACACACCTAGATAGATAAAGAGCTCCATCAGCCTTTCACTCCCTGCATAGTTAGAGGAAAGAATAGACTAATTTGCCTGCAATCAGCCTTGTACCATGTATGACCCTTAAAAATCCTTGCCTTCTCCAACCGTTTGTTTGTTGCAGCCACACTCCAGAACTGCTGCAAAATAAGAGTCAAAACCTCCCACATCATCTTCAACAAGGGCACAGTCCCCCACCCACCCTAACTCCACACTCCACCCCCAGCCTGTCAATATCCAAGAGAGGCTCTAAAAATTCTAAGGGGTATGCTGAGCAAGTAGAGTGCAAAACTGCAGATCACTAAGCCAGCATTTGTATGATGCCTCCTCTCCCTTCCCCATTTTCTTCTAAATTCCCCCTCCCCAAACAATACCTCCACTGCCCAAAGCCAACACTTTTTGTTTTAGACAGAGTGCACGGAAAGGGCGATTGTGTTTCAAACTGCTTGCAAATAAAATGTCCTCTCCTAGGAGATCAAGCTAGAGGAGAGGAGCTGTTGACCACAAATTTCCAAAGCTGAGGATGAGCTTGTGCCTGCCTTTCTTGGGAAAGGGAGTCTTTCAGGGCTTTCTAAAACTTAACCTACCTGAGAAAGACCTCTGAATGAAGCCAACAAGAGCTCAATGCCCCCTCGCCGAATAAGAGCGGTGGACATAACTTATCCCACCCACGTGGGAGGCAGCAGTGCCCAGGTGGAGGAGGAGAAAAGGCAATTACTGGGCTCTGTTCAATGCACCGCATGAAAGCATGTGTGTGGAGGTGTTCTTGGCAGGGACCTTCTCCCCTCCCACCTCCAGTGTGGAGAAGCGGCACCAGGCGGGAGGGAGAGGAGGGCGAAACTGTCAGGAAGGCAGAAGAGCCTCGATTTCCAAGGAGGGGGTGGATTTCAAGAGACACCCCACGCACACGCACGCCCCCACACACGCGCGCGCCACACACGCCCCCCCCACACGTGAGCGGAGGAAGGCCGAAAGGAAACGCAACGGGAGGAAGCGAAAAATAAGGACTGGCCGCTAGCCCCGGCGGCGGGGGAGAGCGGAAGCACGCTCCCAGGAAGGGGACGCCCAGGCAGGCCCCCCCGGCCTCCCAGCGAGCGCGGCCCGGGAGACGGGACCTGCGCGGCCCAGCCGCGCGGCGAGGGGTGCCCGGCGCTGCCCTCCCAGGGAGGCGATTCCAGGGCCGGAGGGAGGCTCCCCGTCCAGTCCCCGCGGGGGGGGGGGGGCGGGCCGGGCCGGGCCGTCCCCTCCCCCTGGGGGCCGCCGTCCCCTTCCCTGGGAGCCCGGCCCCGCCCTGCCCCCCCCCGCCAACAGAGCCGCCGGCCCGCCGACCCCCGCACCGGGGAGCCCCTCCCCGCACCGGCCCCGGCCCCGGCCCGGCGCGCCCCGCCGCCCCTCCCCCGCTCACCTCAGCCGGCAGGGGCGGCCCGCGCGCTCCCTCAGGCCGGGCCGGGCGGGCGGAGCAGACGCTGCGCCGCAGACCCCCGCGGCAGCCGGCACCACCACAAACAATGATGCTGATTGGGCAGCGGCCCCGCCGCCCGGGGCTCCGCCCGCCGACCTGAGCAACGACGCCCATTGGTCGAGCCGACGGACCGACGGGCGCGTCGGCCAATCGAAAACGGGGGCTGCAGCCCGGCGCCCGCCCGGTAGCTCTCACTGGCTGACGGGACCGTTGATTGGCGCAGGCCGCGACCACTGGGAGGCGGCAAAGCGCCCCGTGGGGCGCCTTTAATGGGTCCCGGGGCCTGGACATCCGGGTAACCTGTGGCCCTATTATCTGTCGGCGGGCAAAAAGCGAACGGGCCCACTCGGGAGCTTGAGGCCATGGCGGCCACCGTACCCCGGGTACCCCCACTTATCCCCTCCCCCCGGTGGGGGGCGTGTCCCTGGGGTCGCCGGGACAAGGGGGTGGGGCTGGCCTGGCTGATGGGGGAGGGGCGTTGCTGGGTCCAGCTGTCCCAGTGATGGGGGGACCAGGCCTGAGGTGTCTCAGGGCTGCCCCCTCGTAGCTCGGGGCCAAGGGGAGAAGTCGGGGATGCAGAGGCACGTGGGCGTCCTGGCAGGTGGCGGGGATGCCCCCACCCGTGGAGAGGGCCCTGGGCGGTGTGGGGAGGGGGGCGCGTGGGGGCACGGAGCTGGCGCAGCGGGGCACAGGGAGGCAGCGTGTTTTGCTGGGGCTGCACGTTTCCGATCCCCCGAGCCTTCCAGCCAACGCGTGACGTGGCCGTCGCGCTGGGGCAGTGGTACTCGGATGTAAGGACGCGTTGCTGGTTTTTGAGGCAGCGACGTCCTGGTCTGAAGCGCTGTGACAATGGCTTGTGGGTGCTACACGTAGCCCTGCGCGCAGCGTGACCATGTGGGGCTGCAACACCAACCAGTATCAGCTTACTGTTTCCTTGCAGTTCCCCCGTCCGTCGGTCTGTCTGTCTCCACTTATCTCAGATTTACATGGTCGCCACTGCATGACTCGCTTCAGCCTCAGCAGGACAGCTAGCTTCAGCTTCAAAATCCACTGAACTCGAGCTAGAGGTGACACTCGAGTCGTCATTTGAGCTAACTACGCTGTGAAAAGGTACCCTAAGACTGTATGCCTCTCTTTGCTCTGGGTTTGCCCAGCGCCTAGCACCATGGGCTCCTGGGCTATGCCTTGGGGCTCCTTGGTGGTGCTGCAGTACAAATAAGACTATCATGTCATTGCACAGTGAGTCTGCAACCTCATCTCCACATGGTTGCAGCAGCACAGCAGCGTTAGCCTCACCTTGTCGTGATGACGGACTGGAATTTTCCCTTTCTAGCTCTTTGAGCCCCAGAGAATGATACACCTAATGCTGCCAGGAGCTGGCCATTGGCTTTTCCTGCCTGGAATACATCACATTAGCCCCAGTGTTGATCATTCCCCTCGCCTAGCAGTACTAATGTAGAGGCTCAGTTCTGGCCTTGTCAGCCAAGGTTTGTCCACCTGGTGCCCATGGCAATTAGTTGGTGGCTGCGCTTCTGGTCCCTTTTCTTGTTTGAAATGACAATAGTTGAATGTGGGCAGGCTGTTTTCCAGTTTTTTGGTGAGAGGGAATTTCCCATCCCTGTGGAGCTCAGTGGGGTTGCACAGTGTTCATGGATGCCAGAAACCAGCCCATAGTAACGACCCAAATTCTGCCTCATTAATGCAGCTGCTGCTGAAAATAGTAGCGTAATAAACCAAAGAACACTTGAAAGTAAAAATATGTGGCCTGGGCGCCTGTCTGCCAGAATTCAAGATGGCTGCCAAGCAAGGACCTGGAGTCAAGCCAACACTCTAGCCTTTCTTGTCCATGATCTATGGTTTATTAGCACCTCTCTCCCCTCATTGGCTAGCAGCAGGTGATTGACAAGCACCCTCTTTTAGAGGCAGGGCTCTCCAATTGGCCGGGACCCTCTGAGGACTGTAACTTGTAAGATAGCCCAGCCAATAAGCATGCAGGGACAAAAAACAAAGTAGTAACCTATAGATTTCCCCCAGAGGCTATTTGTGGGCGCTCCAGCCAAGTGAAGGCAAGAGGCTGTGCTGGCGTCCCAGGGGAGGCCAGCCGTTCTGTGCACGGCCTATTCCACCCAGAACGTCTGTTTTCTGTGCAGTGCTCAGTGGCGGCATGTTAAATCCACTGGTCTTGCTTTAGCATCGGCCTCCTGCGTATGATCTTGCGCCAGGCGGATGGGAGGAGCTGTGCGCTCTGCACAAGCTGTGGGTAGGAGCCCCGGGGCCAAGGGCAGGCTGGAGGGTCACATGACAGCAGGGAAGCTTTGCTCAGAGGCACCCCCAGACTCTCTTGGGTCTCACACGAGGGTTTGAAGTGCCCAGCAGAGGGGGCCAATCTTTGCTCCGCCCAAGGCTGGGTTTCTCTGTAGCTTTGCAGGGAACTGCTCATCCCCCTTAAAAGCATGGAGGGGGGCAGCTGATGTGCAGAGGCTCTGCAGAAATACAGCATGAGCATGTCTGCTGCTGACTGGTGCCCTCTGCTTTGGCCAGAGATGGGGCTGCACACCAAGAGTGGGCCCTGGCCTGCCGGGGTCTCCCACCCCTGGCACGAAGCGCTCTCAGGGGGGGGTTTTACCGCCCCAGACACAGTAAGGGCAGCGGGCAAGCCCCAGCCAACTCCCCAGACATCTCAGCACACCCCCGGCCCTGCTTCCGTTGCTTCCCTCCTGGTCGGGAGGCAGCACGCCTTTGCAGCAGGCTCGCCCCACAACACTAGTAGGTCCTACACAAAAACAAGGGCAACAGCCTATTTTGATAGCAAAGGATTGTTAAAGTCCTGATGAAGGGGGCTTGTGGGGAGGGGGCCACACCCCACCCCGAGTGCAGGCTAACAGCCCAGGCATGCTCTAGGGTCAGGCAGAGTCCCCCTAGTCGTCACAGGGGCTCAGGTGGGACGTGGGCCCTGCCTGTTCCTCCAGCTGGGACACCTGTGGGCAGCTGCTCTGAAGGGGAGCCTGGTGGAAGTCAAGGCAGCAGGAGCTGGTTTGGGCTGGGCCTAGTCCCTGGATGAGCCAGTCCCTGGGCAGTGCACCCCCTCTGCTGCAGCCCCGGCCTGGCTGCTGCTCTGGCCCCCCACTGCGGTGTGGGGCTGCTGCTGGCAGGGGTCCACAGAGGGGGTGGTGATTAGCTCATGCCGACCTCCTGATGCTGGAGACAGAGGATGAGGCCCGCAGGTGCTGTGAGGGGAAGGGGCTGCACACAAGGGTCAATCCTACTACCAGGCCCCAGCACAAGCCAGCGAGGAGCAGGAGGTGGCTGTGGGTGAGCAGGATTCCCAGCCATGGGCACAGGGAAGGATGGATTCCTGCCAGGCATCAGCAGAGGGGTTTGGCCAGACCCGGGGAGAAGCAAATGGGGCTTGGGTGTTCCCGGCCCCGGGACAGGCCAGCCAGCCCCGTCAATGTGGTGACACTTGCTGTCAGGCCCTCCAGTGCTGTCAGCACCCACTCCCCCTGGCCCAGGGGCTGAGCCAGGCAGCTGGCTCCAGTACAGCTCAGTACAGCTTCTGCCAAGCAGGGGCCTCTGAGAACAGGACAGGAGCCATTTTCTGGGTCTAGAGCGCTGCCGGGGGAGAACAGGGGCGATGGGTGGCGTCTGCTGGGTGTCCAGGCAAAGCCCCAAGACGGGAGATCAGGGCGGCTCTTGGGGAGATGGACCAGCCCTGAGGGGGTGTCTGGGCCCACCGGATGCCCCCTGCCAGCTGGGGGGAGGGACAATCTGGGTTTCAGCCCCTGCCCCACCCCCACACCATAGGTGACTTTCAGGGCCCTGGCACTACCCCAGAAGTGGGCGCTGGCAAGACCCAGCTGCGCTCCAGGCAGGCAGCTTGTGTGAGATGCTGCCCGGTGGTACGCAGCATCCCACCCCTGGCAGCTCCAGGGATCCCCCCAGCTGGGGGGCAGGGAAGGGGTGGGGTGAGTAGAGATGCCCCCCAAAACTCCTCCAGACACATCAGTCACTCTGACTGGCTGCTTTGCCCAGGGAGGCAGCCTAGTGGGGAAGGCAGTCAATCAGAAAACCCCTGCTAGGGCTGGAGCAGCCCCTCCCCTCTCGCCTCCCCAGACTGGGATGAGGGAGGGGCAGACAGAGGGCTGCCTCCCAGGTCTGCTACCCTGGCAGCAGGTGGGGCCAGCTCAGGCCCACACTGCCCCTCGCCCCACTCTCTGCTTAGCCCGTGGGGCACCTGGGCTGCCCTCCATCCCCAGAGCCCATGGGGAGCGGGCAGGGCAGAGACAGAGGCTGGTGGGAGGGGAGCAGATGCTGCAGCTGTGCAATGATCTCCAGTGGCAGTGGGGCAGGTCAAGGGTGGATATTAGGAAAAGGTTTGTCAATGACACACTGGGAGGGGACACTGGGGGAATCTCCATCCTTAGAGGGTTTTAGGCTGCAGCTTGACAAACCTTGGCTGGGATGATTGAGCTGAGGTTGGTCCTGATGTGAGCAGAGGCTGGACTCGATACCTCCTGGGTCCCTGCCAGCCCCCATCAGCTCTGATTCTATTCCCCACACACACCTCAAGGCAGGGAAAATACTGAAGCGGCTTTATTTACAGACCCAACAAAACCCGAACAAAAGCCGAGCTGACTCCATATTGCACAGTGTTAGCCCCAGAGGTGGGGATGGGGCACCCAAGTATGGGGAACCCCCCCAGGTCCCCTCCTCCCCGGGCCCCCTAAAGTCTCCTTCCCAACCACAGGCGGGGAAAAAGCTTCCAGTGCAGAACTGAGAGGTGGGGAGATGAGGGCGCAGTGACTCAGCCCATCTGTGGCAGCCCAGGTGGCCCTGCCCGCCCCAGCAGGGGCAGTGGGGGGGGCGCGTGGGGCCTGGTCTGCCCGCCCAGCTCACCAGCATGGTGGTTACAGCACAAGCTAACAGCAGCCGTGAGGAGAATAAATAAATTAGAAAATATATTAACACTGACGTTAAAAAAACACAAACCACCAACGGGGGGTGTCTGGGGAGCCCCACAGCAGTGTCCAAGAGAGAGCTGTGTGGGAGATGGGAGTTCGGGGCCAGCCGGCCGCTCACCTGTCCATGGCCGTGCTCCAAACAGTGACAGGGCCTGGCAGCACCGACCCCCCCATACAGACCTGTGGTCCCTGGGACCCAGCCCATCCCTCCAGCGAGGGCTGCTGCAGAGCCATCGAAGGGGATGTGGCCCAGTCACACAGGACGGGCTTTGCCCAGAGCGGGATCTCAGCCCTGCCCATCCAGCCCACCAGTGCCTGGGCGCCACCCACTTCCTTGCCCTACGGCTGGGCAGCAGCTGCTTCCATGGCAGGCGCCCCTGCATCTCCTCCCAGTCCTGGAGAGCCATGACGCCCCGGGGTACGGCTGGCAGGAACGAGGCCCGGCTGAAGTGCCAGCGAGCCGCAGGGGGCTCTCCGGGTCCCCCCGACTCTGCCTAGTTGCTCCCCCAACTCCCCAGGAAATCCAGGGAGCAGGAGAGGAGGGGGCCAGGGTGCCTTTGCCCTGCCTCCCACCGTGGAGCTGCTGGCTGTCCCGAGACTCCGATTCAGTCCCTGCATTCCTTCCTGGGGGCCGGCCCTGTGCCCGGCTGGCCGGCCAATGCCCACACTAGCACTCCAGGATGGCACCGAAGCTCCTGCGGCAGTCAACGGCCTTGGAACTGGGCGGCTGCACCCGCTGCCTCCTCAGCTCCTCCTTGCCCAGGCTGCTGGCCAGCTTGGAGTAGGCGGCTTTGTACTTCTTGTCGAAGGCGGCTGCGGGGGAGACGGGGGTCAGGCTCTGGGGGGCTCTGGGGATGTGGGGTCCAACCTGCAGCAGACCCAAGCACCCAGATCCCCCAACCCTTCCGCAAAGCCTGTATCATCCCCCGAAAGATGGGCCCAGCCAGTCTAATATCCACCCCAAGCACCCCTGCTCCCTCCCACCCCACAGCCACTTACCGATGTCGAAGTGATCCCTGCCCTGTGCGGCCAGCACGAGGAAGAGGATCTCCCGGTAAATGCTCCTACCAGAGGAAGGGGAGAGTGTGACGCTGCGGGGGGGCTCAGAGCACGGGGAGGGCGGGGGGGCAGGGCTGTGGGGGGGCAGTACCTCTGCAGGGGCAGGGGCCGGGGCTGCGTGGCCAGGGTCTCCAGGAAGAGGGTGATGGCCTTGTGGACCTCGCTCAGCCCCACGTGGCTCAGCACGGCCTCCAGGAACGCCAGCGAGAAGGGGCAGCCGGGACGGTGCAGGGCTGAGGGCTGCATCTGGGCAGAACGATTCCCTGTGGGGAGAGAACGGGGTCGTGGCACCGACCCAACCCCCATCCACTGACCCATCCCCACCCCTGGCACCAAGAAACCTGCTGCCGAGCACCCTTGCCCTCCCCATCTCCCCCCGCTACTCACTGTGGCCTCTCCAGAGTGCATAGAGGGGAGGGCAGCTGTCGGGGTCGGGGGTCAGGACATCCCAGAGCAGGCGCACGCACACCGGGGGGCTGTCCGCGGCCTGCCAGAGACATTTCGGGTGGGGTGTGGATCAGAGCAGGTGCGGACCCTGCGGCCAGGGGTGCCCGACGCCCCCCCCGGCACAGAACCGTACCTGGGCAATGGGCCGGACGTGCTGGGAAGCCAGGACCAGCTGCAGCAGCTTGCTGGGTAGGCCGAGGCGGCGGAAATACCAGACCAGGTTCCAGTATATTATGGGATGGCTGTCCACCAGCTCCGGCTGGGCCAGGAAGTCGCTGCCCTCGTTTTCCAGCAGGCTCTCCAGCTCCTTGCGCAGCACCAGGGGGCTCAGGTAGGCAAAGGTCTCCAGCTCCGACCGCAGGGCAGGGCCCCGGGCTGCCTGCAGGGACAGTGGCCGGGCTCAGGACCTATTGACCAGCCAACGCAGGGCAAAGCCCTTCCCCACTGCTCTGCAGCTCCGCCACTCAGCCCTGCCCGCCCATGCCCCTCACTCCCGACCCGCAGCCCCTGCGCTCCCAGCCCTGCCCCCCCCACTCCCGACCCGCAGCTCCCGCGCTCCCAGCCCTGCCCCCCCCCACTCCCGACCCGCAGCCCCTGCGCTTCCAGCTCTGCCCCCCCACTCCCGACCCGCAGCCCCTGCGGTCCCAGCCCTCCCCCTCAGCAGGCTGTAGCCCTTGGCAGTGCAGGTCAGGCGCTTAGTGGAGGTCCCGACTGGGGGCTCCAGAGACAGCGCCCACAGCGCCTGCTTCTGGCTGGCCCCGGAGGGAGAGTGGCTCTGCCGCAGGGGTGGGGCTGGGAGCCGGGGGGGACGTTTGCAGAGAGGGCCAGGCCAGGCCATACCATGGAGTCCTTGCAACCGTTGCAGAGCGACATGGGGGTCCCTGGCTCCGGCTCAGCCTGGTCCAGAGCCAGGCACTGGTAGCGGTCACTGAGCACCGGGCCGTGGGCAGCTGGCGGCAGCTCCGTGTCATCCCGGGGCGGCTCTGAGGGGCTGGGGAGTGAGAGGGGGCAGGTTACTGCGGGAGTGCTCAGCGCCAGCGCCTGGGCGACATGGCCCGTTCCCTGCCACCCCCCATCAGCCAGGCCCGCGCCCGACGGCGATTGCCCCTGGACCGTCCCCACGGCAGCGCAAGGGGCAGGTGCGATCCCGGAACAAGGCAGGTTCAACACCCCGAATGACGAGCCCCGCCGCCCCCCAAGCCTGGGCTCTCACCTGGGCTGCTGCGGGATGTGCTGGGTCTTGATGCTGAGGACAGGCACGAAGGGGTGGGTGCAGAAGGGGCAGGCCGTGTTCAGGTTGGAGTCGTCGGGCGTCCAGCCGGCCATCACCTCCTCGTCGTGCACCAGCAAGCCGCACGTCTGGCACAGCGAGCAACTGGAGAGCAGGATCTGCGGGGCGAAGGGCAAGGGACAGCTCGGCCCCACAGCTGCACCCCTGCGCCCCGGCCCGCCCCAGGGGGCAGGGAGATGCCCCCCACCTTGATGGTCAGGGGGCTGCTCCCTAGCCCCTAGGGGGTTGCTGTCAGAGCCCATCACTGCCCCCTGCCCCACGGGGGGCCCACCAGCCCCACAAGTCCCCCACAGCCTGCTCACCTCCACGGGGGGCAGCTCCGGCCCAGGCAAGGCCTCAGGCAACAGATCTGAAGACTTGCGCAGGCTGAAGCTGGAGAATGACGTGTCAGACAGGTCGAATTCACTGCCCAAGGAGACCGAGCTCTGGGGGGGGGGAGACGGCACGTGAGCCCCAGGGACCCCCCCCAGCTCAGCCAGACCCTCCCCCCCAGAGAGCCGCCGTGGTGCCTGTACTAAAGTCCCCAGGCCCAGCAGCTCATGTGGAGGTGCCAGCTCCAGGAATGCAACACCCCCAGCCCCACAGCAGGGTGCATGGGGGGTCCTGCCCATTCCCAGCCCCCCACCCAGGTGTGGCAGGGTCTCTGCCCACAGGCCCAGCCCAGCAGCAACGGGGGGTCCCCCCAGTCCAACCCTTCACCAGGAGCAGTGGGGGTCCGTCCCAGCCCTACCTCAGAGGCAGTGGAGTCGGGGCGCTCGTGGGGGTGCAGCAGGCTGTCCACGGGGCTCTTGCGTGGCTGAGGCTCTCTCGTCTCCGAGGCCTGGTGCAGGGAGGAGCGCTTGGCTGGGGACAGCAGCTGCTGCAGCTTGGCAGCCAGCCCCCGGCGCGGCGCCCCCCTCTGGCTGTGGTGGTTCTTGTCACGTCGGCCCACCCCCAGGCTCAGCTGCACGTCCGCATCGTCCGGGGCTGGCCGATCACTCTCATCCGTCTGGAAGCTGACGTCCGACAAGCTCCCGTCCTCCGAGCTGCCTGGCCCATCCAGGAGCTGGTGCAGGCCAGGCGGGAGGGCAACTAACGAGTCGCTGCCGGGCTCCAGCACCCCCAGTGCCTTGATCACTGGGGAGGGAACAGAGTTAGAGGGAGCCAGAGCCGGGTCCCTCACAACCTAACCCCAACACATCCCCCCAGCCTGGAGAGCCCTGCACCCCACTCCTGCTACCCGGGAGTCCTTGTCCGCCCCCCTGGGGAAACTGCCTCGAGTGCTCTCCCCGCCCTGGCTGCGACTCACTCTGGGCCACGCCGGCCTCCACCGCGGAGGGCTCGCTGCGGGGGAAGCTGTCGCTGCTGCTCTTCACCAGCTGGCCGCCTGGCACGGCCTCATACAGGCTGTGCCCGGCCCACGTGGTCTGGCGCTGGAGGCTGGGCCGGGGCCGGGAGCCTCTGCTCTCTGCACAGCCGGGAAGGATAGAGCGTGAGCTGCTGGACCCAAGCAGGCTGCACCCTCCCCACCCCCCACCCCACGCACCTGGCAGGGTGCTGCCTGCTCTGCTCTCCAGCTGGCGCTGCCGCAGGGGCTGCCGGAACTGGGCAGCCCCCAGCACCACATTGCGCAGCTTGGCCCAGCGCAGCCGCCCACCCTGCGTGCTCGACGGCCACTTGCTCTCCAGCACAGCCTGCAAGACAGCGAGCCCCCCAGGGCCACGGGTTACCCGGGAGATGGCAGGCGAGGGCCCCCGACACCCCCCGGGCCCAGGCCAGGCCGGTACCTTGTTGTAGTAGGCGTAGGTGAGGGCGTTGGGCACGATGCCGGCCCGTTTCATGCCCAGCAGGACGCGCACTGAGAGCACCGGCTCACCGTACTGCCCACACAGCTGCAGGAGGCTCCGGTAGCAGACCTGGGGGGGACAATAGGGTGCAGTGAGGGAAACGGGGGCAACCGGGTCCCCCCCGGGTCCCCAGATGGACACGCTAGCCCCCCAGCCATGCAGTCAGACTGGGCACCGGCTGGGTCCAACCCGGGGAGGGGGCCGTGGGAGCACTGGGGGTTCCGCACCTCGTCCGGGAGCACCACCTTCCTGCTCTCCATCTGCTGCAGCACCTCGTAGGCCGTCTGCAGCGCCCGCGTCTTGGAGGGGGCGGCCCGCACGTAGGTGGGCAGGTAGATGAACCACAGCCCGTAGCAGTGGCCCAGCAGGCACCGGGCCCACATGTCGGGCACCGACGAGTACTTCTGCGCCACCCGCTGCGCCACCTTCATCTCCTGGGGACACCGGGGGTCAGCGGGGGTGCAGCACCCATGCCTGCTGGACAGCCTGGGGTACGCAACCCCCACCCCCC